>LPNX010835015.1:332224-369085 GCA_001517045.1 Pseudotsuga menziesii | reverse complement strand
TCCATTTTTGGCAGTGGGTAATTGTCTTTTCGAGAACACTTATTCAAGTTTCTGAAATCGACACAGAGTCTGATTTCACCGTTTTTCTTTCTCACGGGGACAAGATTAAGTCACTTTAACTTCTAATTTGCAGTTGACTTGCATGCAGGTGCATGGAGACTCAATCGGGTGCATGCATCATGAAATAATGCTCAGATGTTATGCATGTAGTGGCCTTTGGCTCGGGTGGCCCCCGTCTACCCAATGATGATATAATATCGATGCCCTAGATCTTCTTATATGGCATCAGTCCATAGCTGATTCCCTGACTGTCAGCGCCCACTCGAACCTATGGGAATCATATAGGTTAGTGGGTCGGTCCTCAATGCCTAAGCAGAAGAGGACATTACAATGCAACTCATTTATCTGTGAATATTTTAGATGGTTACACATTACTAATTAGAGGAAATTGATGGTAAATATTATGACATTTATTATTTTAGTTCATTTGTTTCTTTTAATTCTGTTTGAATGTTTTGTGTGGTTTGATAATCACAAGGTACTTGCAGTTGTTGGGATGTGGGAACTACAGTGGCACCCATAATTGGCAACCAAAACATTCATTGGTAATCATCGGTTATTACCCAGCCATTTTGGATAAGGTGGTTGTATTTGTGCCCTTGGATTAGGGGATTGTAGTGGCAGGGAAATTTCCTAGTTGTATCAATTTGCATTCATAAGAAGCAACTTGGTGCACGTTGAAGTGCATATCTGTCTATTCATGTTGAGGTAGCTGTACGATTTAGTAGCTATCAGAAAGTAAATGGAAAAGAAGAAAAATATTTTACCATGCACAAGCTATCAAAATAAGTCAATCAAACATCAAATGAGGTGCACATAAGGCATCTTTATCTTATTTTTATTGATTATTCCAATGGAAGTCAATGATATAGAGGTATAATGCTATTGGAATCGGGATGATGACTGTAAGAGGAATATATGATTAAAAAATGGTTTGGAGGCATTGGCACAAGGGAATGGGTGGCATCTATTGTTGCTACCATGAAGCCTTGTTAAAAGGAACAATAAAATGTATATGATATGGCACCCATCTCAAATAGCAGTGTGATACATCATAGAGTTAATATCTATGTGCATGGGGCGGTGTTAACTGCCAGGAAAATCACACAAGAACGTGGACAATGAATGCAAACCAGAATATATTAAAAAAGAAAATGATTTGCTTGATACATTCTACATGGTATGGATGTCAAGACTCAATCCATATTAATGGAGACAACGTCCCATACGAAAATCCTGTACAACCACTTTACTAGTTAGGTTTTAATCTAACCTATTGTAACACAACTCTATCTATGACATGTGACTTTAAGTCACTCAATTACTAACCTAAAGTACAATATAACTTTATCATATGACCATTCTGATATATAACATGCTCTCTTAATGGTCATATGGAGAACAAATGTTTGTCCCAGAATGCAAATTTATCTGGACCAAATGTGTCAAAAATGTCTACAGTGCCTCTCAAATGCACTCCAAAATCAGATTTTGAAGTTGTCCCCAAATGAATAGAACTGCTGTCTGGATGACATATTACTGGCATAGCTTGTTAATTTTTTAATTCATGATAACATATCTGCACTTAAAGATTCGACTAAGCTGAAACTTAAAATGTTAAGTAATGCCAATCAAAACTTCTGATTTTCAAAAACTAAAAGTAAGTGAGTGTAAATCAAGAGTTTAGACTCTGCATATCTGAAGCTTGGATCAATCCAGCAAGTGATGGACTGTAGATCTGAAAATAATAATTCTGCAACCACAAAACAGCAACCATGAATTTTGTAACAGCAAGCTACTTTCTTCTTTATCATCTCAGAATAATGATTGATCATTACAATGATACAATACTAAGGAGAAATGCCAATAGAAGGTAGGTGCTCCACTTGGGTGAGTGATTTCAATCAATTTGCCCTCAAAGTTGCCCTTTGCTCATCTCAAGCAAAAAAATGGCCAAAGAAGATAAATCAGCAGATAAAGAAGGCTAGAAAGAACTAAATTAACTCTCTTAAACTGACACACTAAGTACACTAAGTAGGTTGCCCCACATGAGAGGTCTTATTGAAGCTTCATTGACATGTGTCAAGTGAACTTGAGTAAATATGACTTTCTATTTAAAGATAAGGTGCCTGTTATCACAATTCTTGTTGCTGCCCCAAACGAGTATCCTAACAAGGACGGTAGAGGGGCTAGGCAGACAAAGTGGTGACCCTAGAGGGTCTTGATCCTCAGGGATGGATCGGTTGTTACGCCAATCAGAACACTCTTCACTTTAAGCCAATTCTGAAGTAGATCGCTAAGGGGGAGACCCTTGTCTCTCCTTGCGGAAAGACACCAACAAACAAGACACCCTAGAGGTTATGATTGTGGTGTGATAGATAGACAATATAAATCAGCTTTATGATTTCTCAGTAGCTATAAATTTAAAGAGATATCTAGGTTAGAAGCGCTAGGAGTGTATGAGCAAGATGCTACCTTGGGGGGGTTTGATGTAATGGAATGAAATGGTCGAAAGGTAGGATTTAATAAAGTATTCAAAGACTGCCCTAGCACTTAGAATTGATGCCTGAGGTGAAAGATAAACACAGAAGCAATAGACCACAAGCAAATGCAAGTCACAAACTAAAACCAGTCACCAATGTAAAAGGGGGTGCACTCATGAAAGACCAGTGCCTAGTCTAACAAGGAAAATGAAGTCAAAAATATTATATCATTAAGATTCTTAGCGTTTAAGACTATGGCTGAAAATACCCACATACCGGATTCTTGAGATTTTAAGTAAATAACTTGCTGAATTTTAGAGGGTTTTAATCTGTTAAGTAAGTTGATGACCAATGGAATGAAATGACAAACAAGCAAAAAGATGGGTAGAACCTACTTGTTTCTTGAGAAAATGTTGAGACAGTGACAATAGCTCCCACAGAGATCAACTGAGAAGTGAGTGGTGAAGTCCCAGCTCTTTTGCAAAGTTGCCCCACATGAACTGGTGTGCCCTCCTGCCTGCAAGCAAACAACCAGAAATTAGTTTGATTTGAAGCTAAAAAACACAATTTGCATGCAAAGAATTTGAAAGAGTAAATGATTGATAACAAGGTACAAAAATGACTCCCTGAATGCTTCACGATTGTGAGGGAGAAACAAAGAGGTTTTCCCACTAGTGCGCCCTCCTTCAAATCGCTGCCCCTATATGCAAGTTAAAATCCACACAATGGTGCTAAGAACAACCGCAATAGTGCAAGGGGGGTGTTATCCTCTAAGTTGCACTTAGATGGATTTCCAGTGAGCCGCCGAAGTTGTGAACAAGTTCCTTGTTCATTATTAGTGCTCAAAAGTTTAGAAGACTTTTTAGGGCCAATTTTTGCCCATTTTTAAAATTTTGCATGTTCATACCCCGCGGGGAAATTGTAATAAGTTGATGCAGCATGATGAATTTTTGTAAAAGGCTTGGCCAACTTAGACTTAGCTATTGATGCGGTACTCTAGAGTGTTTTTTCCCTTGTTAATTATCGGTTGTTGCACAAACGACTTAAATTTTCGAGTTTTTCTCTGATCCTCCAAAGCTGGAGTATTCGCCTTGGTGGTTAGGCCTTAGGAGGTTATTAAAGTCTAGGTGTCTATGTATATTACCATGCTAGTCACTTTTTTTGAGTCATATGAACATTGCACTAGGTCCCCCATAGTTTTTTTCTAAAAAATTTCCGAGAAAAATAATTTTTCCTGTAAACTTAGGCTATTTTTTAGTAGTTTAATTGAAAAAATTCAAAATGTCATAAAAGTGTGGCTAAGAGGACAAGTTTTCCATGGGGGTGCTCGTTTTCAAACTCAGAGCACCCACTATACCCCAAAATCCACTTTTCCTAAGTTTTAAGTGATCAATTTATCATTTAAGTGAAATATATCCAAAAAAACAAAAAAGTGAATAAAAAATTAGAAAAAGAGAAAATATGGAGAAAAAACACATCCCTAGCTCAGTGGGAATGTTATATAAAAAAATTTAACATAACATAAATTAATTATTAATATTAATATAAATTAATATTAATGATTATTAAATAAGAAATAATTAATCAAATAATTATGAAAAGTCAAAAGTCATGACTTATATTGAAAAGGCGCAAAATGGCTTATAAAGCCCAAGGCAATGTAATTGTAAAATCACATCTTTTTTTTTGTTGGTTCGAGTGCTCTGTGATGTGTTAGGCGAACCTTTGGTCTGAGAAACCACGACCCAGGGGCATCTAAGTCGTCAAAATCACCCGGGGATCACACCCGGCCTGGACCACACCAACCCTTAGCATGGTTGGATTTAAATGTCGCCTCCCAGCAGCAACGGGTTTTGATCTTGGGCTGCCAAGCAAACAAAACCCTGTTAAACAAGTAGCAACAAGAAAGGTCTTTCTGCATGCAGGAGACTTAAATTTGGAAACCAGTTGTATTTAATTTACTTTTTCTAAGTTTACTTTGGAAAATAAATTAAAGTGATCTAAATTAACTTTAGCGAAACACTAGTTAAAGTGAAAGTGAAATTGGGGTTTTTGCTTTACCACTAGTTAAAGTGAAAGTGAAATTAGGGTTTTCGCTTTACATAAAGTTATAAAAGAGAAATCAATTGGTGGAGATGACACACACACTTGTATTCCGACAGAGACAAGATACAGATAGGGAGAGAAAGTCAAACAGATGATTTAGCTGAGAAGACGGGGGAGTGAGCAGTAGGATCATTGAGCTTCGTACAACTGGGCCATACACTCAGACACGAGGGTGTTGAGGTTTAGTTGGGATTTGCTTAGTGATTCTGCCGTGTAACTGCATTTGCCAGGTGTTGTTCGCCGATTGCACACCAGCAGCAGAAATCAGTTGAAAGCTGTCTCCTCACTTGAGAAAGTGGGAGAGGTGTGACCTTGGAGGCAAGCACAGAGCTAGGTACTGTCACCTACTCCTAGCTCCTCAGTTTAGGCTAACTCCTAACGAAGCCAAGGGGGGTAGTCCCTACAAAAGAGTTTACTAAGGCTCTTAAGGTTGTTAAAGTGTTTTTAGGTTACGGATGCGGATGGGTGTTGTTTAGGAGTTTATTGTGATTAGAAGTGTTTGTTTATTAAGAGAATGATGATTAATCAGAAGCAATCCACGTTGCTAACAAGAGATTACACAAATAAGCAAATATTCCAGACTTTTAACTAAGCATTCAAATATAACATTTGAAATGAACCATAGACAGTTGATCAATATAGAAAATTACTTAGATATAACAAAGGACCAGTGCCTTATGGAGTCAAATAAATGCGTGAATAAAAGTCTAGGAATTAACCTAGTGAGTATTAGATTTTGCGAGTGCTCTTGGTAGGTTTTAAAAGTTTTTAATGGTGGTCTTGCTTAAGGTAGCTGGATATCCTAACCCGGAAATACCTTCAGTGGTTCCGTTCGAAGACATGACGGACCTGTCTGGGATCACAGCTAAGTGTTCAATAACTTAACTACCTGTGCCCAGATTGGGTTGCCCGACGCCCACACTTGGAATTTGCCCACATGCCTTGGTATTTAAACGAAACAACGCCGGTGCGTTGGTTATGGGGTAAAAGTTTTAATTAAGTTACTCTTGTGCAAACTTTAGCAAGTCCGTTCACCGTTCTGAGTACGAGCCCAACCCGAAAGTCGGCAGAGCATACTAGGTAAAGGATGATCAACGAAGTTAATTAATTAGACTCTCCAACAGAGAGCGCTCTTGACCTTGTCTTATGATAGAGGTTCAAGAGTCTTACTTAAGAGTTAATTGATTAAACAATGTGAACAAAAAACAAAGATGATTTATTAAACTCTTCGACAGAGAGCACTCTTGATCCACTTTATGGTGTGATTCAAGATATTTAAGCAGTTGATTTACTTAGAAAGATAAACAATTTAAAAATAGAGTAATCAACTTAATTAATGAATTAGATGTAATGGATTAACAATTAGTATTCTAAGAATAAGATGCAAATAATGATGAAGACAAGCAAATCTAACCTAAGCATACACAAGTAAACACAACACAAGCCTCCCCAAATGGGGGAGGATGAGAGTGGGGACTTAAAAACCCTACTCAAACAAAATTACTTTATTGAAATTATTACAATTTGCCTTTAGGAATTTAATCCTTGAAAGGGCTTTTCAAATAAAAGCATACAACTCTACTATCATTAAAATTTGCGTAAAAAAAAGAGAGTGATTTACTTCTACTTGAAACTTTTCTCGAACTTTGCAAAAAGGGAAAAGAAGAAGTTTGAATGAGAGCAAAAGAGTAAGGAAAAGAAGGCTGAAAATAAGAAGAAAATGATAGGAAGAAGGAAGGAAAACAAAGAGAAGGTCAAAGATAAGAAAATGGAAGAATAGGGCAGCCAACTATGAGGCCAAAGGAGTATAAAAAATGATGAAAATGGGGCAGCGATGAAAAAGGAAGATGGCTGTCATAAAAATAAAAAAATAGGACAACGAACAAAAAGGGGAAGAAAAGGCCAAAAACAAGATGGAAGAAGGCCCAAAAAACTAGGGCAAAAGAGGCAAAAAAGAGGCATAAACTATGGCACACTAGGGCTGTCCAAAAAGAAGAAAAGCAGTGGTAAAAAGAGTAAAACGGGGCAGCGATGAAGAAAAGATAAGAAAGGGCAAAACCAAGCAAGGAGGAAAAGGCTAGCAAGCAAGAAAAACAAGGGGATCAAGGAGCAAAGAGAGAACTAGAAGAGGAAAGTTCGGTAACCAAGAAAGTTTTTGAAATTATGGATGGAACCCAAGAGAGAGAGCTAGACTCCCAACTTTCTTTTTGTATTTTGAAGAAGAAGATCTTTGTAGGGCCTGCAATGAAAGTGTTAGATTAAAAAGGTTGCTTGAAGCCTGGGATAGAAGCAACTGAGCTCACACCCTTCTTCAACCTATGAAGCCTGAAAACACACTACAACTCAACACAAAACGTGAGATCAAAATACATGCTAGTATGCTAAGAAAATTGAATCATGATCAACATTATGTATATACTGATTACTCATGTCCATCAAAATACTAATCTACTTCGCATAAACAATCAAGTTGAACCACAAATGATTGTTCTATTGTGCCAACAATGGCTCTCCTGAGCTAACAAATAAACAATTTAATCTCACATAAACATTAAAGAAAATAGGGGTTAGAGACAATATCACCTCAACCAATTGCAAAAAACTACCACATCCAAGAGCTCATGGACCTCCAAAGTCTGATCTTTATTAACAAATTTAAGCAAATGCTTGATACAATTTTCTCAGAATAACTCTGCTACAAAAGTCCATCCTAATAGAGCTGAAGGAGCCTCTATTTATACAATGAAAGAGTGCTAAAACCCTAAAACTAGACCTCATAACCTAATCGGCTTGGCCACCTAACAGAGAAGCCAAACCTAAGACGGAGAGCTGGGAGCGAGGGGAGGCCTCCACCTAGGCAAGGCGTCCCCACTCCAACCCCGAACAACCAAATCAAGCAACAGATGAGCTCACATGTGTGGAAGGCGCCCTCAGGAGAGAGAGGGGCGTGAATGGTTGAAGGAGGCGTCTGGGATGTTGGTAAACCATCTCTTTAGGTTTGGATGCAGCCTGTGCTAAGTTTGGGAAGCCCATTGATGGTGTAAGCCTCAGACTTTACCTCGATCAAATCATCGGACCAATGAGTGCTCTCCATCTCATTCTTTAGCTGGAACTGACACCGGCTAACTGAATATAAGTTAATTGTTCACTTAATGCTGACTGAAGCTGAGTTATGACAACTCCAAACATCATAAATGCCCAATGAGATGTCATTTAGCTTTTTATTTCGCCGAATTTGGATTAATTTGGAGAGTTTTAATTTTCTCCAAAATAATTATTTATTAATAAAAATTCATTTTTTTCCTCAAAACTGACTTTTTTGAGAAAAAAGGCATTATGTGTCCTATTGATGATCCGAAAGTTGGCTCTGACTGACTGGTCGATCAAGAATGATTTTTGGCTTAAGGTTAGAGCCTTCAATCACTGAATTCAAAGTCCGGATGATCGATTTATTACAAACGGGTTTTTTCCATTTAATTTATGGAAAAATTAACCCAAAAACTTAGGAAAATAATTAAAAATTTAAAAAATTTAAAAAATAATTTTTTCCCCGTTCGAAAAAGTTTTTTTCGAATTTTTTTTATATGTCCAGATGACTTAGGACATGACCATGTTCTACCTAAATAATGCCTAGTAGGTGTATAACACTCAGTTGGGCTCTAATAACCCCCCAAGGCCTAGAATTCAACATTGGGCATTTCAGCTTTGGAGGAAGCGGGAGAAAACCTCGTCAGTTATACTCGGCTGAAGGCAAAGCATAATTTTTAGGGGCAAAATACTCCCTGGAATACCTTATTTGAGATTCTACGCCTCAGGAGACTGAACCATTCAAAAATACCCTACTAGCACATTTTATTACAAGCCTCGCGGGGCCATGGTCAAAATTATTCAAATAAAAAACTGGCTAGCCAATATTGGCTAGACATGAAGACGGATCAACTGATACACTTGAATCAGACTTTGAACAAGTCTGTCAACTGGCGGCTCCTCAGGTAACCCAACTATGCTACAAAAAAGTTGGTAACACCGGGTTTGGGTGAATTTGAACGCTCCATATTTTCTTATAATAAAATCTATATCTGACTGCTGCACCAGTTTTCCCATCTTGGGTTTTTCTGGGGGTTTCCATACCCAAAATAATAGTGTCAATATTGTGATTTATTTCTCAGTTTATATTCCGCTCCATATTGTAAAAGATATTCATGTGTGGTTATCAGTAGAGATTTGCATGCACTGTTTAGCCCTAGTTTGAATATTAAAGGAAAATGTACATGGTATCAGAGCTTTGGTGAGCTAAAGCTGAGAGATTTGCAGCAGCAGTGATAGACCAGTGGCAAATCTATTGAAGACAAACTTAGATTGGAGATCTAGGGTTTGATAGGTAACGCTTTGTTACCCCCTTTTTCTTACAAGGATGTCCACATAATTATCTTGTAAGAAAGAGGAAAATGGTTGCACAGGAAGTGGGATTTAGTAGAGAAATTCTGTCGCACTTGTGTGTACCAGCAGGTTTACCTGAAAAACACTGAAGTAACCGTCAATCATGTAGTTGCTTGTTTATTTGCAGTGAAAGATTTGAAGAAAGCATGGCCTTTGAAGGTTGGATGCCTTAGCCTCATGCTTCACCAATGAAATTTACACGATGTCAACTTAGAAGAAAGGTCGACTACCTGAGTTAGCAGTTACAACCAACATGAAATATCACTCTTATGATTGCTGTAGAGACGTACTATGCTTAAAAGCTGATCTTTAGGGTTTCAGTTGAAGTTGGCAATCAATCGTTGAGCCTGAAGACTCGATTATCTGGTAAATGGCGTGTGCATAAGCGCTGAATCGGATGACTGTCATCATATGTCTTAAAATAATTCTGTTAGAGGTTCTCTTTTGTCATAATTCAGGTTTTTGACCAGCAACACTCCTTCTCCAACCTCTAAACTAAAATCAACATTTTTGTGGCTGCTCGAACAAATCTGTTTGGGACAGTTTCAAAAAATTACTGAATCGCATTATACTTGGAAAAGATTGAGCTGAGGGTCGAATTCATTGTGTAAACATCGAGGTCTAGTCTCTTCCTTGCTTATCACAACTGTTACCACTCAACCTGACAGTCCAAATTACCAAAGTTACGATTTGGAAGCTTGAGCTCATGGTAGCCAGAGTGAACTTTTTATCGGAACAAAGAAGTTGAGCCCGAGACCTTCTTTAACCCAACCACAGGTTTCTTGATGGCTCCGCTGGTTCAGTCCATGAAGAATCATCGCCAGTGGTTGGCCTTTCTCAGTTTGCCTTGGACGTGATTTATTGGTTCACTATCTCACGGGATGATTCATTGTGAATCATGGAGCTCAAATGGTGAGGAGCTTGGAGCCGCATCTCGTCTGACAGCTTATATCGTTCACGTTGATGAAGTTTATTTAAGTAGCGTGGGATGTAGCTCCGCTATCATAGATATCCTGTGTTTTGCAACCATTATATCGCTGTTGTGGAGAGAGTGGTTGATTGCCAAATAAACTGTTGAACCACGACGGTCGATAGCCGATTTCATCTGGCATCTGGTTGGGGGCGGTTTCAATTGCGCTGAGGAGGGCTCTTTGGTCTGTAAAGCAGAGCACGCCATAATTCATGTTTTCTATGGGGAATCCGGTCTACCTCAGTAATCACAATTGACGATCCATCTCAGAGGCGATTGGCCAAAAGGTTAAAGGAGCAGTTGATTTCTTCCCCGATGATTGTTCTGCAGCCGAGTCATGGTTACGTGGAGTTTGCAGTTGAAGACTCGCACCCATCATCTTTTGAAGTTGTGATGGAACCGCTGTTGGTTTCTATCTGTAACTAAATCAATGGGCCACGAGTCACTACTTGGTGACTTCACTGGTCACCAGATCCCACGGATTCCATGTGTCGATTTTTTGTTACAGTTGGGCAAAGTATTTCACGGGATCAAGCAGAGATTGAATTCTCTATTGATTTGCAGTCATTTTCTCAAGCCAATTGCCATTTTGGACAGGATTCAGTGATATTTCCAATGGGCTGTGACTGATGTTGGGGGATACCTCTTCACGCAAAGCTTCAACTTTTATTTTCTTTGACAGTCAAATCAACTCGCCGATTTTGTGAATTGCTAGGCCCCGAGTTTAGTGGCAGCTGATGCACCTTCCGTCTCAGTTCTCCCATGTGGCAGCTTTGCCGTCCTTCAATGATCCACGCATCATTTTTTTTAAGTGGCAGTTGTCTGCTTGGAGTCATTTTTAGGTGCAGTCGACTATGGTTTTGGTCATATTTTGCTTCATGAACATGCAACGAGAAGCTAAAGTACAAATCAAAGTGGGAGTTGGTTAGTGATTCCATAGAGATAAAATTGGATCTACGATTCACTTTATCCATCTTTTCCTCATTTATTACTTTATTATTTTCTTTCTATTAGAGCCTTTTCTTTTTGGCCTATAAAGAGAATAGTCTCTTTCAATGTATGGATGGGAAAATTTGGGAGTTTCTTTCCCATTAAGTTGAATAGAAAAATCATGTTGGGTTTTTTAATACATATTGGGCATCTCTTTCATGGTTGCGTGTTTCATTATAAGTTGTAGAGTAAATCTAGCATAGAAGGCTATATTCTAGTCCATTGGGAAAGCATTTACAGTTGTCAAGTTGTTTGTTGGCGTTATGCTTTCAAAAGATCTTAGGAGCAATAGACTGTAGTAAGTTATACTTATATTCTCCTTGTCTTTGATTATGGAACGTACTAGATTAATGTCACTTGTGTGAAACGTAAGGGCCCCTTGAGTCCTCTTTTGACTCCATTCTCCCTTTTGGTACTAACACTGGTCTTCCCTCGAGGACTGATCCTCCCTTCCTTCCCATCACTCAATCAAAATACCTTTTTTACTAAATTGCCAGGAAACGTGGGTACGGGGATAGGTACTGGTACGAGGACGGGGACGGGTACTGGTACAGGGACAGGGACGGGGACGCCACTTTTTGAAATAGGGTACTTGGGTACGTCGGGGGATATATATATATATGTGTGTGTGTGTGTTTTAAACTTTATAAAAATAAAACATTTCACACTCACATCATACATGCATATTTGATATTTCTAAATTCAATGAGTCATATGAACATTTGCATTGAAAATTTGAAACATAAAATAATAAATTTGATAAATCATATGACATAGACTCATAGTAGATATCAATTGGAAGATTGAAGTTATATTAATATGATTAACAACATAAAATATTATATGTCCTTGACACTATGAGTTCAAACTTCATTGCCATACTACATCCAAAATTTGCCTAAAGGCATTTTTAGACATGAAAAAGAAAGTTAAAAACAGTAAACATTGAACACGAACAAGATAGTTGATTTAGCTTCCTCAAGCCATGTCATCTACAGCCTTAGGATCAATGTCATTAGCATCACTAAGGTCCTTTGTCACGTTGTTGCTGGAGTAGCGAGCACAGTGCACTGGCAGTGAGAAATGTAGTGTTGCGCTGGTTTAGGTAAGGGGCAAGGGCCCACATAACATGTGTTTTAGTGTTTTATTATTTAATTTTTAAAATTTTGAACTTCAAACTTTGCAAATTGACTCATCCCGAACAACGAGCTAAGATAAATTGCCCAATGGCTGTACCGGCAACGTACCCAAACACGTGGTACGACGTACCAAAATCCACGCGAGTACCCTATTTTCATACATGAAGTATCCGGTATGTGAGGTTGGATTTGGGTACGACTGGGTATAGATGGGGACGTACCATTGAAGCACCCCAAGTACCCGGTACTGGTTCGTGTACCCGACGCCTCGGTATGGGTACCCATGCAACACAACTTTTTTATTACAATTGTTTCTCTAAGGCAGCCTCATCAGTTCACCTTGCCCTTCGTTGCCCCTGCCTTAGCGATCCTACCTTAGGGAGACCCCCCTTGAGTTGGAGAAGAGCCAACCTGAAGCGAGGAAGAGAGGAGTGTGGTGACATTGGATTCTCTCTTGAGAGTTGTCATCAAGCTGGTGTGCTTACTTTTTGGGTTTCAGCACATGCATGTTAGTTTTGGGTGACAACATTTTGGCGCCGTTGCCGGGGACGAAGTCCAGTTCCCGAATTTTGAAGACTGTGCTTCATTGACATTTGTGGGAGATTACATTGTAGATTCTTCTTCTCACATGGCGACTCCACGAAGGGACAGAGCCCTTGTCCTTTTGCAGATTTAAAGATCCTATTGGGTGTAGAGGTAAGCACATTCATTGAAAGGCTTTCAAGCTCACCTTGGCGACTCCACAGTTTGGTATGAGGTATGACTATATAGATTTTTTAGATTTAGTACCTCATTATTTGATTTATGGATGATGATAAGGAAAAATCGCGTGATCTTCTGCACGGAGCTCTTTGGCACGAAGCTTACAGCTCGCTGGGTTTCTCCAAAATCCATGGATTTCCTAATAAGTGCTATGATCATGGGATGGTGCATGACAATTTTCCCGAATTCCATGGAAATGACGGTGTTTCAGCCATCCATCATATTGCCTCTCTCTGCAAATTGATGTTTGATTTTAATGTTCATCATGAGGATGATATTAAGATCATTTTTGGTATAACTTTGGAAGGGAATGCAATAATCTGGTTCGATGGCCTTTTGGATGAATCCATAGATTCAGTGGCAAAGTTTTTCGAGAGTTTTCTCCTTCGTTGGCATGATGGAACAGTTGATGAGATTGAGCAGCTTGCTAAAGAATATGATACTGTCATCCCTAGGGTCCATTGTAATGTCCTCTTCCGATTAGGCCTTGAGGCCCAAAACCGCTAACCTATGTGATTCTTGTGGGTTCAAGCGGTTACTGACAGTTAGGGAATCATCTAAGGACTGATGCCATCCATAGAAAATCTAGGGCATCATCATTAGGTCAAGAAGGGCCACTGGGGCCAAAGGCCACCTTCGTGCATGCCATCCAAGCATTATTTAATGATGCATGCACTCATTTAATTCTCCATGTGCATGCATGCAAGTCAATTGCAAATTAGAAGATAAAGTGACCTAATTAGGTCAAAGATTAGGGTTTTTGCAGTTGAAAGTTATAAAAGGAGGATAAAGCGAAAGGAGACTTCACTTTTGATGATTATTATTTTGGGAGCTCTTGAATAGCAGCACAGCGTGCAACACAGCAGTTGGGGTTGGAGATGGCGTCTTCAACTAGTGGGGTTTCGGCAGTGAAATATCTGCCCTAGTCCCATTCGGGGTAAGCCATACAGGTTCACCATTTGCTCTTACATTCATTCGTAGTTATCCAGTATACGGTGTAGATTATTGTAGGGACATGTGTGCAGCAGTAAGGGGGGTTTTCAGCCAGAAAGCCCTAATTAGTTGCTGGGTCTTCAGATCTCAGTTTTACTTCGAAACTCAGGCACCATTCTCATCATCGACATCTTACTCCGGTACCTGGTGATTATCAGTTCCGATCGTGCTCATTCGGAGCAGTTATCAGTTATTTCGGGATCAGGGGGGCGTGAGCAGCTGTCTCTCTGGAACAATTTGCTAGCCTGCCTAGAGACCTTCGAAACTCCGCATGTACCAGGCATTCTCTCCGGAACGGGAAGGCTATCAGTCTTGCAAATCGGCAGCTCCATCAGACACCTCCTTCATTGAAAACGTCACCCTTATTTGATTTGGGGTTCTTGCTGCTGGGGTTTCATCGGAAGCAGAAGATATCAATTCATCTCCGATCTAGTTCTTGATGCTTGCATACTCTCTCAGGAGCGGTCTAGCCAGCTTATCAGTGGTAAGTGTTCATTCTATCTCACAAACCCTAACCCTAATTTTTGCTATAAAATAGGGATTTTTGCATGGCAGTTTGCATGCCCGGTTGTATCAGCATAATTGCACAGGAATAGAAAATATCGGGATTTGGGATATTACAGTGGTATCAGAGCTATCTTCTTGGCGAGCTGTGGGCATAAGAAATGAGACAGATGAATCTAGAGGGAGATCCTTTTGTAACCTATAGGAGGAGAAAGAGTAGATACACAGAAGACTTTGAGGATATCCAACTAGAAGATACCAATTCAGACATGGAACAAACAGGTATACACTCGGATAGGGGAAAAGGAACGGGAGAAGAGGAGGATAGGATGGAGTTTCGCAACTTAGTATCTGCATTACAAGACTTAGCAAAAGGGCAAAAAGATGTGCTCAATGCAATCAACAGATTATTGGCGAAACCAGAAGTAGGTACCAACAGTACACCTCCCTCACCGGTAGATCGGGGATCTACAAGCAGCTGTGGAAAGGTTGCGTACACTAATATGTAGAATACTTTGCACATATATAGCAGACCTTCCAACAGGCCTACCATGCCTCACTTCTTGGCAGATACAGTAGGTGGTCCGGTCATGCAGGTAGAACCTAGCGAGCCTTTTGGGGCTTATTTGCAGGAGTATAGAGACTTAGGGGATGAGTTTCATGCTGCCATGCCTTTTTCAGATTTCTGCAACATGAAGAGTAGGAACAGGCCCAGGAATTTCAACAAGGGTTTCAATCACAACTATGAGTTGTAGAAGATCTTGGTCAGGTTGACCATTCCGAACTTTGATGGGACTCGCGGAGGATCAACGAGGATATGGGTTCAAAAGTTGGATACCTATTTCCAACTCAATCCCATGACAGAGACAGATGCCATTAAATTGGCTACACTCCACTTGGACGGAGAAGCTCACGAGTGGTGGTACCACGGACTGGTGACATTGGGTCACAACACCAGTGACCATACACTCCTACGGTGAGCTCACTCAGAGGCTCATAGAGAGGGTTGATAGGAAGGATCCATAGATACATTTCAGAGAGTTGGCTCAACTCAAACAGACTGGTAGTGCAGAAGCCTTCATCTTAGAATTTCAGAGGATAGCAGTCATGGTAACAGATGTGTCAGAGAATAGGTTGACTATGCTATTCACTGAGGCCCCAACAGAGCCACTATGGGGGTGGGTGAACCTACAAACCCCTCACTCTGCAGGATGCCATTAGCAGAGCCAGAGATCTTCAGGATTCAGTCCCCAAAAACAGGTTTCCGCTGAAAACCAATTTTCCTATTAGGGACAAGGACAAGAAACCTTTCCAGCAGGATTTCCCCAAGAAAACATGGTTAGACGAAGATACTAGGAAAAACTTGAGAAGGAAGAAACTATGCTTCACTTGTCAGGAACCATGGCTACCAGGACACAGGTGTGCAGGGAAGGCGAAGGCTCACTACATTGAGGTATATTCGGACAGTGATGAGGATGACTATGAGTAGGAAGCCACAGAAGAACTACGGGCAGCTGAGGACGAATCGCACCAGGGTGATACACCCGAGGGAGTCATTGCTACATTATCTGGAGTGCCAAGATGTTAATTTTTATTGTAACTCAGTAGGTCCTTCACCGTTTTGGTAGTGTCTGGTGAGGACACAGTTTTGTAATTATTTTCCTAAGTTCACTTTACTTTATAAAAGTGACTATGTTATAAAGTGAAAGTGACTTTATTAATTAATGTGAATGTAATAAATGTCATTAAATGATTAAAATGACATTTAATGAGCATTTAATGAGGGCTCTTAAATCTAATTCAATCTTGACCCTTGAAGAGTAAGTTAGGGTTAGGGTTTCAGTTAGTTAGGGTTTCTAAGTGAGTTTTCACTTATTTAATGAAGCATTGGGAAAAGAGAAATACATCTAGAGAGAAGAGAATTCATTTGGCACGTGGGAGAGGAGGAAGCCTTTACACGTGAGAGAGAGAGATAGAGAGCATCATTTTCAGAAAGAGAGAGATCAGATTTGTCAAGCTAGGGCACAGAAATCGAGGAGAAAGTTTGCTGCATGTTTTCCAAGAGAAAAATGTACTGTACGGATTGTACAGAGGCCGTACAGTAAGGTACAGCCGTACAACAGAGGTTAAGTCAGAAATCCGTACTGTTGGCACATTTCCCAAGGTGTGTACTTGCTGTTTTGTGGCTGAACAGTGCACAAAAATCGAGGGACAGTTTGGCACGGTTTTCAAGATCATTTGCTGAAGGAGAAAGGCCGTACAGTAGGGCCGTACAACAACATTGATTGCTGGTATTTTTCTTTTGATTGTGGCACTTTTATCAGTGTATTTTTTCAGATTGCTCTAGCATGATAATCTCTCATGTAAAATGACTCTTTCTCTCTCTAATAGATTTCTCTTGCGTTTTACCTCACAGAGGTGAGGGTTTTGCCTTGGGCTTGGCCCTAAACTTCTCGTGTTCTTATGGGTATTTGTGTCTTCAGCTAGATTCTCATTGGATGTATGCATGTGTATTTATGTTCAAGTTATCTGTATATTTACTATTCAGAAATCTAGTAAATCATAACTCTGATGAGCATTAAATCTAGCTTGCATACAAAGTGTTTGACAAAATGTCACAATGAGATGTTGATGTTTTAGTCAGATTTTCATCACAAGATTCCATACACTCAGGGTCAAGGGAGTAGTACAGGGTCACAGGGTAGGAGTATTGATTGATGGGGGAACAACCCACAATTTCATTGACTCCGCTTGGGTAGCCAAGAGAGATATTCAGACCGAGAAGTTCGAAGGATCCACTGTAGCAGTAGCCGGGAACTCCAGCATGGAGTGCAACAACTGGATTCCAAAATTGAATGTCACCTTAGGTAACTATGAGATGACAGATTCCTTCTATGTAGTGGATGTATCGGATACTCATGTTGTATTGGGTGTTCAGTGGCTTTATTCTATAGGGAAATACACTACGGACTACAGGGCAATGGAAATGGAATTCTAGGGGCCAGACGGCAAACGGGTAGTTTTGAGGGGCATGAACACTTATCGCCCAAAACCGGTCTCGTCATAGAGAATGGAGGCAATACTCCGACAGGATGATATAGAATGGGCTGCAGAATGTTTTGTCACCTTTAGGAAACCCCCAGAGGCCAGCACACAACACCCAAGTGACATTCAAACCTTGCTATAGAAACATGAAAAGGTTTTTCGGGACCTTCCATCAGGTAGACCGCCAGACCGAGGCTTTGAACACATCATCAAGCTAGAGGAGGGGACACAAGCAGTCATCACCACTCCTTACAGGCATCCCAAAAGATACAAGGATGAGATTGAGAAAACAATCAAAGAATTATTGGAGCTTGGATATATTCGGCCCAGTTCTAGCCCCTTCGCATCCTCAGTAGTATTGGTCAAGAAGAAGGATGGTACATTGTGAATGTGCATCGATTATCGAACACTCAACAAAAAGACCATTAAGAACAGGTATCCCATCCCCAGAATTGACGAACTCATGGATGAGCTTTGGGGAGCTAAATACTTCTCCAAGATTGATCTTTGCTTGGGATACCATCAGATCAGGGTAAGGGACCAAGACATCTCCAAAACAGCTTTTCGCTGTCACTATGGTCACTATGAGTTTTTGGTCATGCCCTTTGGACTTACCAATGCTCCAGCCACTTTTCAGTCATGCATGAACCACACCTTCAGAGCACAGCTACGTAAGTTTTTGCTAGTATTCTTTGATGACATCCTGATTTACAGCAAAAAAATGGGAGAGCATCTGAAACACCTAGACGAAGTATTGAGCATTTTAGAAGAACATTCGCTTTACGCGAAAATGTACAAGTGTGAGTTTGGCATGAAGGAAATGCTGTACTTAGGACACATAATCAATGCAGAAGGAGTACAGGTTGATATGGAGAAAATCCGAGCTATCAGAGATTGGCCCGCGCCAAAAACTGTTACAGAATTGAGAGGTTTCTTGGGTCTGTGCACTTATTACTGACGGTACGTTATGGGATTCTCCCAATTTGTAGCACCCCTCATAGATCTCACAAAGAAGGGAGCGTTCACTTGGACAGACTTAGCACATAAAACTTTCGAGGAGATGAAGGTTATTATGAGTTCCTGTCCAGTTTTAGCATTACCAGACTTCTCACAACCCTTTGTAGTAGAATGTGATGCCTCAGGGGAAGGGTTAGGAGCAGTGTTGATGCAAAACCATCACCCTATTGCATTTGAGAGCCGTAAACTGAAGAACTACGAGCGCCACTACTCCATATATGACAAAGAGATGCTAGCCATCTTACATGCTCTCACAAAATTTCGACAGTACCTGGTGGGCAGTAAGTATAAAATCAAAACCGATCATAACAGCCTCAAGTATTTCCTGGAGCAGAAGGAACTGAATGAGCGATAGCAGAAATGGGTCAGCAAAGTACAAGCCTATGATTTCGTGATCGAGTATGTAAAAGGTAAGAATAATGTAGTAGCTGATGCATTATCCAGGCGTCCCGCCTCATTATCTCTCAATAGTATATCCACAGATTGGAGGGCACTTCTCTTAGTAGAATACTCCAAAAATAAATTCGCTTGCGAATTATTGGATGGACAAATTCAGGATGATAGGTACAGGATTGTTGATGACATCATCTATTACAAGAACAGGATTTACTTCGTCCCAAAATCCACATTGAGGAAAAAGATCATTCAGGCAGCACATGATTCTCGTTTATCAGGGCATCAAGGTTTCTTGAAGACCTACAAGCAGATCCGAGAGAGGTTCTCATGGAAGGGCCTCAAGGGGAAAATTATGCAGCATGTACGGGAATGTAGCATTTGTTAGTAGAACAAGATTGAGAACATCCATCCAGCAGGGTTACTTCAGCCACTACCGATTCCAGAACAGAAGTGGGAAAGCATCTCCATGGACTTTATTATAGGATTGCCCAAGGTCCAAGGGCGAGATTGTTTATATGTAGTAGTTGACAGACTGACCAAGTTTGCACATTTCTTTTCGATATCATCAGACTACTCGGCAGCTCAAGTAGCTGAGTTATTCTTCAGGGAGGTCTTCAGGTTACACGGGTTACTTAAGACCATTGTCAGTGATCGGGATAGTAGATTCACAGGTGCCTTCTGGCAGGAACTATTCAGATTAGTGGGGACCAAACTAGCTACCAGTACGAGTTATCATCCCCAGAGCGATGGACAAACTGAAATAGTCAACAAGTGGATCGAAGGATATTTAAGAAACTATGTAGCAGGGCAGCAACGAACTTGGATCAAATGGCTACACCTAGGGGAGTATTGCTACAATACTACCTATCACATGTCTATTAGGATGACTCCTTTTAAGGCATTATATGGTTACGAGGCCTTGGACTATGCAGATTTGGCATTTGGAGATAGTAGGGCTCCTAAGGCTATGGATTGGATACAGGACAGTCAATACATTCTGAAAATCTTGAAGGAAAACTTACAAACAACCCAGAATCAACAGAAGTTGTATGCCGACAAACACAGGATTGAGCGGAGCTTTGAGGTAGGGGATTTGGTATACTTAAGGCTCCAACCTTACAGACAGTCTTCGCTTAAGAAATAATGAGCAGAAAAGTTAAAACCTCACTTCTATGGACCCTACAGAATAATCAGGAAGGTGGGAGAGGTGGCCTATGAACTAGAACTTCCACATGAAAGTAAAATTCACAAGGTGTTCCATGTGTCTAACCTGAAGAAGACCCTTGGGCAACACATTGCCCCATCTACAGAGTTACCGCCTTTAGATGATGAAGGAATGCTGATACTGATTCCCGAACGGATCATACAGACTAGAGAAAGGAAGCTCAGGAACAGGGTAATCAGAGAGTACTTGGTTCAGTGGAAAGAACTATTGCCAGAGGATGCCACCTGGGAAGGTGAACAGGTATTGCAGCATCCCAGTTTGCAGTTGCTTGAGGACAAACAATCTCAAGCGGGGAGGACTGTAATGTCCTCTTCCGATTGGGCCTTGAGGACTAAAACATCTAACCTATGTGATTCCTGTGGGTTCGAGCGATTATTGACAGTTAGGGAATCATCTAAGGACTGATGCCATCCATAGAAAATCTAGGGCATCATCATTAGGTCAAGGAGGGCCGTCGGGGCCAAAGGCCACCTTCGTGCATGCCATCCAAGCATTATTTAATGATGCATGCACTCATTTAAGTCTCCATGCGCATGCATTCAAGTCAACTGCAAATTAGAAGATAAAGTGACCTAATTAGGTCAAAGATTAGGGTTTTCGCAGTTGAAAGTTATAAAAGGAGGATAAAGCGAAATGAGACTTCACTTTTGATGATTATTATTTTGGGAGCTCTTGAATAGCAGCATAGCGTGCAGCACAATAGTTGGGGTTGGAGACGGCGTCTTCAACTAGCGGGGTTTCGGCAGTTAAATATCTGCCCTAGTCTCATTCGGGGTAAGCCATACAGGTTCACCATTTGCTCTTACATTCATTCATAGTTATCCAGTATACGGTGTAGATTGTTGCAGGGACACGTGTGCAGCAGTAAGGGGTGTTTTCAGCCAGAAAGCCTTAATCAGTTGCTGGGTCGTCAGATCTCACTTTTACTTCGAAACTCAGGCACCATTCTCATCATCGGCATCTTACTCCGGTACCCGATGATTATCAGATCCGACCGTGCTCATCCGGAGAAGTTATCAGTTATTTCGGGATCAGGGGGGCGTGAGCAACTGTCTCTCTGGAACAATTCGCTAGCCTGCCTAGAGACCTTTGAAACTCCGCATGTATTAGGCATTCTCTCCGGAATGGGAAGGCTATTAGTCTTGCAAATCGGCAGCTCCATCGAACACCTCCTTCACTGAAAACGTCACCCTTATTTGATCTGGGGTTCTTGTTGCCGGGGTTTCACCGGAAGCTGAAGATATCAGTCCATCTCTGATTCAGTTCTTGATGCTTGCATACTCTCTCAGGAGCGGTCCAGCCAGCTTATCAGTGGTAAGTGTTCATTCTATCTCACAAACCCTAACCCTAATTTTTGCTATAAAATAGGGATTTTTGCATGGCAATTTGCATGCCCGGTTGTATCAGCATAATTGCATAGGAATAGAAAATATCGGGATTTGGGATATTACATCCATCCTGAGCTTAAGGAGCAGACCATTGAAAATCCAATCGAGGAAGCACTACAAAGGCCTTTGGTTGAAGATATTACTAAAGAGATCCTGGATATGGCTATAATAGAAAACATTGAAGATGTGAAGCTGCCCCAAGTTTATGAACAACTTCATGATGAAGAGCTGGAGCTGCCTCAATTCTATGTCACTAAAAATGTTCACTAACTGTTTTATGATGAAGATTTTGGTCTGCCTTAGGTTCACTTCATTAATGGAGATAGTAATAGTTATTTTACAGATCAGCTGGAGCAGCTTTATGATAGAGGTTTGTATTTAAGCCCTATCAATCAGTGGATAGAGGTTTCTTGTGCACATGCTTCTTTCCCAAACTTTGATAGTTTTTTATATCTTAACAATCTGATGTTTCAGTTCAGCCTTTCACATGAGCAGATTGCAGGACATATTCATTCTATGATGAATATATCTTTGTTTTTTTCACTAACCAAGCACAGAAAAAAAACAAATGGGCATAGAAGAGATGCTAAAATGGCTCCACTGGTTGTATGCATATACTTAGCATTCTCTTGGTATTTGATAGAGTAGGTAGGTAGGAAAAATAAGCTCTTGCATGAGCATTTAAAGTTTTTCAGTGAGCTTTTCTCTGTTTTGTAATAAGCATGTGGTTCTTGGATGTGAATTAAGCCATCCCCACTGCATTTTGTAATTTCTTTGGAAGTTTTGGTCTGCTGATACTCAGAGAGTCTGAGGTTCTCGTGTGCTTTCTCCAAAAGCACACGTCCCCTATGGAGCCAGATGTTACCCCCTCTTTCTTACATGGATGTCCACAGAATTATCTTGTAAGAAAGAGGAAAATGGTTGCACAGGAAGTGGGTTTCAGTAGAGAAATTCTGTCGCACTTCTGTGTACCAGCATGTTTACCTGAAAAACACTGAAGTAATCGTCAATCATGTAGCTGCTTGTTTATTTGCAGTGAAAGATCTGAAGAAAGCGTGGTCTTTGAAGGTTGGATGCCTTAGCCTCATGCTTCACCAATGAAATTTACAAGATGTCCACTCAGAAGAAAGGTCGACTACTTGAGTTAGTAACCAGCATGAAATATCACTCTTATGATTGTTGTAAAGACTCACTATGCTTAAAAGCTGATCTTCAGGGTCTCAGTTGAAGTTGGCAATCAAACGTTGAGCCTGAAGACTCGATTATTTGGTAAATGGCGTGCACATAAGCGCTGAATGGGATGGCTATCATCGTATCACTTAAAAGAAATTTGTTAGAGGTTCTCTTTTGGCACATTTCAGGTTTTTGACCAGCAACACTCCTCCTCCAACCTCTAAACTAAAATCAACATATTTGTGGTTGCTTGAACAAATCTGATTGGGACAATTTCAAAAATTACTGAATCACATTATACTTGGAGAAGATTGAGCTCAGGGTTGAATTCATTGTGTAAACATCAAGGTCTGGTACATCGACAGTGGAGCATCTAGTCACATGACTAGACATAAGAGATTCTTCAGAGACTTGCAGGAGGGTGGAATAGGGATCCACGTTGAGCTGGGTGATGATGCGCGGTATCAGGCGTAGGGAGTTGGCACTGTTTCATTTCAGAGGGAGTCTGGAAAACCCCTCAGTTTTGTTGATGTGTTGTATGTTCTAGGACTAACCAAGAACCTTATATTAGTCTCCACTCTGGAGTATTAAACTTGCACATTGATCTAGGAACAAAGAATCAATCTCATCAAAGAATAATCAACAAATACTCATGAAATGGTGTTAATCGGAACCATAATTGGTTTCCTTTCTGTATATTTAAAAAACAGTGAATGGTTACAATACCAATGTCAAGCAATAGCTTGAATCCATGAGGAATTCGAATACCTAAGGTGGCAATTCGAATTCAATGAGTGAGTCTAGCTTAACTGACTCTCAACCATAGGTTCACACTCAGTTAACCACTTGACCAAAACCCTAATTGACTCACCAAACCCTAACTGAAGTCGGAGTGCAATAAATGACTGAATCTCAACTGAAGGAGATCAAACACATGTCATAGCAAGCCAACCATCAAGTGCTAGTGCTCCATGACTTCAATGAACCCCGATGAGGTTAACTGAAGCTGAACTGACCATCAGAAGTTTGTGGAGGCGCCCTGTTGACTCCAGATCATTAAATAATAATAAATAATCATTAAATAATCATTAAGTAATATATTTAATGAGAAGAGGTGCCTTAACTGACTGGTTGAACTGGTTGTAACCACCAGTTAGCAATTAGGTGCATTAATATCACTCAGATCACCCCTGGAGTGCTCCAGTTAGCCTCCTTGACTGTAGGTAGGCATGGGTGTGACTGGATGATGGCAATTAATGCTCCATTGATGTCAATTAATGTCAATTATACTTAGGATAGTGGTTTAACTAGGCCAATTTGACCAAAAAGAGTGTATGATGGTAAATGTCTCCAACACCCTCTCTTAAGCTATACTCAGGAAGAGTTAGAAAACATAGATGCATAAAAATGCTAGGGCCCCGGCAACTAAGGCCATAAGTCACTCTGTACAATGTTGAAACTGAAACAATGCTCAAAACAAACTAAGTGAGGATCATTGTGAGAAGGTGTAATATCCCAAACTGATATTTTCCTGTTTATGGGTATACTGTAGATGGCTAATAGATTTACTCCTTAATCAAATAGGAAAGCAAACCTTGAACTTTCCATGCATGCAGTTGCATGCAAATATGTGCCCTAGAAAAATACTGAGATGCTATAAAATAGGAGAATCAATGCATGTACATACCAGTATATAGATCAAATAAATAAGCTGCTGCTGGGAGCCCGGATGACGTGCACTAGGGTTACAATACCCCTCTGATGATGATGGAAGCAGCATGCAGAAGTTCTGAACCCTGTAGGTAGAAAAACGAATTGCTTTGTCTCTGATCGCGGTGTGACGATGAAACCCTCTGGCCAGATGAATAATCAACCTCCCGGAATAACTGCTTAATGTAACCTGATGATGAACTAGTGCTGAACCTGTATGATCCAACCTGATGATGAACTAGGGCAGATAGATTTCACTGCGGAAATACACCAGTTAGCTGAGCATGCGCTCAACCCCAACTTAGCTCGTCGAGCTCTCCAATTCGACTCCACAAATCAATTATCACATAAGTGACTTCTCCATTCACTTTATCTTTCTTTTATAACTCTCAACTACGAAAACCCTAACTTTTGACCTAATTAGGTCACTTTATCTTCTAATTTGCAGTTGACTTGCATGCATGCGCATGGAGACTTAATCGGGTACATGGATCATTAAATAATGCCCGAATGTCATGCATGCAGGTGGCCTTTGGCTCTAGTGGCCCTCTTCGACTCAATGGTGATATAATATTGATGCCCTAGATCTTCTATAAATGGCATCAGTCTTCGGCTGATTCCTTGACTGTGAGTACCCGCTCGAACCTATAGGAATCACATAGGTTAGTGGGTTGGTCCTCAATGCCTAAGCAGAAGAGGACATTACAGTCCTCCCCGCTCGAATTTGCTTGTCCTCAAGCAACTGTAAAGCTGGGTGCTGTAATACCTGTTCTGCCTCCCAAGTAGCCTCCTCTATAGGTAGATCTTTCCACTGAACCAGGTAATCTCTGATGATTCCGTTCCTCAGTTTCTGCTCTCGCACCTCTAGGATGCGCTCCAGAATCAAAACCAATTGCCCCTCGTCATCAAGGGGAGGCAGCTTGGAAGATGTAACAATCTGTTGACCAACCACCTTCTTCAGATTGGAGACATGAAATACGTTGTGAATCTTGCTCTCTGGGGGTAGTTCTAGCTCATATGCTATCTCTTCGACCTTCCGAATTATCTTGTATGGACCATAGAAACGAGGTTGGAGTTTTTCTGCTCCTTTCTTTTTAAGAGATGACTATCAGTAAGGCTGGAGACGTAAATAAACGAAGTCTCCCACCTCAAAACTGCACTCAATTCTGTGCCTATCTGCATATATCTTCTGTTGATTCTGAGCAGCCTGTATGTTCTCCCTGAGTATCTTGAGGATATCTTGACCCTCCTGAATCCACTCCTTGGCCTTGGGGGCCCTGGTATCGCCAAATATCCGGTCTGCAAAAGTGGAAGCATCATATCCATACAGGGCTCGGAAAGGTGTCATCCTAATGGTCATATGGTAGGTGGTGTTGTAACAATGTTCACCCAAGTGTAACCATTTGATCCATGTCCTCTGCTGACTTGATACGTAATTTCTCAAGTATCCCTCAATCCATTTATTAACAATCTCTGTCTGCCCGTCACTCTGCGGATGATAACTTGTGCTCATTGCTAACTCGGTCCCCACTAACCGAAAAAGCTCTTGCCAAAATGCTCCTGTGAATTTGCTGTCCCTGTCACTGACAATGGTCTTGGGTAACCCATGAAGTCTAAATACCTCTCTGAAAAATAGTTCTGTTACCTGTGCTGCTGAATAATCTGATGATATGGCAAAGAAGTGAGCAAACTTAGTCAATCTGTCCACTACTACGTACAAGCAGTCTCTGCCTTGGACCTTGGGCAACCCAGTAATGAAGTCAATAGAAATGCTCTCCCATTTCTGCTCAGGAATAGGTAAGGGATGTAGTAAACCAGTCGGGTGGATGTGCTCTATTTTGTTTTGTTGGCACAAGCTGCACTCCCTCACATGTATCACATCTTTCTTGAGGCCCTTCCATGAGAACCTTTCTCTAATCTGTCTGTAGGTCTTGAGAAACCCCTGATGCCCTGCTAATGGTGAATCGTGCGATGCCTGTAAGATTTTCTTCTTGAGGGGAGACTTTGGAACCAAGAAGATTTTTTTTTTGTAGTATATGATATCATCAATGACCCTGTACCTATCATCCTGAATCTGTCCATCCAATAGCTCGCAAGCAAACTTATCTTTGGAGTACTCAACCAAAAGATGAGACCTCCAATCTGATGAGATGCTCATAAGGGATAAAGTAGCTGGTCGTCTAGAAAGTGCATCAGCCACTACATTGCTCTTCCCCTTTACGTACTCAATCTCGAAGTCATAATCCTGAATTTTACTTACCCATTTCTGTTGTCTCTCGTTTAGCTCTTTCTGCTCTAGGAAGTATTTCAGGCTGTTGTGATCTGTCTTAACCTTGAACCTGGCACCTACTAAGTACTGCCTGAACTTGGTTAGCTAACATCTCTTTGTCATATATCGAATAGTGGCGCTCATAGTCTTTGAGCTTCCTGCTCTCAAATGTAACGGGGTGGTTGTTCTGCATCAAAACTGCCTCGATTCCCTCTCCTGAAGCATCACATTTTAACACAAAGGATTGAGAAAAGTCTGGTAAAGCTAATTTTGGGCATGAACTCATTACCTCCTTCATTTCCTCGAATGTTTGTTGTGTTGGCTCCGACCAACTAAATGGTCCCTTCTTGGTAAGATCTGAGGGGTGCGGTCATCTGTGAGAATCGCTGACATACCTCCTGTAGTAGGTGCAAAGGCCCAAAAAGCCCCTTAGTTCTGTCACATTTTTAGGTGTAGGCCAATCCAAAATTGCCCGAATCTTTTCTAAGTGCACCTAGACCCCGTTGGCCCCTATCACATGTCCTAAGTACAACATCTCCTGCATGCCGAACTCACACTTGGACATCTTGGCGTATAGTGACTGCTCCTGTAGAATACCAAGTACTTCATCAAGATGTCTCAAATGTTGTTCCCATGTCCGACTGTATATCAATATGTCGTCAAAGAATACCAGAATATATTTACGCAACTGTGTCCTGAAGATATGGTTTATGCATGATTGGAAAGTAGCTGGTGCATTAGTGAGCCCAAATGGCATCACTAGAAACTCATAATGTCCGTAGTGGCAACGGAAAGCGGTCTTTGGAACATCCTGTTCCCTGACCCGAATTTGATGGTACCCTGACGGAGATCAATTTTGGAAAAGTACTTTGCCCCCTGTAGTTCATCCATTAACTCATCAATCCTAGGGATGGGATACCTGTTCTTTATGGTCTTCTTATTGAGTGCCCTGTAATCAATGCACATGCGTAAGGTTCCATCCTTTTTCTTCACTAGCAGTACTGGAGATGCAAAGGGACTGGAGCTAGGTTTGATGTATCCTAGCTTGAGTAGTTCCTTGATTGTACTCTCGATCTCATCTTTATACCTCTTGGGATGTCTGTAAGGAGTGGTGATAACTGCTTGGGTCCCCTCCTCTAACTCAATAATGTGCTCAAATCCCCTATCTGGAGGTCGACCTGCTGGAAGGTCTCCGAATACTACCTTGTGCTTCTGTAGTAAGGCCTCTATATCTGCTGGATGTTGTGTGGCCTCATCTGGTGGTTTCCTGAAGGTAACCATACACTCTGCAACCCACTCAATATCTCCCTGTCGGAGTACTGCCTCCATCTTGTGTGATGTCACTGCTGTGGGAGGATAGGTATTCATCCCTCTCAATACCACCTCTTGTCCTTCTGCTCCTGTAAACTCCATCTCCATGGTCTGGTAATTTGTGGAATACTTCCCTATGGAATACAGCCACTGAACTCCTAGTACCACATTCATGTCAGGTACATATACCACATAGAATGTCTCTATCACTGTATAATTCCCAAGCATTACCTTTAATTTAGGAATCCTCTGACTACACTCCATGGTGTGACCTGCTGTTGCTACCGAAAACCCATCAAAGCTCTCAGTCTGAATGTCTCTCTTTTTAACCCATGCAGCATCAATGAAGTTGTGGGATGCCCCACCATCTATCAGTACTCCCACTCTGTGGCCCTGTATGGTACCTTTGATTCGAAGAGTGTGGAATCTAGGAACCCCTGTCATGGTAGCAATGGTACCTCCCGAGGCCTGTCCCTCAGCAGCTATCTCTGTTGTCTCTCCCTGCTCCTGATCTTGGTAATCCTCATCCTCCTCACTGTCGGAATAAGCCTCTATGTAGCAGGCCTTTCCTTTTCCTGAACATTTGTGACCTGGTATCCATGGTTCCTGGCAAGTGAAACATAACTTTTTTCTTCTAAGGTCCTGTCGGGTATCATTGTCCATCCATTCTTTCTTGGGCCTTGGTTTTCTTTCTTTATCTTTAATAGGAACATTGGTCCTGAGAGGAAACCTATTTTTGGGCACTGCATCCTGCAAGTCTCTAATCCGTCTGATGGCATTTGCTAGGGTGGTGGGCCTATAAGACTTGACCCATCCCCGTAAGGGTTCAGTGAGAGCCTTAGTGAACAACATAATCAACCTGCTCTCTGATATATCTGTGACCATGACTGCTATCCTTTGAAACTCAAAAATAAAAGCATTTGCACTCCCTGTCTGCTTGAGCTGTGCCAGCTCCCTAAAGTGTACCTCTGGATCCTTCCGATCAAACCGCTCAATGAGCCTCTGTGTAAAATCTGTGTATGAGGTGATGGTGTTGTGACCCAGTGTCACTAACCCGTGGTACCACCACTCATGTGCTTCTCCGTCCAAATGCAAAGTAGCCAATTTAATGGCATCTGTCTCAATCATGGGGTTGAGCTGGAAGTATGTATCCAACTTCTTCACCCAATTCCTAGCTGGGCCACCCCGGGTGCCCTCAAAGGTAGGGATAGTCAGTTTCCCTACGATGCGCTGTAACTCATAGTTATGGGTGAATGGCCTATTGTAAGCTTTGGGTTTGTTCTTACTTTTAAAGTGGCAGAAGTCAATGAAGGTCATGGCTGAATGGAAGTCCTCTCCTAAAGCCCTATATTCTCTCAGATAGGCGCTCATGGGTTCTTTTGGTTCTACTTGTGCTAGAGGCACTGCAGCTGGACTATCTAAGAATTGAGGCATGGTAGGTCTGAAAGGCTTGTATATATGGGGATGGCTTTGCATGTTGGTATGCAAGTGCTCCCTACTACTGCTGGTGGATACCCTATCACTGTTGGGAAATGAGGGACTGTGTGGGGTGGGCCCATTCTTCTCAGTCATTTGCCTGAAGGTGCTCATCATTTCTTTTTGCCCAGTGGTGAGTTCTTTTATGGCTGATATGAGACTATTGAAAGCTATTTTATCATCATCAACCATTGTTTCTTTGCCTTTTTCAAACTGATACTCTCTGTTCCCCAAATCTATGTCCTCTAACTCCTCTTCTCTATCTCTATACCTCTGTCTCCTGTGAGTAATGTTGTATGGGTCTCTTGGATTCATTTATAATTTTTGCATGCCCACAGCTGGCAAGGAAAATAGCTCTGATACCACTGTAATATCCCAAACTGATATTTCCTGTTTATGGGTATACTTAGATGGCTAATAGATTTACTCCTTAATCAAATAGGAAAGCAAACCCCGAACTTTGCATGCATGTAGTTGCATGCAAATATGTGCCCTAGAAAAATACCGAGATGCTGTAAAATAGGAGAAATCAATGCATGTACATACCAGTATATAGATCAAATAAATAAGCTGCTGCTGGGAGCCCGGATGATGTGCACTAGGGTTACAATACCCCTTTGATGATGATGGAAGCAACATGTGGAAGTTCTGAACCTTGTAGGTAGGAAAACGAATTGCTTTGTCTTTGATCACCGTGACACGGTGTGACGGTGAAACCCTCTGGCCGGATGAATAATCAACCTCCTGGAATAACTGCTGAATGTAACCTGATGATGAACTAGTGCTGAACCTGTATGATCCAACCTGATGATGAACTAGTGCTGAACCTGTATGATCCAACCTGATGATCAACTAGGGCAGATAGATTTCGCTGCCGAAATACACCAGTTAGCTGGGCATGCGCTCAGCCCCAACTTAGCTCGCCGAGCTCTCCAATTCGACTCCACAAATCAATTATCACATAAGTGACTTCTCCATTCACTATATCTTTCTTTAATAACTCTCAACTGCGAAAACCCTAACTTTTGACCTAATTAGGTCACTTTATCTTCTAATTTGTAGTTGACTTGCATGCATGCGCATGGAGACTTAATCGGGTGCATGCATCATTAAATAATGCCTGGATGTCGTGCATGTAGGTGGCCTTTGGCTCTAGTGGCCCTCTTCGACCCAATGGTGATATAATATTGATGTCCTAGATCTTCTATAAATGGCATTAGTCTTCGACTGATTCCTTGACTGTCAGTACCCGCTCGAACCTATAAGAATCACATAGGTTAGCGGGTTGGTCCTCAATGCCTAAGCAGAAGAGGACATTACAGTCCTCCCTGCTCGAATTTGCTTGTCCTCAAGCAACTGTAAAGCTGGGTGCTGTAATACCTGTTCTGCCTCCCAAGTAGCCTCCTCTATAGGCAGATCTTTCCACTGAACCAGTTAATCTCTGATGATTCTGTTCCTCAGTTTCCCCTCTCGCACCTCTAGGATTTTGTTGGATGTCACATCTAGCAAAATAGAAAAGAACTCGGGTAGAAAGAACACTGGGAATTGAAAAGGTATCTAAAACAGTAAGATGCTAAAATAATGTGAGAAAAGTAAATATTATAAGCATAGTGAGAGGTGTTAGAGCCAAAAATGGGTAAAACACAACTATACATATCAACTTCCAAGAACATGTACACTGTGCAGATTGCGTTAGAGGGAAGATGGAGAACAAAACATGAAACTGAGACAGAAGATCAATGCTGTCAGATGTCTGTATCAATGCTTGAAATGAAAATGAAGGGATAGAGTCATAGACTGCAACATCATCGACCACTCTGGTAGGAACAACACAGGATCTGATAAAATCCATAGGAGAATGGTTAGGGATGAGAGGGCTAGGCTGAACGATCCTCGGAGTAGGCAGGGTTCCACCCCTTGAAACTCCCCTAACATCCAAGCCTGACAAACTTCTGGAAGAAGAAAGGAATCTGGTACTGCTTGCCTGTCTCCCTGTGCTGTGATGTGGGTAAAGGGAATTAGATGGTCCTCGATGTCAGATAGAAGCAGATCAACAACCCCTGTAATGAAGGTGAGGAAGCAACAATAAATCTTGTTTAGGCTTAGATTAATTTTAGTTAGAATTCTGATCTGAGTCTTTTTTTGGAATATCATCTATTACAGATTCTGTAATAGTAAGTTTTATATAAGCTGATCAAGATGAATGGGATCTAAGAACCAGATTAATGTACATCTGATCTGAACTGTGTCCTTGTAACTTGTTCGATATCCGAGTGGAATTTTTTTTATTTACCATATATCTATACCCCTCAATATTAATTTTTTGTGTTAGGTGGGTAAACCACTATAACAGGTCAATTTTTAAATAATATATTAAAGAGATGGTGTGAAGTGTAATTGGGAGGGTGGTATGTGTTATATATAGGAAACCTACCTTGGTCTAGACTCTAGTCTTTTGGTGTATACCTTTAATATTGATATAATATCATCTTTTCTCTCCAGTCCTACTATATGTATTTATTGTGAATGTACCTGAAGTTATTTTTTCCTTCACTAGGCTCTTTTGCATTCACAAGGTCAAGTGGACTGTAATAGTACCGAAATAGGTGCCATCGGGCCGATTTGTTATAGGAACATTTTCGAAGATTTTATTTGCCTAAATACACTAGAGTTGGGTGCATTTTTTTTTTAATTCATGTATGATTTCTTCTCAAAACAACTTTTTCATCTTTAGGAACTGCAAATTAATTTCTGACTTCAAAATTGTTTCTTTTACTACAAACTGTTCACTCAAAGATTTTAACATGAGGTGTGGTACTGGCAAATAAAGAGATATAGCATGTTGTCATTGGAGACTGAGATGTTTGAGTTTTAGGGGATCTTTTCTTGTAAATAGTATTTTATTTTGTTTTTTGTAAATATTTACTGTAAATATGTGGAAGTCTTTTTTTGATTTTATTTCTTTATTTATTTTCATGTGTTGTATTCATGTGCCATCATAATCCTCAGTTCTTGACCTTAGAGTGATCTCTAAATTCTATTATAATTTGTCTGTTGTGATTTCACCATATTTTTCTTTTATTTGGGGGGTTATAGGGAGGGTCAACTGGGAGTTACAAAGATATGTTTTTATGTATTTTTATCAGAGGTGTTCTCTTACGGTATTGTCTGTTTCAAGCATTTGGTGAGAGTCAATATGACCCTCTCATATTTTAACCATTGGTTGAGAATAGATATGGTGAAGTTAGCAAAACCACAAATTAGTGTGTCAAACTCACAACAGGAAATGGTGATGAAAATTGGGTGATGCTGTGCATGGGGTATGCATCCTTTATGGGAGGTTTGTTAAGTGGTTATATTTATTTCCTTAGCTGAGGGGTCCAATAGGATAGTTGATCACTAGTGTGCGATTGAGTATGTACATTTGCATGTTAACCCTTTAAACACTTTTGTTCCAGAATGTGTTTTGGGGACAGAGATCGTTTTCAGATTGTATTCCTAGTGAATAATACTCCTTGGACAAGAAAAATAATTATTTGTTCCAATGTCAAAAATTAGTGTTCCTTATCTTCCAAAGCCATTATTTATATTACCTGCAATTTGGTATATTGGCTATTCCAGAATTTGTCAAGTAATTGCTTGTTTGTTTGATTAGATCCATCCAAAGTTAACTGGTTAATTGTATCTTCATCAATGCAAGTTACTTGTTAAAGGGAATTGCAAATACAATTTGACAAGTTTGTGTGGTTCAGGTAGACAATCTGAAGACAAAGGTCTTGGAGGCGAAGTTGGAACATTTTCTCTCAGAGCTACAGGCTGAAGCCAGACAAGAAAATCATGCTGTGGCAGATTCAGAGAAGTCTTCTGAGCACATGTCAGATTCAGTGTTAAAACAACCAGTGGAAAATTCAAAGGTAAGGTATTGAGCCAAAACTAATGAGATATCTAGATTAATTGAGCTAGAAATTTTTGTCAATTGTGATGAATGATATGGGCTACTAAGTTAGCAAGTACATATTTTTTCAGCAAGAGATGACTTTAGAGGACATCTCCTATCTCTGTCAATGTCTTAGGGTAATGAAAAGGCATAAAGTTGTGATCGTACATGGCTACGTTTAATATGATACAAACTTACATTGAGTTCCAATGCTCTGCTGACGGGATAAAATTCTAGGTATTGTGTATTTAGATACCACTTTTGGCATGAAATCCTCTTTTCTATTAGTCCCTTGTGATGATAAAGTGCTCAAGTAACTGACATTGTGGAATATTTTATTTAATGAGATTAAAATATGCAGAAATGAAAGTTTATTCATTATAATATATCATTGATAAATTTCAGTACCAATTGATTGACTCTTAAAGTCCAAGTAATGAGGAAGGGTGAGCCATAAATTTTCAACAGGAATATATTTCCTTGGCTTTTGTTTTTGTACTTCATATGAGAAGTTCTCACTGTGAACGGATGTTCTAATTTACACAGAACTGCCTTCTTTTAATACTGAAATTTCTCATGCAAGTTGTTACCTCCCAAACCTGCACTTTAGGTGGTAAAGCCCTAAAACACAATTGCAAATTTAGAGAAACTAAGAGGGGTTGTCCATTGTCACCACAAAAACACTCTCACTTTCTGCAGGATGTCTCTCCTCTTGCACAAGGGGGTTTTCCCTAGGAAAATGTATGATAAACTTTAAAATTAAGATGGATGGGTGGACCAAGGTCCAAGACTAGTGCCTATCCAAATTAGGGCAGATGGAGTGAAAGGATGAAACTTGAGGGCTGTTATCTTATGAAATAAGGACAAAACAGAGCTGGGATGAAAAGGCCACAGCTGTCCTTATATTGCTGTAATGAGACGCAGAAAACTTACTTGGAAGAGGCCTAATGAAGGAGAACTGCCAAAACATCTATGAGGGTGTGCTTATCAATGGATATGTAAATGTAATGAACAAAATATATAAATAAATAAATAAACATTAATAATTAAATAAACTAAATACTTAATGAAGAGACACCTTGATGAAAGGTTATGCCTCCTTACTAAAGGGCACCCAGGATGGGTATTTATACAAGCAAACATTCTCATTGTAATATCATCTCTTTTCTTATCAATATATATTTTTATATTTATGGATTACTCGAATCTGGCTTATTTATGCTGGTTATTTCTATAGGAAACAAAGTTTTTTCGTTTCAGTGGTATCAGAGCCCCTTCTTGGGCTTGATTCCACTAGCCTTTGGCAGTGTTTTGGTTTTTAACTGGTATACCGGGGTTTCCCTAGAATTGTGGTTGTTGACCATAAAATTCGTTGCAACCCTTCGCCCTCCACTCCACGCTCCTCCGTCTCCACCATTCTCCCCATCGCGACCCTGCTCGTTTTGCTCTCCCCCCCACCTTTGTGACCCATCCGCCTCTCCCGCACATCTCCTCTCTTGCATAACCATCCTCTTGCCCACCCTACCTTCTCCCCACGCCAGCGCCCGCGTCTTCTGCGTCCCGCTTAGACCCCACCTCCTCCAAAACTCGCCCTCCTCCTTCTGCACACACTACTCCACTGCGCCACCCTCCAAGTCTCTGACTCCACTTCTGCTCCTCCTGCATACAACCCTAAGCCTCCACACGCCCTCGCCTAATTTCGACGTCACTCCCCTTCCCACTGCGCTATGACTCTTTCTCATCTACACCGCACCCTACGTGCCCTCCTCTCCATTTCTACTCTGCACACCACCTTCGCAGTCGCATCCACCTGAGTTGCACCCTTGTTCAATCTCAGCCACCATTGCTCCTATAATCCACTTGGGCTTCTCCCACCTTCGTTCCACCTGCACCACCGCTCTCTCCACTGCGCGTTTGCCCCCACCCAACACTCTAGCGATCTGTCCCCCACACCTCTATCACACACATATCTTCCCTTACTCCCTGCTACACACCCTCTTGCCATCCCAATTGCACTCACTGCACACCCCCATCCCTGCACTTGCGCTCCTCACTACGCTAACTCTCTCCTTCCAAATCGTTCCCACCATTCGTTGCTCGCCCCTACATTGCTCATTCACACATCCATTATCCACCGTCCACACCCTCACAACTTGTACACTCATCCTTCCACTCCATAACTCCTTCCATGTCGACTCCATCCTCCATCTCATCGCTTTCCATAGCCCCTCGCTCTGCCATTTAGCAGGTCATCCACCTTTGATACGCCATTGCACTCAGTTAATAATAATTAACAATAATAATTGTTATAAAAAAATTAAAATTATAATAGTAATAATTTTATTTATAATAATAATATTTATTGTTATATAATTTTATAATCTTAAAGTCGCCCATTCAAAAAACTAAAAATTATTATTATTATTTTTAAATAGTAATAATTATTATTTAATAATTGTGTTATTTATTTAATAATAATATCATTAATATTAATGTTAATTATGAATTAATTAATTAAATCAAGAGACATGCCTCTTAGTAAGGGCACAATGAGATTATATAACACCCACAATTGTAAATGTAATTTCATCACTTATTTTATCAATTATATATTATATTACTTTTCTTTTTATGGATTATCTGCGTTATTTGCACTGGGTATTTTTGTAAGAAACAAATTTTCTCTGTTTCAATTTCTATAAGAAACAAAGTTTTTTTGTTTCAGTAAACTTGCAACAACTCAAGTTAAGAAGAAAGTCACAACATTAACACATTCGTTAACGAGACAACAAAGACATACAAGAGGGAAATGACCCACAATTAAACAACTTCTAAAGGGGACAATATTTCCGGAATTTATCCCCTCAAGGCTCAAAATAGATTTCTTTGCTAGTGATTTCTAGTATACACATCTATGTTGCAGGAAATGTGCCCCCCCCCCACGTCCCCAACTCGTTTTCATACGGAAACTTGGAAAACCGTTTTCGAGGGTGAGGGGACGTTTCCCGTTAAGGAAACCCGTTTTCTTCGGAAGGAAACCTGTTTCCAAATCGTTTTTGCCCAAAAAGTGGCGTTTCGTCTATCAGTCCACTAAAACATGTATTTTTTTAAATTTTTTTGGGTTTTTCCTTCACCGACTAGGGGTTTAAAGGCTTCCGAAAAGTTCTTCAAGGCTTGGGTTTGTTATAAAATAACACCCAATGCCCATTTTTCCCACACGGCTCAACATTTCTCTCATGGATTTCTTCATTGGCTCACGGTGGCTTCTTGTTCTATTTTTGAGGAGTATGAAGATGAGCTCGAGCATGGTGACTATTAGTCTTTGGGCTTCAGCTCATGTTTTCTTTATATTTTCATTGTTCATGTTGATGTAGTATTGTACTTGTAGCCTCGTATATAAAGGTTGATTTTGGAATCTGGATATATATGTATTAGCGACTTAGCCTCATTTTGAAGGTTGTTTTTTA
>LPNX010835015.1:321861-332092 GCA_001517045.1 Pseudotsuga menziesii | reverse complement strand
GGGGGTCACGTTTCCAATGCATCTTTGTTTCGGAAACTCGTCCCCGTTTCTCCGTTTCGTGCAACTTAGATACACAATCAACAAGTTTAGATCCAAAACATTACCCCTCAATAAAAAACTTTAGCTTGCATTGCCTTTTGTTGCCGGCTTTTACGCACCTGGGGCTAATGTAGCATAAATCTTCAAGCTGCTTGATGCATCCTTAGGGGCAAGTCTTGAGTAAACTACCGTCATTTGGTCTTGACTCCTGCGTATAGGCTAATTCCTAACGAAGCTAAGGGGGGGTTATACCCTATTAATGTAACTAACGCTTTAAGTTCTTAGTTATTTTTTTGATGAAAGTTGTTATTTAGGAGTTTCGAAATTAAATTACTAATCAAGACAATTGCAGAATAAAATTAACTTAGACAACATACTTGAATAAAATAATGACGGCATTTAAAAGATAGCTTAACTGAATGAAGCAAATAGTAGATATTAAAGACCAGTGCCGTGGAGTCAAAGTAAATGCTGCTGTAAAAGCAAATATTTTGCGATTGTGTTCTTGGTTAGTTTTAGGAAATTAGGAATTATTACAGGATGAGTTGATTAATGGGGGAATGAGATTCCCGATATACCTGACGGTACAAGGAATATGTCCAGATTCATCTTATGTGGCTCGACACGAGAAAATATGGGCTATAGATTGGAGTCGCGGGGGTGTGTCCAACACTACACCAAATGAGGGTCTAGCCTGACGGGGCCCCACAGTCACTATCTAGTTGGTCCTGCTTTCTCTGAAGAAATTGCCCACAGAAGATGAGATTGAAACGCCATATTTTCGGTATGTTTGAGGGTGGTTGATTTTATTAGGGTGAGTTGCTTAGTTAAATGTTGAGATTTAAAAAGTGTTATAGATCCGTTTCTGATTTCACAACGATCAGGCAAGCCTGCAAAGGGAAAGAGCATACGCGGACTGAAACAAATTTATTTTTTCCAATTTAAATTGTAAAGTAAACAGTGAAAGCCTGCAAAAATGACAAATTTAAAGCAACTTTAAACTGAAACAACTTATAGAAAAAGTATACAACTTGTTAAGGAGTGTGTGGTTGTGTTAAGCAAACGAAATAAGATGTTAGAAAAATTCACGCCACGAAAATGAAAAACTGCGAAGCCCCCTAGGGTGGATGGGGTGTGGGTGCTGTGTGGTCCACTTGCTTTCTTATTATGATTTATTACGAACTTAGAAATGCTTGTGATCCTTTGAAACATAGGATCACTAAGCTTACAATTTCTCAGAAAAAATTGACCAAAAGAGGAAGGAAGAGCTCAGGGTGCTTTGGATCGCTCAAAAGTTCAAAATTTCGCCAGAGATTTCTCCTACCTGTTTGTCAAAGCAGTAAAGACAGCGAGCTATTCGTAACCAAAGACACCCAAAAACACTTTAAAAGTGTTTCTGGACAATCCCTAAAAATTGTTAAAAAAATACTAAGTTAATCTATGCTTAAAACAAACAAAATAAACAAGGAAAACAAGCTTTTCTTGGGATCTTAGCCTTGCCTTTTGGGGCAGCCAATGAAAGGACTTTAAACTGCTAGATATAAACTTATAAACTCAACAAACGAACTTCTACTTCAAGCCTTAAGATTTCACTATGAAATGACTTGCATAATGTGAAGCTAGCTATGTAGATTTAATATGAAAAATGAACTTTTTAATCCCAAGATCTAAGCATATAAAATCAGATCTAAAGAAATAAATTTTACTTTAAAGGAGAAGTTGATCTGAAAGGTAAGAGAACCGGTAACCAAGAAGCTTTGATTATTTAAGAAGGTAGAAGAAACAAGAATGAAGCCTTTGCTTGGAAGATTGGAGGATCAAGAATGCTTGCAACACAACAAAGATTGAACCAAAACAAGACCAATTCCGAAGGCGAATGAGGACGCAATTGAGCTCAACCTCCTCCTTCAGTTTCCTATCTCGCGCTGTCACAAACCCTTGCAGAGAAAGATCAAATCTAGAATGTGTAATTAAAATAAATTAGAAGGGCATCAATACAACTGAATACACTTGTTGCTTCAATATCTCTAACTATTCCAACATTAATAAGCAATCAAAACTATGAGTGCTTACTCTATGGGCACAAAGGCCTACTAAGATAGATCAATGCACAACTACTACAAATGAAATATGATTAGCTGGATATTGCCTCAAAACATCAACCATAAGCACATCAAATGGGGCAGTTGCACAACATATGGCCTCCAAAGCCTTTCAATATTATTCCAAAGATAATAAAAAATAAGTTACAAGACCAAAGGTTCAATGCTTCCTCATAAATGAAGTGAAGGTGCCTTTTTTAAATAGGAAAACCCAAGCCCAAGAGGGCACACTTGCTCAAATGCACTTGCCAAATGGTGGAGAAAAAACAAATTGCTTTGGAATGATTTGTGGAACTAGAATGGAGATAATTCCAAAAGCAAAAACACCACCTCTTAAAAATCAACTTGCTTTATGACAGATGCCCACTCTAAAATCAACCTGCTTTAGAGAGATGCGCTCCCCCTTTGAGGGAAAATCATATTGCCTTGAATCGCTTGACAAAAGTGCTCGAGTCTCTTAAAACATCCGAGATATTGCCACTTTGCTTTTCCAACTCAGAAAACATGTTTGCGAGATGTTTCCTAGCTTTTATGAATTGCTGATTTTTTTTATTTTTTCCATTTTTTGGCCTCATTTATTCACTTTTTGAGAAAAATTAAAAATAGGTGATAAGATAATCACTAATTTTAATTTCAAGTGGGTCTACGGGTAAAGGAGGTTCTCTGGGTTAGAAAATGAGCACCTCGATGGAAAAAATCCATTTCTAATGCCACTTTAATGACTTGGTGAATATATTTAATTAAAACATGCTTGTTTTTTACGGAGAAATTAAAAATTACCCTAAACATTGAAAACACCTAGGGGGGACTTAGTACATGTTCATATGACTCAAAACTAATGACTAGCATGGTAATATACATTGACACCTAGGTTTTAATAACCTCCTAAGGCCTATTCACCAAGACACTTACTCTAGATTTGGAGGAGGGAGTGAAAAAATCGAAAATTATAAGTCATTAAAAAATGACAAATAATTTTCAAGGAAAAAACACCATAGAGTAGATTATTGATGACTAATTCCTAGGAAAGCCAAACCTTTTACATAAGTTCATCATGCTAAGTATTTATTACAATTCCGCAAAGGGTATGAACATGTAAAAATTTAAAAAGGGGCCAAAATTAGCCCTGAAAGGTCTTTTGAACTTTTGAGCATGATAACGAACAAGGGACTTGTTCACAACATCGACGAATCATTGGAAATCCACCTAAGTACAACTTAGTGGATGACACCTTCAAAAAGATGTTTAGCTAAGCTCTTGAAGGAATGAACTCCTTTCAAATCTAACCATGCCATACAATAGGGAGAGCAAATCCTTATGTATATTTGAGCTCAATATCCTCTACATTAAAACATTATTTGGTGGAATCTAGATCTACTTTCTTCTCGAAGTAAAATACTAACAAAGTACATGGTGGGCTCTCCAGAACAAAAATGCCCAACAAAGTACTAAAGTAATGGAACAGTAGTGGAGGGGTGCCACATGTACTTTGTATGTACAAAATACCTCCTTGATTGAGGCCTCTTTGACCAAGTAAGTGTTTTTTTCTAAGTTACCAAGATTCGGATTCGGATCCGGGTTCGGATCTGGATTCACTAAATTTTTTAAAACCTAGGATCCAGATACGGCGAGTAAACGACAAGTACAAAAAACTATAAAAATATTTTTATAATAAATAAAAATAGAGTGAAGAAACAAAACTATTCGGGAAACAGAACAATATAACCATAAATTATTGTCAAAAAAGAGAGTTCATGTTACATAATTGATAATTTGAGGAGTTGTAATCATGATTGATATTGATAATTTTAAAAACTATTTCAGCATGAACTTGAAGTAGGGCATAATAGTGTTTTTGTGAACCACATACATATTTCCCTATCAGCAGGGAATAAAGTAGTTTTCTTGAAGGCTATGGCAAGACTACATAATAGTGTAGGTGAAGTTAGCAACACCATAGCACATAAAGATAGATCATCCCTTGACAATAGACCTTAGCCATGAAGACAAATTAATTAAAAATGTTGAAAGCAGATCTTGGTATTGATATATTACAGTTCACGAGCAGATCTTGACATAAGGATAGATTAGACCTTGAGTAGGAATGGGGTTTATGCTCTTAGCCATTAGGTGTTTAGGGGTTTTTAAGTTTTTCGTTAAAAAATAATTTTTTTGGGGGATCAATGGTGTTGGAAAATTGCTTGTCGTTGATGTCAAGTATTTTGAAGAAGGTGTAGCTTGAGATGGACCAAATGAAGACAAGCAAGAAAAACCAAATGACCCATTATGTGGTTATTTGGAGTTGGTCCAAATACCCTAGACAAAGGAAGATGGTGTACAAGCAAGCATGAATGGACGAAGACAAAAGTGGCTGGGGGCATCTTCAAACAAGGAATTACGAGTATCACAAATGGAGTCCTTGCGGGAATGCATGAGGACACTTAAAAGATCATATGAAGGCATGTGAAGACCACCATGATGTGGGTTTAAATCAACAAATGCAAATAAAATTGATGAGGTGTTCGTGAAGACAAATATATCATTTGATAAATTGATAATGTGATTCAGACAAGTTGCCCCCCAAACATTATATTGCTTGGTGAAATACAAATTAAAAAAAAAGGACAAGTCGGCCTCCAAACAATTTGGCAATGACAAGTATAAATAAAAGAAAAATCTTATTTTGTGGATAGGGAAAGAAGCATGGAGTTGGAGGATAGAGTTCGACAGGTAGAAGAGGGGACGATAGGGTCAAGGACAGTAACGTAGAGTTGGAGGACAGAGTTCGGCAGACATACATGAGAAGGACAGAGTTGAGGACAGTAGCGTGGAGCAGCGAGGACGACAGAGTCGAGAACAGTAGCGTGGAGCAACAAATTTTTTTTGGGGGCTACAAGTTGGTGAGTTCATGAACAAGATTATGAAAACTGTATGAGACAGTGTTTAAGCAGCTGCTGATGAACCAGATCGATGGTAAGAAGACTTGCTATAAAACTATCTTGAAATTTGCAGTTTGGAATTTATAGGGAGGTAGGGTGGAGCTGGGGACAGACTGATTAGTCTTTTGGCAAGTTGAAGCTTGCCTGGATGTTGTAGCATCCTTTTGTTTAAGCTTGAAGGTTGAAGCCACCTGAGGTGTTCAAACACCTCCATGATTATGAATAAAAATATTTTTTTTTTGGGTACCTTTCTGAGTGTTACAATTGTGATCTTGTGTGTATTGTGTGAATCCGCTCAAACAAAGACCAATTGCTCTCACATGCAGAAGAGCTGTAGGTTTGACTTAGGACCCGAATTGCAAACTTTTGCAATAGTTTAGTATGGTTACCAAATGCCTTCCACCGTTGTGCTGCAAATATGAAGATTCAAGGTAGTTAATTCAACAAATTAGATTGTGAATTTGGATAAGAATTGCAGTATTTACTATTTACAATATAAAGTTTAAAATTTAAAGTTTATAGTTTAAAAACATAATTTATTTAAACAATGGAAATGTTTACTTGGTTGGTCCAGCTCTCTTGAAATCTTAGCCACATTTTTGCCAAAGGTACCTGTGGCAGCTTTGAAAGAGTTGATTTGTCAATATATCTCCAATTGGTCCGCCTCATTTGGGACCATGTGGTCAAGGCAAGAATACAATCCATCTGCTACCTTTCCAGTCGGATCTTGATCAATATGATCTCTATAATGATACCTTGGGTTCAGAAAATACCGAGTTGCATGTATAGTGCGATGGAGTTGATTGTTCCATCTCCTATCAATGATCTCCCAAATAGGCCCATACTTGGCCACTCTATCTTTGTATACTGCCTTTATTTGCTCCTTGACTTGATCCATAGCTTCATAAATGTAGCCCATGGCTAATTTTTCCCCATCGACCAACTCCAACACGTTAACAAGTGGCTCAGTAATTGCCACAACCTCTGTTGCTTTTTTCCAAAATGAAGAGCTTTTAATTTTTTTCTTGGTGTCTTGTCCAACTTGTTTGCGGGCCCATTGGGACGAATTCCATTCATCACTTGAAAACATTTTCTCCAAGTTTTGTGCTTGGGAAAGGAGAGATTTCCATGTGAGGAAGTGAGTTGCAAATCTAGTAATTGCAGGCCTAACAAGCTCCCTGCCCTGTGTGTGTCTCCTCATCAAGCTCAATACCCAACCGTGGTTGTAGATGTATTTGCTGATGCTTTTGGCATGCTCTATAGTGTCCTTGATCCAATACTGTTTGCATATGTCCTCAAGCATTAGGTCTATGCAATGTGCCGCACATGGAGTCTCAAATATGGTTTTATGTTTTTCCTCTAACATCTTACCAACAAGAACATAGTTAGAGGCATTATCTGTGATGATTTGTACAACATTCGCTGCCCCCACCTCCTCAACAACCTCATCCAAAAGACGAAATAACAGATTTGCATCTTTCACTTGATCAGATGCATCACGTGATCTAAAAAACATGGTTCCTTGTGGGAAAGATACAAGAAATTTTATGAGGGTGCGACCATTCTGATTGGTCCATCCTTCTGACATGATAGTGCATCCTGTTCTGACCCATGACTGTTTGAATTCCTTCAGGTATTTATCTATGGACACTATCCCTTTTTGCAAAAGAGATCCCCTCAAGTCATGCATACTAGGGCCGTTGAAGCCCTTACCAACAACTATAATAGCATCCCACATGGGTTGGTAATAAGAAGTGAGGGCAACATTGAAGGGGAGATCAACATCATACCACCATCTAGCTATGTACTCATAGGCAACTTCTTTGTATTGCTTCTTCCAATGGTCATATAAGGTGGGATGAACTTGTGTTGGAGGCAACTGAGAAGCATTAGCACTAGCAGAGGATGTAAAATACCTTTGAATGCTACCCTTCTTTTTTTATTTACCCTTATCTTTTGTAGTCCCAGAGGGTACAACATACTGAAAAGGATCCCTAAGATCGGTAGAAAGGATAGATGAAGAGCCTTCATTTGAACCAGGAGCATAGGTCCCACCCATCATTTTAGCTAGCCTCCTCTTCATTCCTACTTCTTTCTCCATCTCTCTTTGCCTAGCCTTACCCTCTTCAAACTTCTTAAATCGTTCTTGCATATCAACTCTAATCTGTCCAATAACATCTAGTGGATCTTCACATGCCTGCACTTGGTTGTTGATGGCATCCAAGTGTTGTTTAAGCCTGAAGATTCCCCCACCCTTGATCAACTTCTTGCAATACTTGCAATACATCCCCCCGTCAACAACATCTGCATGGGCCCATGCAGGATCTTTTGCTTTTGGGGCCATGAGTATGGAATGAAGATCTAGATTCTGAACTTGAAATTGACTGTTGAAGTTGATTGTCATTGAATTTTTAACATGCACAGAAAAAAGAAAAAATATAAGGTGCACATAAAAACAAAATTAACAAATAGATTATGTATTTTGATCTGAACTTGCAGATCTGAACTTGATGTTGATTGTTGGAAACTTGGACATGCAAAGAAAAAAAAAGAAAAATTTGAACATGCACATGATAAAATATTAAAAAGGGAAATTAACGAATTAACAATTTTAGTTTTTTATCGTTAAAAATTATATATTAACAAAGATGGTGTTTGATATTTACCTCCTGTAGGGCCTCTAAGTGAAACCAATAGTAGCACACAGTCCAACTGTCCAAATTCAGACTTCCAACTCCAAGAGTCCAAACTGCCTGGAAGTTTGCACACTCACTCCCATGGCTATCTCAGTCTCTCACGGTTCACCGTCACGAGCACAGTTCACTATCCAAGTGGCCAAGCCTCAAGGTCTCTGTTTCTCATGTCTCACTATCTCTGGTCTTCATTCGGGCTCTTGACAAATCGAAATGGTAAACAACACATGAAAATACATGTTAGAAAATATATTTACTGTTATGTTAGTGAAAAAGGGGGAATGGTTAGTAGGTTGCTTAGGTTTGGGTTAGGTTAGATAAAAACCCAACCAACTGGACCTTTAAACAATCTGCGGGCCCCTCAAAAAATTGCCAACTAACCGGTCGATTTTTTACGTAAATTGACCGATTCAACCAGTTCGATACCAAACAGGCTGATTCGGTATCAAATTGGACTGGTTCGGTACCGAACTGGTCGGCCGATCCGATTTGGATACCGGTTTGACTCGGTCCGGTAATAAACCGATAAACTGGTCGATTTCGATTCAGATTAGACCGATTTTTAAAACTTGGACTAAAACCATGTGCCAAACGATGGATCCTCACCAAAACCAAGGGAAAAAGAAAGAGGCCACTTTAAAAAGCATGCATGTATAATAGCTACGCCTTAAAAGATTGGTCACAATAATAATAAAGGGAGCACTCCATTAATTCAAGAAGTTAGCCACTCAAAAGAGACAAATGCATGACAACATCATCGATTCATCCATAATCCCTAGGTTGCTCCTCAAGAACAAATGTCAACCATGCAGTTCACTACACACTCTCCAAGGGATCCACCCTAGGGATACATGCCCTAGAGTGAGGGCACGTTGCCTCAATGAACTTTCAATCATAGTGAATATGTCATGAAACCTAGGGAAACCATGTAAGTACATCAAGCTACCAATGCACAACATCTAGGAGAAACAAATTAATCCATGTCACTTCAAAAAACTTTTAGTTGATGTGTATTAGTTGATAGATGTGCAAGGGTTTAACTTAGAGTGCATAATTCTAAGCAAAACCCCATGAAGGCATCGAAAAATATGCATGTGCAAAAACAAATATGCATCAAAGCACCAACACCTTGGCTTCCGATCATTCAATTGCAACTTGCTTTGGTAGGGTTTCAACCTCGGACAATCGTTATCCAATATAAGGGATAACACAAGTGCAAGTTCCTTGCTATTCTGTGAAACTTTACAAACTTTTTTATGTCTTCTTATGCCATGCAATGCCAATGACAGATGCTTCATATGTATTGAGACTGTTGCTGCCTAATTCGCACCTCGGGTAACGTGGCAGAAATCTTCAAGCCACTGGATGCGACCTTGGGGGCAAGCTCGAGCCAAGTGCTGTCACCTGATACTCAACTCCTCCATCTAGGCCAATTCCTAGTGAAGCCAAGGGGGGTGGACCCTAATGAAAAGTAAAATCTAGGGTTTTTACTCTACGAGAGAAATAATTAATTCTAGGAGTTTTTAATATGGAATGGATGAAATTAAAAAATTACCAATTACTGCCAACAAGATTAACCTTAGCAACCCTTTAACTTAAATTAGATACACAAAATTCAATGACACATTGCGAGATTTATGCAAAAATAACAAAATAGACCAGTGCCGAAATGAAAAGAGTGCTTGCAAATATGGGTTGCTAGTGTAGTCTCAGTGAAAGTATTGCAGTGTCTCGGTTGGTAAATTTTAAATTATTAAATGAATTGATTAAGGAATGGGTAAATTGTGGCTTTGGCCCAACAAGTCAAGTCCCTTCGAATTGAGTGCTAAAGCGGTAATACCAAGTGTCCAATAGGGCAAGGATAAACTTGCTTAGAGTAGCCCCCTGACTCTGTAGTGATTACCCTTTGCAACCTCCCAAGTTCTCGAGAAAATAACTTGTGTGGATTTTCCTATTAGATCTAGTAACTCGTATCCTTTTCTGATACAACCAACTAATCAGACAAGCTGCAGTGGTGTAGAGCATACGGGGAAGGAGTCTTGGTTTATTTTTAAAGTTTTAGAACAAGTTTTCTAATTTAGAAAAAAGATAAAACCCAAGAGTCTCTTTCCAAATTTAGTACTTGGGCAAGCACCTTATCCACGAACCTGTACTTGGGAAAGCAAGGGGGTTTATTTTAACTTAGCAGTGCATAACAAAATTGTTTTTGTTTTTTAATTACTACACTGCTCAAATCTTTTCCCTTATGGTACTTCAGTATAGCGCAGTGGGTAAGTATTCAGGTTACTTTTGCAAAACTCAAACAAAGCATGAAATGATAAAGAAAGACAACTAAGCTACCAGCATATAAGAAAACAAAAAAATGACACCGGCACAAATCCCCCAAGGGGGATGGGGACCGGGCTCTATCGAGCCTACTCAAACTTGCTTTTATTGATCGGTTACAATGCTTTAGTAG
>LPNX010835015.1:259166-321809 GCA_001517045.1 Pseudotsuga menziesii | reverse complement strand
AGAATGCTCTTTGGTCCTTGTTATCTGGGATCCAAAGGCTTACAACATGCAAAGGAAATAGGCCCAGCTAAGGGGAAAGCCTCCTAGGAGCTTCGGATGTTTGAAAAAGCTATTTTCAGGCAGAGTTTCCTTCTCTTTTTTGATGGGCCTGCTAAAAACCAGCAAGCATATGTTAGTGAAAGATGCCCAAAAACACTTTGGAAGTGCCTTTGGACAACATGCAAAAAATTACAAAAAAAATCTAAGTAATAACTGATTACAAAAAAAAAGAAACAACTATGTGAGGCAAGCTAGAAAGCTTGCCTTCTTAGGATCTTTGCTTGCCCCTTGAGAAGAATGGCAAGCAAATCTCAAGCACAAAAATGCTAGATCAAACTTTAAAATGCACAAAAAAAAACTCTTTCAACAAGCTTTTTTAATTTTCAAAATTTTTAAACTTGCAAAAAGGGGAAAAGTAACTAGATCTAGAATTTTAAATGTACCTTTGAAGAAGACTAGAAATAGAAACTTTTAGACATCAGTTCTACCTTTGATATGACTTTAGATGCTAGATCTAATATGGAAACGTTTGAAACCGAAAGAAAATTTTAAGAAATTTGTGGATCAAAAGTCAAAGAACCCAGAGTAGAGCAAGAAATAAAGGATAGAAAAAGCTTCCTTGATGAGATCAGAGGGACATAGCTTATTTTCCAATTTTATTGAAGGAAAGGTAGAGCACATTCGCTCATCAATACTCCAGCGTTAACTTCCTGCAAAAGATTATCAACCTTAGCAATGGGGATTAAAAATACCTGTGTAAACCGAAAGAGACTACAACAACAATGTAGATCCAAGCATGAAATCATACATATATCAAATAGTCTTCCTCGACTTGCAATAAAAGAGTAACCTAGCAAGAATTTCCTTTTATCTCTATAAAAATACCATTTCCTTCCGAAAGCAAGTTAATCCCAAACATATGGAAGCATGAAAACAAATACAGGTTACCTCACAAATGTAGAGTAAACTCTATCCAAACATCCATAGATCCCACACAGAAACTGCCTCCAAAGCCTTTTATTCACAATACTTCAAGAAAACTATTACAATATTACGAGCAGAGGTTCCACCTTTTGATTCTTGAACAATGGAGAGGTGACCTGCTTAAATAGGAAAAGAGAGACCCGGGGGGGCCTCATCAATACTGAAGATGAAGTCAGAGTTTGAGCTGAGTGAAGCCGAGTTGAATAGAGGAGGTGATTGACACCTCTCTCATCAAACTCCCTCAACGAATCATAAACCTCCAACACATACCAAGCAATGAACAACCAATGAACAAGACTGAAGATGGTATCACTCACTACCCTCGCGTGAGTGTACAGCTCCTCCACGCGTGAGATGGTCTCACCAACCCAATATTTGCTTTGATCCATATTTATTAAACGACAAATCATATTATAGACCAAAACTTTCAAAGTGATGTGGATAAAAGGGGTCCACTTCCTCCAAGCTATCATAAGCACAAGGCTTAGCGTGAGGTCCTCCCCGAGATGTTGACGTCACCTCTATTTAGACATTCGCTACCTTATAACCCAAACAATGATTTGATTTGATGTATGGAAACTCATAAACCAAAGTTTTAATGCTGATGTGGATATAATGGGGCCCACTCTTGCTCACGATTTCCTTCACGTCACCCTCTTAATATAACTTTCCAAAGTCATTTTTTAAAACCAAACTTTGATTTCATATGAGTTGAGGTATGAATCGCTAGTCACATGGGACCCTTGCCACGTCATTTTAATACAAAACAAAATGAATTTTGACTTATTCAAATTTGTCCTTTTAGTGTCAATTTGTTCAAACTTAGCATTAAAATGTCATTTTGATGCATTTTTGGCCCAATAATGCCTCATGGGGTGCTCTGACTGCTCGACTGATGTAGAAAGTGGCCTCTTGGGTAAAGTGGACACTTCGGGTGTGAAAATGAGTGTCCCCACGTCAGAAACGGACTCCGTATATGACTTTTATTACAATCTGAAGTTTTTTAATTAAACCATTAAAAAATGGCTTAAAAAACGGAAAAAATTATTTTTTGTGGAAATTGACAAAACTCTAGGGGGACCTAGTACATGTCCATACGACTCAATTTGAATGCATGGCATGGTGAAAAACACCGACATGAAGGCTCTAATAACCTCCCTAGGCCGAAACACCAAGATGACTACCCCAACTTTGGAGGTGTGAGTGAAAAACTCAGAAATTATTAGTCGTTTGTTCAACAACCTATAATAACCAAGGGAAAAAACACTCTAGGCTAGTCGGCTTGATGCTCAAGTCCGGGAAGCCAAGCCTTTTATAAAAAATTAAATGCTAGGACATTTTTTACAATTTCCCCAAGGGGGTATGAACATGTGTTACAAAAAATAAAATGGTCATGGAGGTCTGAAAGGACTTCTGAACTCTGAATATGAACAAGTATCTTGTTTATCACTGGCGGCTCACTGAAAGTCCAACTAGGTGCAGCCTCGTCGGTAACATCTGGCTCCAACTGTGGGACGTGTGATTGATCTGAACTTGGTGGAAATCGATCATACGAGAAAACTAGAATCTCTGGTTCCTTTGGCATATGCTGACTTGACTTGGTTGGGATCATGTTTTTCTTCTTCTGATAAACCACCCCTTTGTACCTCTCCATAATCTGTTCAGGTGAAGGCTTTTTGCCAAAAATCTTAGTAGCATTATCCTTTTCCTGACTGTAGTCCTTGGCTTGCTTCCATTTTTCTTTTGAAATATGATGAACTTGCCCTACATTGTTTATATAGTCATGACCTCTAGAATGCCCTACAAAGTTATTCATTTCCATTTGTTCATGTTCCATAATGTAGCAGAATTTTGGACAAGTAGATTCTTCATGAAGTTCATCACAAGGCCGACAATAGGGAGGAACCTCATCACTCACCATGTTGTTTGTTTCAAGTTGATTTGGAGGTCTCTGCTCATAAGGATGATACTTCTTTTTCCACTCCTGGTTTTGTCTAGGCTGGAAATTTTTATGATTTTGAGAAACCTATGCTTTTTCCATGTTGTTTATCCTATTTTGCATAGCATTCATCTGGGAAGTACAATTTATCATCATTTGTTTCATCATGTCAGCTACTTCTTTCATTGGTTCCTTGCCTTCATCTTTTCCTTCAGGCTTTACTGTTTTTCCTCTGGTATCCTGAGTTTTGGAAGATGAAGTGGTGCCTCTAACAAATCCTGGAATGTTAGACTTTCCTGCAGATTGCATGTTTCTGTCAATCTTCTGAGCTATTTCCATGGCTTTCTACAGGTTGTCAGGTTCTTTGTCTCTAAGTTGGTACCTCATTTTTCCCTCGAATGCTTCTGTGTAATATATGAGAATTGAGGTATCTGATGGTTTAATATCAGCCGGGCATCTGCCTACCATATCTCTAAACTTTTTATTGAACTCTTTTATGGTTTCATTTTCCTTCTTTTTAGTGTTTGTTAAGGCAGCCAAAAGGTTCCTTTTCTCTTTTTTATCCCCCCATTTTTTATTGAAAGCAGTTTCAAATTCCTGGAAGGTCTTGATACCGTTGTCATCCAGGGAGGTGAACCATTCAAAGGCATCAACTTCAAGAGATAAGGCAAACAACCTCATCTTTACATCTTCATGGTTGACGTTGTGACACCATTTACTGTAGCACTGCGAAAAAGCCAACAAATGAGACTTAGCAGTTATAGCATCGTTTCCATAAAAAGATGGAACCTTCTCAATGGCTTTATCTGGGATGTTATGAGGCTGCCCAATTATGGCAGAATAATCCAAAGGTTTAAATAAAGTACCCATGGTACTGTGTGAATTATTTGATTGAGAAGTATCAACAAATAAAAGGTGAATATCTAAGATTGACTTAGATGAAAGATCCTCAAGGATCTTACGAGAAGCTAGCTTGCTTTTCGTCTTGTGGTAAACCTTTTCAGGCTCAGGAATGAACTGAAGCAAGCCTTCAAAGTTTCTTCTTGTAGAACGCCTTGGTAAAATTAAAGGTAGTGGAGTCGCAGATGACTTGAGTAAGTTGATTAAACTACAACATTCATCAAACAAAGCGAAAACAAGAATGAAAGTTCAAAAAAGTTGTATTCTGGGAATAGAAAGATTTATCCCTAGCAACGGTGCCAAAATGTTGCCACCTAATTTGCACCTCGAGTAACGTGGTAGAAATCTTCAAGCCACTGGATGCGACCTTGGGGGCAAGCTCGAGCCAAGTGCTGTCACCTGATACTTAGCTCCTCCGTCTAGGCCAACTCCTAGCAAAGCCAAGGGGGGTGGACCCTAATGAAAAGTAAAATCTAGGGTTTTTACTCTACGAGAGAAATAATTAATTCTAGGAGTTTTTAATATGGAATGGATGAAATTAAAAAATTACCAATTACTGTCAACAAGATTAACCTTAGCAACACTTTAACTTAAATTAGATACAAAAAATTCAATGACACATTGTGAGATTTATGCAAAAATAACAAAATAGACCAGTGCCGAAATGAAAAGAGTGCTTGCAAATGTGGGTTGCTAGTGTAGTCTTAGTGAAAGTATTGTAGTGTCTCGGTTGGTAAATTTTAAATTATTAAATGAATTGATTAAGGAATGGGTAAATTGTGGGTTTGGCCCAACAATTCAAGTCCCTTCGAATTGAGTGCTAAAGCGGTAATACCAAGTGTCCAATAGGGTGAGGATAAACCTGCTTAGAGTAGCCCCTTGTAATGTTGATTTTTTTGAGCAACATTGAGAGCCATTCTTTTAGGAGGATGGGGACATCTGGTCCAGGACTAGGATGTGGAACCAGTGTAGCACTGGGGGAGTCAACCTTGAATTGAGTGGCCATTCTATTGAATGGAGACATCTGGTCAGAGACCAGGATGTGGAACCACTCCAGCACTGGGGGACTCGACCTTGAGTTGAGTGACCATTCCGTTGAATGGAGACATCTGGTTTGAGACCAGGATGTGGAACCAGTCTAGCACTGGGGGACTCAACCTTGAGTTGAGTGACCATTCTTTTGAACGAAGACATCTGGTTGAGGACCAGGATGTGGAACCTGACTAGCACTGGGGGACTTAGCCTAGAGCTGAGTGGCCATTCTTTGAAAGGAAGCACCTGGTTAGTTACCAGGAATTTAACCTAGTCTGGGACTAGGGACTCAGCCCGAGGTTGAGGGTCATTCTCCGGGAGAATGGAGGCGCTTGGTTTGTTACCAAGTATTTAACCTTGGGTCAAATTATGCAGCCTATGGTTGAGGCACCTGGTTTGTTACTAGGATAACACTATAAGCCCCAGACCAGTTCTGGTTATGTGTGACACTTTGACCCTCGATTTGTGGGCTTTGTGATCTTCTCCAAGGCTTAGCTACCCTTGGTTAAGACACCTAGTACTCGATCTTGGTGTCACACAAAGTGTGAGATAAAAGCATTAGTAATTCTCTCTGTTTATGATGATGTACTTTGAGTGGGGATGAAGGACCACCTTGACAACTTGTTTTGACCAATGGGGCACTTGAAGAAGGCTAAAGTAAAGCCAAAAATACATAAGGACCCTTAGTACCACTAAGTAGTCAAAGTGAAAGTGCAAAAAGACCTTTAGTATCACTAAAGGTGAAAGTCAAAGTAATAAAAGAATAAAAAATATAATTTTGTTCTTTTAAGTTTTGGTCTACTTACAGGTGATTCAAAGGCTATAAAAGAGGACCATTCCATTTCATTATTACACACACTTGCACATGATCCTCAACTGCTCCAAGAAGAAGGTTTTCGCTGGTTTTAAAATGAGAAGTTGTCTTTGGTGTATGCCTTAGCATGGAGGTTTCTAGCTAGGGAATCTACACTCTTGCTACATTCTAACCCTAGCAGTTAGGGCGCCTTCCATCTTCTATCTGCAATCAAAAGCTAGCCCTAATCTAACTAGGGCATTATCCTCAGCAGCTCAAACATTTACAACAAACCCTAATTTTGTTAGGGCCCATCTTCTAGCTCACTCTATCTTCACAGGAACCTCCAGATCAATTCATGGGCAGCCTCGGGTTCCTCACGGGCAGCAGCAAAACTGCCTAGATAAGTCACGAACAACTCAGATCCATTCTTGAGCAGATCTGATAGAGCTTGGGTAACCCTTTTCTATCCATGGGCAGGCTGCTAGAAGCTCGGGCAGTTTCCCTCCTTCCTCGACAGCCCTCTCCACACCCTCTGGCAGGTTTCTAGTGCCCTTTGGAACCTATAACAGGTCCTAGCACTCTCGAGGCAGCCTGCTAGTGCCTCCAGACACCCACAACAGGCAATAACATGCCTTAGGCAGTCCCAAGCAGGCCTCGAGCTGGAAGATAGAAGTTTGCCAGATCTCTGGGCAGTAGCAGAGTAGGCCGACAGACATCCGAGAAGCAACAAAGAAGCTCGGGCAGGGCTCGGGCTGACAGAGCAGGGTCTGGGCAGCAGCTTGAGCAGGGCAGACAAGGCTCGGGCAGCTTGAAAGTATTCTGGGCAGGGCAGAGAGAGCTCTAGGCAGCTTGACAGGTGATCCGGGCAATATCCAAGCAACAACTGAGATTTCCAGGCAGCTTCCGTACAAATCTAGGTAGACTGTACATCTCTGGGCTGAGATTTGGTTTCTGGGCAACTGATAGAAATTAGGGCAAAAGGCCTTAATTTGGTTTTGGTACAAAAAATTATCTTTTATGAATTTTTATCAGTGATGTTCTGAATATATTATTGAAGAAAAGGTTCATCTCAAAATTCTGAGATTGAAGAACTCAGTCATCTCATTTACGAGATGAATTGCTAATGCTTTTGGGGTTTTTGTCCTTTAAAGGTTTCCCCAGTGAAAAACTCTTGTGTTCAATGTTTTGATGTGTTGATGTTTTTATTGCACTTGCCATTTGTTATTGTTATCACAAATCTTGTAGATGCCCCGTTAGTTGATCCTATTCAAGACGACAGAGGAAAGGAAACTAAAGTTGTGACCTACGGTATCCAGGACTTTCGAAAGAATTCGGTTGTCACACTAGTCGAGGATATCGACACTCTGAACTCAGTGAAACACTATGCCCAGGGGGCGTCCCTAAGACCAAGAAACCCTAAGATTATGGATACAGAATAGACAAGTGAGCGAAACTTGGTTGTATCTCTTAGTTAATTGATTAATTGTAAGTTGAAGCAAAAACTGAGAGATTTGGAGCATCCAGGTAAAAGCCCTAAATTTGCCCTAGGGTTTATGCAGGAAAATTGGGATCTAGGGCAAATGGGTGAAATTAAGCATGGATGGACACTCAGAATGATTGATGGGTGCAAGATTAGGTGATTGGAGAGAAAACCAACAATACTCACTATGCGGTTTGCAGAAAATACCACTTTCCCCAAGGGGGACGTTTTTCCCTAATAGTTGGCCAGTGCTTTAGATGGGTAAATCGAGTTCGATTAAGTTGGAACTTTAGATCTGGGGGTTTGATGTTAAAATAAAAGTGGGTTTTTAATTTCGTAGCTTGCTGCAAGCTAGAACTTATGGATCTAAGAAATGAGGGTTTTAAGTTTTAACTTTTATGGAATGATGAGCAATGCATGTGTAGAAAATAAAAGAAGAGAAACTCACCTTGGAGAGATACCAGGAATCTGCAGATGGATCAGGAAACGATGAAGAATGCCGATCTCCTATCAAAATGAACTTCCCCGAGCTAGATCTTGGTGTAGCTATGCCCCAGTCTATCACCCTTGCACCCCCTTCAACCTGTGTAATATCCCAAAATGATATAATAGGAAAGCAAACCCTGCACTTTGCATGCATGCAAATGTGTGCCCTAGAAAAATACGGAGATGCTATAAAATAGGAGAAATCAATGCATGTACATACCGGTATATAGCTCAAATAAATAAGCTGCTACTGGGAGTCCTGATGATGTGCTTGCTTTGTCTCTGATCACGGTGACACGGTGTGACGGTGAAACCCTCTGGCTAGATGAATAATCAACCTCCTGGAATAACTGTTGAATGTGACCTGATGATGAACTAGTGCTGAACCTGTATGATCCAACTTGATGATGAACTAGGGCAGATAGTTTTCACTGCCGAAATACACCAGTTAGCTGAGCATGCGCTCAACCCCAACTTAGCTCACCGAGCTCTCCAATTCGACTCCACAAATCAATTATCACATAAGTCCCTTCTCCATTCACTTTATCTTTCTTTTATAACCTTCAACTGTGAAAACCCTAACTTTTGACCTAATTAGGTCAGTTTAACTTCTAATTTGCAATTGACTTGCATGCATGCGCATGGAGACTTAATCGGGTGCATGCATCATTAAATAATGCTCAAATGTCATGCATGCAGGTGGCCTTTGGCTCTGGTGGCCCTCTTCGACCCAGTGGTGATATAATATTGATGCCCTAGATCTTTTATAGATGGCATCAGTCTTCAGCTGATTCCTTGACTGTCAGTACCCGCTCGAATCCACAGGAATCACATAGGTTAGCGGTTTGGTCCTCACTGGCTAGGCAAAAGAGGACATTACAGTCCTCCCTGCTCAAATTTGCTTGTACTCAAGCAATTGTAAAGCTGGGTGCTATAATACCTGTTCTGTCTCCCAAGTGGCCTCCTCTATAGGCAGATCTTTCCATTGGACCAAGTAGTCTCTGATGATTTTGTTCCGCAGTTTCCGCTCTCGCACCTCTAGGATGCACTCCAGAATTAGAATCAATTGCCCCTCATCATCAAGGGGGGGGCAGCTCTCAAATCCCCTATCTGGAGGTCGACCTGCTGGACGGTCTCCGAATACTATTGGACGTTGTGTGGCCTTATCTGGTGGTTTCCTGAAGGTAACAAAACACTCTGCTGCTCCCTCAATATCCCCCTGTCGGAGTACTGCCTCCATCCTGTGTGATGTCACTAGCGTGGGACGGTAGGTATTCATCCCTCTCAATACTACCTTCTGTCCCTCTGCTCCTGTGAACTCCATCTCCATGGTCTGGTAGTTTGTGGAATACTTCCCTAGGGAATACATCCACTGAACTCCTAATACCACCTTCATGTCAGGTACATCCACCACATAGAATGTCTCCATCACTGTATAATTCCCAAGTGTTACTGTTAATTGAGGAATCCTCTGACTACACTCCATGGTGTGACTTGCTGCAGCTACTGAAAACCCATCAAAACTCTCAGTCTGAATGTCTCTCCTTTTAACCCATGCAGCTTCAGTAAAGTTGTGGGATGCCCCACCATCTATCAGCACTCCCACTCTGTGGCTTGTACAGTACCTCGGATTCGGAGAGTGTGGAATCTAGGAACCCTTGTCATGGTAGCAATGGTACCTCATGAGGGAGGCAACTCCCTAACTGTCTCCGGTGTCTCTCTCTGCGCCTGATCCGGATAATCATCATCCTCCCCATTGTCAGAATAGGCCTCTATGTAGTAAGCCTTTCCCTTCCCTGAACATCTGTGACCTGGTACCCATGGCTCTTGGCAAGTGAAACATAACTTTTTTCTTCTAAGGTCCTGTCGGGTATTATTGTCCATCCATTCTTTCTGGACGGGTTTCCTCTCTTCATCTTCAATAGGGGAATTGGGTGGGAGGAAGCCTAATCTTGGGTACTGCATCCTGTAAATCTCTAGTCCGTCTGATGGAATTTGCTAGGGTGGTGGGCCTATAAGACTTGACCGATCCCCGTAAGGGTTTAGTGAGAGCCTCAGTGAACAACATAATCAACCGACTCTCTGATATATCTGTCACCATGACTGCTATCCTTTGAAACTCTGAAATAAATGCATCTGCACTACCTGTCTTCTTGAGCTGTGCCAACTCTCTAAAGTGTACCTCAGGATCATTTCGATCAAACCGCTCAATGAGCCTCTGTGTAAAATCTGGGTACGATGTGATGGTGTTGTGACCTAGTGTTACTAACTCGTGATACCACCACTCATGTGCTTCTCCGTCCAAATGCAAGGTAGCCAATTTAATGGCATCTGTCTCAATCATGGGGTTGAGCTGGAAGTATGTATCCAACTTCTGTACCCAATTCCTGGCTGGGCCACCCCGAGTGCCTTCAAAGGTAGGGATAGTTAGTTTCCCTACGGTGCGCTGTAACTCATAGTTCTGGGTAAATGGCCTATTGTAAGCTTTGGGTTTGTTCTTACTTTTAAAGTGGCAGAAGTTAGTGAAGGTCATGGCTGAATGGAAGTCCTCTCCTAAAGCTCTATATTCTCTCAGATAGGCACTCATGGGTTCTTCTGGTTTTGCTTGTGCTAGAGGCACTACAGCTGGACTATCTAAGAATTGAGGCATGGTAGGTCGGAAGGGCTTGTGTATATGGGGATGGCTCTGCATGTTGGTATATAAGTACTCCCTACTACTGTTGGTGGATACCCTATCGCTGGTGGGAAATAAGGGACTGTGTGGGGTGGGCCCATTCTTCTCAGTCATTTGCTTGAAGGTGCTTATCATTTCTTTTTGCTCATTAGTGAGTTCTTTTATGGTTGATATGAGACTATCGAAAGTTGTTTTATCATCATTGGCCATTGTTTCTTTGCCTTTTTTAAACTGATACTCTCTGTTCCCCAAATCTATGACCTCTAACTCCTCTTCTCGGTCTCTATTTCTCCTGTGAGTAATGTTGTATGGGTCTCCTGGATTCATTTATAATTTTTCAACTATCCACTGAATAGAAAAATCACCTTTAAAATTAGTATAAATAGGTAAAAAAAAAACAATAAAGCCTGGTGATTTATTAACCACTGATTCTGGAAAAAGCCGCCACAAATCAAGAATTTTAAACTAGCTGATGGTATTAGGGCAGATCTGCCGCAATACTGGGAGTTACTCTGGCTTTCGGGTAGATATCATTACCCATGCTTGTCGCCTTATGCACGAATAGTCAATGCCTGGGGTTGAGCGTGCAGCAGCCCACCGCAATGGTGTGAAACTTGAGGAGGTACGACGATCAGCTAATTCTGTGCATGAAAAGGGTTTCAACTTTGATGATACAAGACTGATGTGTGGTGCTTGGAGATATGTATGTGATACCGATATCTGCAAGGTTGACTTGATACTGGATAGATGCAGAAATTGGCAAGGAGTTTTTTAGATGCCTTGCAATATGTCATATGGTGTTACCTGAAGGCCATGAATCACTAGAGAAAATAACGTATCAAGCTGCATCTCTCGATGAATCTGCCCTTGTGATTCAACAAAGAATTTTGGCTTCTTCTTTTACAGACGAACACCGACAGTTAGTTTTCAAGCTTAGTGAGAATATTTTTGCATACTATAAAAGTCGTGCTGCTAGCATTCTACTTGATCCAGCATTCCTGTTTGCTTCCGATAATGCAGATAAGTATGCTGTCTCACCCAGACGGTATGATGCACTTTTTAAAACCCAACGCGTGAAGCTCCTGGGTAGAAGTATCGACCTGGGATTTTTGATTGGCCAAAGGATGAATAAAATTTTCAGAGAGAATATCGACTTCTTGTTTGAACACTTTGAATCTCGTGATCTTATGCTGTTGTGGAGTTGCAACAACTGTTAGATGTTTTGAGATTCACTTATCAGCTACTTGCAGAATATTTATTGATGGACCCATACCTTACGCAATTCAAAATTGCAGGTGGAGGAGATGTTCTAAGGTCCGATGAGAGTATTGCAGAATGGGGGCCCTGCGTTTACCAGTCTGCTCGTTATGGAGATTTCTGTTACATTGTCCAGGACCTTCCTGCTAGAGATTATACGGCGTACCTTTACTTTAAGTTGTCAGGGATTTGCATATTTTGCACTGAAGAAAGATCTCAGCTAAAGAACAAAACTCGGGCTCTACAATTACTCTGAGCAAAATTGTATGAAATAAAATTGAGAGAGCAACAGGAATCCGTTAGAAATCAGCGGAAATCCCAGGTAGGGACAGGTGCACGCTTAGAGAAGATAAGGATGCTAACTTAGACCGTCTCTATGAAATGGAGGAAAAAAATATTGGTGCTCACCCTCAATAGATTCCCACTCCGACAGCAGGAAAACCAGCTCTGATACCATTGTAATATCCCAAACTGATATAATAGGAAAGCAAACCCCACACTTTGCATGCATGCAGTTGCATGCAAATATGTGCCCTAGAAAAATACAGAGATGCTATAAAATAGGAGAAATCAATGCATGTACATACCCGTATATAGCTCAAATAAATAAGCTGCTGCTGGGAGTCCACATGATGTGCTTGCTTTGTCTCTGATCACGGTGACACGGTGTGACGGTGAAACCCTTTGGTTGGATGAATAATCAACCTCCAGGAATAACTGCTGAATGTAACCTGATGATGAACTAGTGCTGAACCTGTATGATCCAACCTGATGATGAACTAGGGCAGATAGTTTTCACTGCCGAAATACACCAGTTAGCTGAGCATGCGCTCAACCCCAACTTAGCTCGTCGAGCTCTCCAATTCGACTCCACAAATCAATTATCACATAAGTCCTTTCTCCATTCACTTTCTCTCTTTTTTATAACCTTCAACTGCGAAAACCCTAACTTTTGACCTAATTAGGTCAATTTAACTTCTAATTTGCAGTTTACTTGCATGCATGCGCATGGAGACTTAATCGGGTGCATGCATCATTAAATAATGCTCAAATGTCATGCATGCAGGTGACCTTTGACTCTGGTGGCCCTCTTCGACCCAATGGTGATATAATATTGATGCCCTAGATCTTCTGTAGATGGCATCAGTCTTCAGCTGATTCCCTGACTGTCAGTACCCGCTCGAACCCACAGGAATCACATAGGTTAGCAGTTTGGTCCTCACTGCCTAGGCAAAAGAGGACATTACAACCTGCTAGATCAGAGAAACATCAACCGATTAGTCAAACGAATGGGATCTGCAAAATATGGAATGGAAAAGAGAGTAAAAGATCATAAAGACCAAAATACTCCTTGAACCGAACACCTTGGAGCCGGGACGAAGGTGAGATTTCCCATTAAGTTTCCCTCTCTCTTCCAGTGCGCCTCCTTCTCCTGCAAATGAAATGGGCAAAGAAAACAGTGCAAGATCTATCCCGAATGAAACTCAGTATGGAAGAACAACAGTGCCATTCATCAAATCAGAACACCCACACGCTACACAGACCAATAATCCCAAGCAAAAAATATCTTTATTGATATTTTGGTGCCAAAGCTCATGAATTACAATGGGGGATCACCTCTCTTAAATAGTTTGAAAGAGACACAAATCATAACTAACTTTATCATGCAGCGGTTGAGATTAGAAGATCATCAACAATGGAGATCTATACATAATTTATTCACATGGATCAAGTGATTGAGTCAACCAAAGGGGGTGCACTTTGCTCAAGGACGCCTATCCTAAGTCAAACTCAAAATATAACATATGTGTGATACATCAATACACTGAGGGGGGTCACTTAGGGGCTTAATTCACCCTAGGCCCCTTTACAACTTCGAATCATAAGATATAATCATGAAATACATCAATGGCCAATTAGAGGGGGCACCCCCTGGGGGGGTTTTCCTCATTTGCTGAGCGATAACTAAATAATTTGGACATATGTTGATTGAAGGTTGTTGAAGGATTGTCCAAGATGCCGAAAAACATCGTCTGTTAATGTTCCACACCATTTCCTTGACCCAAGAGGCCAAATCGATTTTTTCAGTGAATTTCTAGTTCATTTTCTGCTGGTACAATCCCTGAAAAACTGATAAATCCATCATAACTTACTCCAGGCTGAGAACTAGGGCAAACAGACTACTTTGGATGATATGGAGACATAGAAGAATGGTATAAGTGACTATTCATACCCTCAGGAACGCTGCTCTGCTCTAGGAGAACCACACATACTGCCATCTAGATAAAAAATAGGTCATCTGGCCAATAATTAAGTGATAATAATCACTTTTTTGGTGAACCGGGGCCAAATCTTGAAAACTGAGAATACAGTATTGGTCTTGGGCATGTTTCAGACAAATATAGACCATGTTGCATTTTTGAGTCACTGCCTTGGGAAACGTGATTGACTTGGTCAACTGAGTTGACCTGGTCAAAGTACCCAAAATCAAAGTGATATATTGTACTAGTATGATCTTGCAACATTCCAAGGTAAGCCATGCTCCAATGGTGTATATCAGAACCCAACTTAAATCAGTTATTCATAATCATAGTGACCAAACATAATAATAATAATAAAATGTACCTTTGCTTCTGAAAGATCTTAGAGTCTTCTGGAATTTTGCTTGATCATGCCATACTTAGAAGGTGTAACCAATTATGCTATAGATGGGTGGTGATGGAAGATCCAGGTTAAGGCAAGGGACATGACTTTGACTAACTTTGACTTGGTGATCTATCCAACTGACAACTAATAAACTCTACCAAGGTGACACATGTATGACTGATAGCAATAGGGGATGAAGGTGTCTCACAGATGGGTGAAGTATTTGGGTATGCTTCCTTCAGACTCTAGCAAGTTTTCCTTTGCAACTTTATTGCAAATATAGGTCAACCTTCAAAGGCAGGTGCTCTGGATGCCTTCTGGGCTCCAGTTCTAACAAAGACCCAGTCTTTCATGACTAGTCTCACCCTGTGGCCCTATGGGGACCATTGAGCTGAACACCATACAAAGGGTGAGTGCTCATCCTTTGACCATTAACCTTTCAATGACTCACAATTTCAAAAGATGGTAGCCAGCCTACAAGAGCAGGTGACCTGGAAATCCTTATGGGCTCCAGTAAATGACTAGGCTACCCGCTGCCCACGAGCAGTCCATAGCCCCGACGGGTTCGCCTTTCCCTGATGCCCCAGTGGAGGGAAAATCGAGCCTTACATTATACAAGGAATGGGTGCTCAATCTCTTGGCCATTGACTACCTTTTTCAATATTTTATATTCTTGCATCTTTTAGATATAGCTTTTATGTGTTCCAATGCTTTAGTGTTTAACAACATTGTTATGGTGGAGCACTTGTTTTGAGGACTTAAGGATGACAACCCTGTGCACCTAGCCACACTGGCCAAGACACATACTTCATAGCCCGAGAAACATAACAACATGGAGTCTGTCACACATAGTAGTCAGAATGGGGAAAGGTCTTCAATCTCACATGTCTCTATCAGTCATAGTCATGGGGTAAAAGCAAATATGGATGAACTGGATGGATGGATAGAGATGTAATGGAACCAACCTAGCACTAAGGGTTACATTTGTTTGAGCATGGCATGGGCAACAGTCTTCACATTGGATTCCTTGATCAATCATAACAAAGGTTAGAGCAAGAAAGTACATATAGCATAGGTCACTGTGACCATCCTAACATGACAAGTACAGGTATCTGAGATACATCACAGAGCAATAACCAAACCAAGGAAATATACCTGATCTCACCATGTATACCTGTCTCCCACTGATAAGCCCCTGGCTGTGTGTACCAACTCCTGATCTGCTGCTCTAGTGAAATGAACTACATCATAACCAAAATCATCTCAATGGACTCCTGGGTCTCAGTCCTGGCAAGGAAAAAATAAAGAACAAGGCTCTGACGTGAAATGAAGCTGTATAGATCCATGCTGATACCCCATGTAAAAGTAGCCTGAAATAGAAAGAGATAGGTCTGCATGCTGCATCATGGAAGTCTGGCTGAAAAAATGTATATGTGATAACAGTTATCTGATAGTCTGCAAATTTTTTAAAGTATTTATGCTAATGCTAAAATTCAATATGTAAAGTGCAGCTCCCAAGTTGAATTCCCTAGTTCCTGTATTCCATCTATCCATGAACTCCGGAATTACGAATCTTCCAACTTATTGGACAACCATCCATGTTGAGCTACATCCAAAGTGTTACATTAAGTTGTCTCATGACTCTCGTAAGGGTATAATTCTTAAGATTCACAAACCTCCAAACTATCTAAGTAGCCATCCATGCTGAGCTTTATTTACATTAGAACTCTTCTTGTCTTGAAAGTGTGGGCTTCTTAAAATGCGGAAATCTACTCTTCTTCAGCAAGGTCATCATCACTACCAATATTTGGTGGATCTTCAGCAATGGCTACATCTCCTTTGATAAACTTGAGAGCACAGGCTGTGTGATCCATCTTCTTGCAACTTGTCAACATTGTAATACAAAATGAGCTAGATTTGAACGACGAAACCCTATATTGTCCTATTGAAAAACACTGATAAACTCTGTTGAAACAAATGTTGCTGCACATAAATTAAACTACTGGAAAATCATTAAGATGCCTTAAACTATGAGAATGTAGCAAACTAGCAGATCAATATCTTAGTTGTGATCATTTTTGTACCTCTTCTTTTTCTTGGAAGACAAAAATGCTTCTGCTGCATTTGTGAGCTTTTCAAAACCCCCCTTGGCATTCAATGGCTATTGTCTTGACAATGCGGCTCCTTTCCTTCCATACTACATGGCAATCCCTTGACAACATTTTGTGAGAATCTAGTCTTTCTATCAAGCCTTTTCTGAGACCATCATTGATGCAGGGTAAGAGCATACTTAACTTTTCAAGAAAAAACCAGATCTCTAATCTGCATGACTAGTCCCAGGTTCACTCCTGGTCTGATACAATATCACAAAAGATAGAAACTCTAGATAGTGCAACATCCTAAAACACATGAGAGAGACACACATAATAACACAATATGATATTATCAGTAAATGGTGCAATTATTACATAGGAGTTCACCTCCTTATATGTGGTTACTCAATGAGCAAATCATTTCCACTTATGAATGTGGGATAGATTTGCTTTACATAAAAAATAGAATAACATAACCAAGTCATAAGGTGAATTTTATTACATGTAAGCCTTGTATCTTAAAAAGTTGGTGAGGTTTGCAAGACCCCCGTTTGGAAAAATATAATTTATTGCAGATCATTTTACCTTGTCAGCATGAAATACTATATTGTTCAGACTTGTAATCTCTCTCTCTCTCTCTCACTCTCAATATTATCTCAAGTTTTTTAGTTAGAACTTGGGCATTTGCTCTGCATTGGTCATGTTTATTCTGTCTCTAGATTACAAATATTTTCCAAGAGTATATTTCATTTGTAATTACTGCTTCACCTGATGCTATTCAGTGACTATTAAGATGCCTTGTCTAATTAATTTTGTCACACGACACTTGTCTTTAGGACTCAATTGGCGAATTTGCTAAAATGGTTACTGCTTATCGCATCATTTTTCCCAATTCAGAAAAGCGGTTAACTGAAGTTGCAATAGACCTCTTTAACAAGTATGAAACTTTTAACCTTGTCCTGCCATTCAAATTTTTGTTAATTTATTTGTCCTCAGTTTTGAGATGCTGTACTTTAATCTTAAGTAATTTTTTTGTAGCTAATATGTTAAATAGTTGCTATTCGTGACTAAATTTTTTGATTCTTTGAAGACATTTTGCATGCCTGCGGCAAACTGAGAAAGGAAATGCTTCTGCTGCAGAACTTATCTCTGCACTAAGTGAGAATGCTGCACCTCATCTTACTCTTTTGTCTCAAATAATTGAAAATAAGCATGTCAAAATACAAATCATTCTACGTTAGCACATCATAGTTTGTGGTTGAAGTGTATTTGGTTCAATTATAGCTGTTAGCCTTCTTTTTCCTCGAAGTTCTTTTCAACAAGGATGAAGAGATTTTTGTGACCCTTTCCATTTTCTTGTGGATGTCGACTCAAAATGTGATAATGTTCATATAGGATTACATATTATGTCAGTATGGCACAACATGTTAAAGTCTAAGAAATTCATTTGAAGCCTTTGCAGTTTATATCCTTTATGAGAAATGCTTATTCAAGGATACACATGGTTCAAAAAGGAAAATTTTAAATTTGAATTGATAGTCCAACATTGTAAGCTACATTTATATCTGCACCATTACTTAGATGAAATAGTCATTTTTGTTTTAGACCATGCCATATGATTACCAAAGTTTGAGTGATGTAAGATACCATATCGCCTATTGATTTCTTGCTTTTAGACTGAAGTGAAGAATCAGGGAAAATGAATATTCAATTCCTTATAAATGTGAAACAAGGAATGCTCATAGGCAATTCATTGTATGTTGTTTTTACTTTGTGGTTTAAATTTGTATTGTAGTTTTGGAAGTAACGGTCAACGTAGAGGGTTCAAGAGTCATTTTGTTGGGATTAAACTATGTTTTTTTTAAAGATGTTCTTGAGATGTCAAAGATGAGGCAAGAATAGATAATTTAATCTTTAAAAATGAAAAATACAATAGAATTAACCTTTGTGTGGGAGTTTCTTTTTACTGTTTAAAACTATTTCTAGCACCTAATGGGACCAAAATGTTAGGAAGTTTAGGCTATGTTGTCACACGATTTGACGATCTTAATGTTTGCAGCTATTTTGCTGGAAACGTGGGCCTCAACCTTGTTTCTAGCGTTTTGCCGTTTTGAAAATGCGTTTCCGTTGTTAAACTAGTAGCAACAAGGAAGGTCTTCCTGCATGCATGTGTTCTTGCATGCTGAAGACTTAAATTAGGAAACCAATTGTATTTAATTTACTTTTCCTAAGTTTACTTTGGAAAATAAATTAAAGTGATCTAAATTAACTTTAGTGAACCACTAGTTTAAGTGAAAGTCAAATTAGGTTTTTTGCTTTACCACTAGTTAAAGTGAAAGTGAAATTAGGGTTTTTGCTTTACCTAAAGTTATAAAAGAGAGATCAATTGGTGGGGAGAACGCACACTTGTATTCCGACAGAGACAAGATACAGACAGGGAGAGAAAGTCAGACAAAGGATTTAGCTGGGAAGATGGAGGAGCGAGCAACAGTATCATCGAGCTTTGTACAGTTGGGCTGTACACTCACACAGGAGGGTGTTGAGGTTTTGCTGGGATTTGCCCAGTGATTCTGCCGAGTACTGCATTCTCCAGGTTTGGGTGAATTTGCAGTGATTGTAAACGTTCCATATTTTCTCATAATAAAATCTATATCTGATTGCTGCATCGGTTTTCCCATCTTGGGTTTTTTTGGGGGTTTCCATACCCAAAATAATAGTGTCAATATTGTGATGTGATGTTGTGAGTTATTTCTCAGTTTTATATTCCTCTGCATACTGTAAAATATATTCATGTGTGGTTATTAGTTGATATTTTACATGCGCTGTTTAGCCCTAGTTGAATATTAAAGGAAAATTTACCTGGTAGCAAAGCTCTGATGAGCTAAAGCTGAGAGATTTGCAGCAACAGTGATAGATCAGGGGCAGATCTATAGGAAGACACAAACCTAGACTTCCACATCTAGGGTTTGACAGGTACACTTCACTATGGCCATGTAGTTGAGAGTTGAGGATAGACTCCAAAGTGCTCAGAACTTTCCTACATGGAAAGAGAGGATCACAAGGATCCTGGACGTCAGTGATGCTGAGGAGCACACTGACTCCACAAAAGTTGCACCCACAGATTCGACAGATCTGATAGCCTAGAAGAAGATTGATTCCAGAGCCATGCTGATTATCATGGATGGAGTGAAGGACCATATAGTCCCTCACCTTTTTGTTAAGAAGACCGCATTGGAGATGTGGAAGGCTTTGGAAAGTCTGTACCAGAGCAAGAACAGGAACCGGAGGATGGTGTTGCAAGAGAGGATGCGCAACACCAAGATGACCAAGGGAGAAGGAGTGGTGCCTTATCTCACGAGGCTCACACAGATCAACAATGAGCTTGGAGCTGTTGGCTCTAAAATTGATGATGAGGAGCTAGTTCGGATAGCCCGCAATGGCTTCTCTAAGCCATGGGGCACCTTTGTCAAAGGTGTTGTGGCTAGGGAGAAGCTCCCTGATTGACAGAGATTATGGGATGACTTTGTGCAGGAGGAGACCCGCATGGGTCAAGGATCAGGCTCATCTAGCAGTGCCCCACAGATTGTGGATGAGGAGGCTCTAGCCCTTACAGGGAAGAGCAAGGGGAAGGGAAAGAGGAAGAAGGATGGTAAGAAGAACCTTGACGTGTCAAAGGTCAAGTGTTTTATCTGCCACAAGCAGGGACACTTTGCCTCCCAGTGCCCAGACAGGAAGAAGAAGAGTAACACTCAGATGGCTGGATCTGCAGAGGTGGATGAGTTTAGCAGGAACTTCGACGAGGAGTTTTGTTTGATAGCTTGCATGTCAAGCACCACACGGAGCAACATATGGTACATTGACAATGGAGCATCTAGTCACATGACTGGATAGTTCAAAGACTTGCAGGAGGGTGGAACAGGGATCCACGTTGAGCTGGGTGATGATGCGCGGTATTAGGCGCAAGGAGTTGGCACTGTTTCATTTGAGAGGGAGTCTGGCAAACCCCTCAGTTTTGTTGATGTGTTTTATATTCCAGGACTGACCAAGAACCTTATATCAGTCTCCACTCCGGAGGTCAAGGGATATCAAGTGAAGTTCCGTGACCATAAAGTGTATATCAGGCCCAAAGGGTCAGATAGGAGCTTGGATTGGGTGACTGGCAGAAGGAGTGGGAAAGTGTACAGATTACATTTTGAGCCTGCAAAGGCTCTAGTCAGCAGCAGTAGCAACAGTCAGGGTGAGTTGTGGCATAGGAGGATGGCACACTTACACCATCGAGCACTGAAGCATTTGAGATAGGCCAGTCATTGGAGTTTTTCAGGTACAGGAGGAAGAGCATAACCACTGCAAGGGTTGTTCTTTGGGGAAGAACATCAGGAATCCTTTCCCACAGAGTGAGCACAAGTCTAAGGAGCTCTTGGACTTGGTGCATTCGGATGTATGCGAACCTATGAGTGTCCATTCGTTCAGTGGTTACAGTTACTGCGTAACCTTCATTGATGACTATTCTAGGAAAACTTGGATCTATTTCCTGAAGGCCAAGTCTTTGAGAGGTTCCGAGAGGTCAAGACTCTTGTGGAGAACCAAACAGGAAAGAAGATTCGGGTGTTGAGGACAGACAACGGGGGTGAGTACACTTCCAATGAGTTCATGGAGTATGGTTTGGTTGAGGGGATCAAGAAGAAGCACACTGTGCCCCATACCCCACAACATAATGGAGTTACAGAGCGGAAGAACAGGACTATCTGCTATTGTCATGTTCATGCTGACAATAGGAAGAAGTTGGACCCTTCTGGAGAGAAGGGGTTACTTGTTGGTTACAACGAGATTTCGAAGGCATATAGAGTTTACATTCCTGCTCGCAGGAGGATCATTTTGAGCAGGGATGTCCAGTTCGACGAGGACAGGGCCTTGCAGAGATCTCTGGACTTACCAATAGAGCAGTAACCAGCACAGGAGTTGGGAGTCAAGTTGGAGGATCCAGATGTACAGGTACAGGTACAGACACAGAGCACAGGTTCTAGTGGTTAGAGGGATTTAGGTGGACAAGATCCTTCAGTCATTGACTTGAAGGATGAGCTACAGCAGGAGACAGATATCTAGCAGCCGCAGTAGGTTGACACTGGGCCAAGGCCTAAGTGGTTTAGATCCACAGTGTAGGATTCCAGGTAGGTAGATCCTCCACAGACATCTTTTAGACGTAGTGTACCACCAAAGAGGCTTAGTTATATGGCACTGATGACAGAGTTGATTAACTCTGAACCTTCCAGCTTCAGGGAGGCTGCACAACATAATTGTGGCAGGAAGCTATGGTTGAGGAGTATGACTCCATTATGAAAAACCAGGTATGGGAGGTTGTGCTGAGGCCACAAGGGAAAAAGGTGGTGGGATCCAGATGGATCTACAAGGTGAAGCATGCAGCAGACGAAAGCGTGGAGAAGTACAAGGCGCCGCTTCGTGCCAAAGGGGTTTTCACAGAAGTAAGATATTGATTATGAGGAGACCTTCGCCCCTATTGCCAAGTATTCTTCCATTCAGATCATTATCTCACTAGTAGTTTAGATGGGTTGGCCTGTCCATCAGATGGATGTCAAGACTTCCTTCCTCAACGGAGTGATAGAGGAGGAGGTGTATATTGAGCAGCCATAGGGGTTTGATGTGGAGAACATGGAGACGCATGTATGCAGACTGCATCGAGCTCTTTACGGGCTTAAGCAGGCACCTCGAGCATGGTACTCGAGGATTGACAACTATCTACGGGAGAATGGATTTTAGCGGAGTGAGGCTGACCACAACCTGTACTTCTTGACAGGTCAGGTGCCTCTCATACTGGTCTTATATGTGGATGATCTCATTTTGACAAGAGATGAGAGGCTGATTGGAGATTGTAAGTCCAACCTTGCGGTAGAGTTTGAGATGAAAGACCTTGGGATGATGCATTACTTTTTGGGCTTGGAGGTTTGGCAGAGAGATGGATGCTTCTTCATCGGACAGGGGAAGTATGCAGTAGAGATCCTTAAGAGATTCAAGATAGAGGACTGCAAGCCTATGGGCATTCCTCTAGTTTCCAACTGGAGGAAGATTGATGCCTCAGGATCAGACGGATTTGATCCTACCTTGTATCGTCAGCTTATCGAATCGCTTATGTATCTGGTCAACACTCGATCAGACATTAGCTTTGCAGTCAACTCTTTGAGTCAGTTCATGGTGGATCCTCAAAGAGTGCATTGGATGGTTGTGAAGCACATACTTCGCTATATTAGAGGTACAGTGGAGTATGGATTGGTTTATGAGTGCAGGGGGAGTGTACAATAATCATGTTTCACAGATGCTGACTGGGCAGGATGTGTAGAGGATCAGAAGAGTACTTTAGGTTGCTGTTTCAACATTGGATCAGGGGTTGTCTCTTGGTTCAACAGGAAGAAGAAGTCAGTTGCATTGAGCTCGGTAGAGGCTGAGTACATGGTAGCCAACATGGCTGCTTGTGAGGGTATGTGGCCGAGGAACTTACTTGCAGGGTTGTTCGAGTGTGAGCTAGAGGATACAGTAGTTCACTGTGACAATTAGAGTGGCATCAGGCTATTTGAGAATCTAGTGTTCCATGACCGGAGCAATCACACAGACATCAGATACCACTTCTTGAGAGATTGTGTTTAGAGGGGAACACATTCGGTTGGACTACATACAGACAGATGAGCAGGTGGCAGACATTTTCACCAAGGCACTTTGCAGACAAAGTTTTGTGAAGTTCAAGGATAAGTTGGGGTTGCTATCGAATCCCTTCCTTGTTGAGAGGGAGTGTTAAACTAGTAGCAACAAGGAAGGTATTTCTGCATGCATGTGTTCTTGCATGCAGAAGACTTAAATTAGGAAACCAGTTGTATTTAATTTACTTTGCCTAAGTTTACTTTGGAAAATAAATTAAAGTGATCTAACTTAACTTTAGCGAACCACTAGTTAAAGTGAAAGTGAAATTAGGCTTTTTGCTTTACCACTAGTTAAAGTGAAAGTGTAATTAGGTTTTTCGCTTTACCTAAAGTTATAAAAGAGAGATCAATTGGTGGAGAGAACACACACTTGTATTCTGACAGAGATAGGATACAGACAGGGAGAGAAAGTTAGATAGAGGATTTAGTTGAGAAGATGGAGGAGCGAGCAACAGGATGATCAAGCTTTGTATAGCTGGGCCGTAGACTCACACAGGAGGGTGTTGAGGTTTAGCTGGGATTTGCCTAGTGATTCTGCCCTGTAACTGCATTTGCCAGGTTTGGGTGAATTTGCAGTGATTGTAAAAGTTCCATATTTTCTCATAATAAAATCTATATCTGACTGTTGCACCGGTTTTCCCATCTTGCGTTTTTTCGGGGGTTTTCCATACCCAAAATAATAATGTCAATATTGTGATGTGATGTTGTGAGTTATTTCTTAGTTTTATATTTCGCTGCATACTGTATAATATATTCATGTGTGGTTATCAGTTGATATTTTGCATGCACTGTTTAGCCCTAGTTGAATAGTAAAGGAAAATTTACATCTGTATGGACAAAACTTGTTATCGAGATGGAAACACGTTTCATCCGTACGGAAATGCGCTTCCGGTGTTGATTTTTGTAGCAAGGAAAGTGTTCCCTTAGTGATTTTTGGCTAAGTCACTTAAAAGGGGGAAATGACACGAACCTTGCAATTAATGACTTGAGATGAGTTTTTTAATTTTCACTTTAGAGATTAAAGTGACTTTCTGTTAAATTTAAGTGATGTGAGTGAAATTAATTTTGGATAGAATTAATTGTGCATTTAATCTCATCCCACCCATCTAATTCATTGTAGGCCCTTGGATTAAATGACCATTCAACTTCCTTAGTTAGACACCAAAATGGCAAGGGAAGGCATGAGAGACTAATTCTTTTTTTTTTCATCCATGAGTTTTGGAGAGCAGAAAAATAGGAGAAATTGCAGACTTAGAGAGAGCAACAATGGGCACGTTTCTCAAGACCATACAACAACATAAATACATTTCTGTACAACACGCATTCCAAGGGCGATTTCTGGGCACAATTTTCAAAGTCTGTAAACAACATTAATTGCTGTTCTGTACAGCAGTGACACGAAATTCGAGACAAGGATAAACATGAATTTTGAGGCAACATGTACAATTTTCTGGGCGCAAAATCCGAGGTAGTTCGTACAAGTGGGCACAAAAATCAAGGTCTATACAATATGTACGGTACAACATGTGGGCACATAAATCGAGGTCTGTACAGTCCATACTGTATAACAGCAAGCGCGAAAACCGAGACATTGCGTAAAGTCATTTTGGCACGTTTTTTGAGGCAATTGGTTGACATCAAATTTGACTGAAATTTTTGAATTTTTTCAACATGCTGAGCGCTGTGGTGGAGATAAGTTTATCTCTGTTTTTTTGTTGTACTCTAATTTTGTAAAGAAATAAAATTCTCTCTCAAGAACATGTTTTCCCTGGAGGTTGGGGTTTTTCCTGGGTCATTTGACCAAAAAATTATGAGTCTGATTTTTATGTGACTGTCTTTTATTACTGCTCATTAGAAGTTGTAAAAATTCTTCATGTGTTTCAATGATATTTGTTTATGAGAAAATTACTTAATTTGCAGCTGAAAGTAAATTGGGTTGGGCATTAAACAATGATGAAAATGGTGGCTTGAAACTTGGTTGGGGAATTAGATAAAATTTACATGGTATCAGAGCTTTGTTAGAGAAGGAGCAGAATTTTATACAGTGAAAAATTTCAGACTGTCAATGAATTCTTTTGTTAATGGGAATCACCTTGTTGGGACATGAATCTTGCAGTGAAATGACAACAAGATTTAGGTTGGAGGATAGGCTAGATGGGGCTAGGAATTTTGTCTCATGGAAAGTTAGATTAGTGCTTATATTGGAGGAAAATGAACTTTGGGATGAAGTGGTTCATAGTACACAAGTAAACCTTGTCATAGTTCCCTCTTCCACCGATGCACAAACACTTGCAACCTTTAACAAGAAGGACATAAAAGCTACTAGGATTATTCTAGATGGAGTTAAAGATCATGTGATCCCACATATCTCAAGTAAAGACCGTGCGTACAAGATGTGGGATGCTTTCACCAGATTGTTTCAAAGCTCAAACGAGAACATAAAAATGGTGTTGAGGGAAAAATTGAACAGTATCAAGATGGACAAAGCTGAGGGAGTGACTCCCTACCTTACGAGGATATCTCAGGTGAGAGATGAGCTTGCAGCAGCGGGGGAGGTTGTTTCTGACTCTGAGCTAGTGCGAATAGTGGTCAATGAGGCTGCAAAGCCGTGGGCTGTTTATGTGGAGGCTATAGTAGCCAGGGAGAACTTTCCTAGTTGGGACAAAATTTGGAATGACTTCGTACAGGAGGAGACCCGAAGAGGTCTTGTGTAGGTGAGTTGTTCTACTAGTGGGAGGATGGGGAGAATGTGGCTTTGACTACCAAGGGAAAGAAGAAGTTTAGGAAGGGCCCTAAGAAGGGTGGGGCTAAGCAATTAGGGTGTATAGAAGAAGGACTTGAGCTCTGTAAAGTGCTTTTTTATCAGAAGCTTGGGCACTATGCTGGACAGTGCCCCCAGAAGAAGAAGAAGCAGCAATAGACAACAACTTCAACGAAGGTTGAGGAGTTTATAGCTAGATTTGATAGAAAGATTTTTTTCTCTATGTTGGGCATGTTGATAGAGCGAGAGCATCCATCATCACCAGTGCAGACATTGAGATTGAGAGGGAATATTCCTTGTGACTGGCGATTCGTTCAGTGCATCCATCACCAACACATGGTATATTGACAGTGGATCTTCGAGCCACATGACAGGTGCTCGAGAGATGTTCTTTGATCTTTCACAGGAAGGTATAGATGTGGAGGTAGTGTAGGGGGATGACATAGTTGTCAGAGTTGTTGGGCATGGGACCATTACATTTCGGAGAGAGTCCATGAATCCCATGACTTTGAGGGACATGTTGTTTGTACCTGGGTTGAAAAAGAATTTGATATCAGCTTCCGTGATTGAGGACATGGGACTTGGGGTGTCTTTTCTTGATGGACATGTGCGTGTATTCCCCAAGGCTGTAGGACCATCTGCCTCTTACACCATTGTAGTAGGATGTGGGAAACTGTACAAACTCTTATTTCAGCCCCAACATGCTTTGGCACATAGCAACAACAATGAGCTTTGTGTGCTATGGCATAGGAGGATGGCTCATCTGCATCATCCAGCTTTGAGGATGTTGAGGCACATGGTTACAGGTTTTCCTGAGTTCAACACTGAGCACAGTGATGTATACAGAGGGCGTGCTTTGGGAAAGTACACCAAGACTACTTTTACGAGCAGTGATAGCAGGTCAGCAAGAGTGCTTGAATTGATACATTCTGATTTGTGTGGTCCTATGCCATCTGTTTCTCCGAGAGGTTTTGAGTATTATGTGACATTCATCGATGATCATTCTAGGAAGACCTGGATCTACTTCCTAAGGAGCAAGAAATTTGAGGAGGTCTTGCAGAGGTTCCAAGAGTTCAAAGCTCTTGTGGAGAACCAGACTGTGAGGAGGATTCAGACACTTAGATCGGATAAGGGGGGTGAGTATACCTCCAAGGAGTTCAACGAGTATTGCAGATAGGAGGGAATATGGAGACAGTTGAGAGTACCATACACTCCTGAGCAGAATGGAGTGGCAGAAAGGAAGAACCGATCTATTGTTGGAGCAGCGAGAGCCATGTTACATGATCAGTCACTTCCTTCCTTTCTTTGGGCAGAGGCATGTAGTACAACTGTACACCTTTTGAACAGGAGTCCCCATCGTGCCTCGGGGAGCAAGACTCTTGAGGAGATGTTCACAGGCAAGAAGCCTGAGGTGAGTCATTTTCGCATATTTGGTTGCTCGACTTTTTTACATGTATCTTCTGAGAAGAGGACAAAGCTTGAGCCCACAGCAAAGAGAGGGGTATGATGAGACTTTGAAGGCCTTCCGCATTTATTTTCTTGCTCTGAGGAGGGTTGCTGTGGGGTGGGAAGTGATATTTGAGGAGGAGCGGACCTTCAGGAAGTCCAGCGAGTCAGTGCAGGAGGTGTTGATGAAATTGTCATTGATGCCAACATGGACTTGCAGTGGCCCCACAAGTTGTCATTGATACCGCCAAGTCCCACTTGCAGTGCCTTGAAGCACCTTGTACCCAGTTGACAAGGTCTTTGTATCCACAATACTGGATCTTGATGCCACCACCTTGCTGAAGATGTTGAAGACCCTGCTGATGTTGTTGAAGACCCTAGAGATGGTCCTGTAGCCCTTGCAGACGATGGAGAAGCCCTAGATGGGTTGGAGAAGCATTAATGACCCATTCTATGGTCATTCATGCTCTGATGGTGTCATGGTACCCCAGGAGAAGACCAAACAACCCCACATGTGTCATAATGGATGTTGACCCTTGGAGGTCCTCTTTGTGATTAGATGGCTTGAGAGATTATATCTTTGTGATCATGGAGGTGGAACCCATGAACAACATGCCTTTGGTACGTTGAAGAAACATTGAAGCCATAACTTGGTCCTTAAGCCCATAAGTTGGTTGAAGAAGTCTTAGTTGACATAATGAATCTCTTAACATATTATGGAGCCCTTGAAGTGTGTATGGGACTCTTGCACTCATGCCTACAAGCTTGATGAAGACCTTGATGCGTTATTGAAACCCTTGGTTGGTGTTGTAGCTCTTGATGCCATAAAAGTACATGAAGAAGCCATGAAGAAGAATTCAGGTCATTTCATGACAGCTTGCACAAACTGAAGAAAATATGAGTGAAGGACCTTGTCAATGCAAGCAAGACCCTCATAGGATGATAGCCCTCGTCATTCCGTTTCCAACGGTAGGTGGCACGTCACGTGGTTCCTGACGGTTGAAGAGATAATGATTTTTGAAGTTGTGTTAACCCCATAAAATTGGGATTTCAAATCTATATAAATACACCTTCATTTCACTCATTTAACATATGAAATTTTGAAGACAATAGCTCTGAATTTCGGATGGTTAGAAGCAGTAGTCAAGCAAAGGAGCAGTCCACTGTGTAAAACGCAGCAACAAACATTTTTGATTTCTATTTTTTTTTTGAGATTTTCGGAGGTTGAAGGAAGCCACAGTAAGTAAATTTCGGTGGAGATGGAGCTCTGATTTTCGACTGTTTAATGAGGAAGCAAACTCTGATTTTCGGTGGTCACTAAGGAAAATTTGGTGGTTGAAGAAAGGCATTCGAATCTCTTTTTGCAGCAGTTTTTGAAGGCTCTTCACTTTGATTTGGAATCATTCAAAAGCAGCAGGAGTTACACCTTTAAAGGCAGCCATCAGAAGTCTGAACTCTGTCGAGTTTTATTGAAGTTACACAGAAATATACAACTCTGATTTTGGGTTAGACAGTCCTACACTGAGGCAGCCGCAGTTAAAGACAGGGTTATTGCTGTTTTGAATGGACGTTTTGAGTTTTTCTCCTTATGGACTGAAACTTGATTGTTTAAGCCCTCCTTTGTGGGCTGTGACTTTTGGGATGTTTTGTGACTATGTTGTGACTGTGTAAAAAGAGTAATCAGCAGCGGCAATAAAATTTATTTCTTTTTAACTTTTGTTTTTACAGCAGAGATAATTTTTTGGTCAATTTTCTAAGCTGAGTTTTGGAGGAGTTTACAGTTAGCTTATCAAAAGTCAACAAGTGTTGAGGATCTGTTTTAGTCCTAAGTGATATGCTAGATCAGTAGCACAAAAGAATACCTTCTACCACAGTTCGAATTTCGCAGAGCTGCCACAGTCTGAAATTTACAGAGCTACAGCAGTCCGAATTTTGCAGAGCTGCCACAGTCTGAAATTTACAGAGCTACAGCAGTCCGAATTTTGCAGAGCTGCCACAGTCCGAAATTTACAGAGCTACAACAGTCCGAATTTTGCAGAGTTGCCACAGTCCGAAATTTATAGAGCTATAGAAGTCCATATTTTGCAGAGCTGCCACAGTCCGAGTTTTTGTTGAACATCTATAGTCCAAGTTTCTTTGAGCAACCACAGTTTGAATTTCTGAACCATCTCAGTCAGCGTTTTGGTCACCACAGTCAAGATCCGAGCTGTTGAAAACATCTCAGTCACAACTCCGAACTCTTGCTTGAATAATGACATGGAGTGATGTATGCATATGTTTGATATGATAGTCATGTAGACGGTGCCAACTTGCCAGCGGTGATATAGTGACAAATATTGAGGCAAGTCAAGTGATCAAGTAACTAAGGAAAATCAATCTCAGTCGCGTTGGAGACATAAAAGTTGCAAACATCAGTTTGGAAGGTATGCTAATACATCCTCTCAAGTTTGCTAAGTAAGAGGTATGTTCATTTTTCCCAAGTTCTAAAAGGATGAGAGATCAAGTAAAACTTAAGAAGCTATAGATTTAGTGAGCAAGAGTGAAAGTTTGATATCTTGCATAAACTTTTGATGCATATATATAAAGTTGTTGTTGAGGACATTGTGGCATAGTCTTGGACTGAGTTAAGGATTTTCCTTAAGACATCCTAAAGCTACCAAAGTGAAGAAGAGAGGAATAGTTGTGATAGCTTTGAGTTGCTTTGACATGACAAATGACTGCAGTAACATACAACAGTAACAGTAAAAGTTTGACTTGACTAAAGTCATCTTTTTGCATCAGTACAAGCAACCATTAAGGCTCAAATTCTAAACTCCGATTTTTGAGGATTAAGAAGCAGCCAAAGGTTTGATCTCAGACACAATTGTTGGGCCTCTTCAAAGCACCTTCATAAGCTCTGATCCTGGACAAAAGCAGCCAACAACACTTGCATGATAGAAGAGTTCAAGAGTTTAGTGACAACCTTGACATGAAGTTGACAAAGAGTCTAACAACCTTTGGATTGATGCGACATGATAGAACATTGATTGAAAGTGACATATGACATCAGTGAGCAGATTGATCAATATCAGATTGACTTGATGATTTTGACAATGGATTGAGTTGATTGATAGCAGTCCGTGACCTAGAAAGCAATGACATGATTGACTGACTGATGTTGAGAGAATATGTATGTGTAGCTGAGTAAATCTTTAGCATGAGCAGTTGGTTGATTGAGATGCAGTTGAATGGGCAGAGTAGATGTACGTGCACATGAGCAGATCTTTAGAATGAACAATTGGTTGATTGAGCTACAGTTGAATGGAGAGAGCAGGTGAATGATGACATGAGTATCGTAAGACAAGTATACTGTATAGTAAATGTAAGCTAGTCTTGCATCTGGGGTTTGGAAACCTCAACCCTTCTTGGCTGAGTCTAAAAAAACTATGCTGGGTCTTAGATAAGGAGTTGGTGCTGAATTACCTCATGGTTGTAGCCGTTTGAAATACAAAAAGATTACAAAGATTATATCTTGCGTCTCTTGTGCAATGTGTTGGTGATTGTGTTTAACTTGATGAATGATGAATGATATAGGTTATTGATGAATATGATAATGAAGTAAATGTCTTAATGAAGATATGAGATTTTGATTGATGTTGAAATTGTTGATGTATATGTAACTTTGGAATGTATTCAATTGTATTTCTTATCTATTGTAACCCGATGTTTATTCCGGGATGTATTTGTAATGTACTTGAGTCATGTCATGCCTCGATGTTTCTATCGGGAAGTTCTAAAATGTAAACAAGTCATGTCAAGTTATTGTGGGTAACCCTCCTATTGATCAATGGTTAAAGTCCCCGCATTTCCGGGGCACTAGGGTTATTAGACTCTCCTAGAGAAGTCGGCCCTAGTAGGGTTTAGTCATGTCGGGAATTAGTATAAATAGAGAGCTAGCCTCTCTATTTAGTACACACTCACACTCAGTTGTAGCGCATAGCTGAGGAAGAAGAAGACACTGGGGCTAGGAAGAAAGAGGTTACTGCCGTCGAGAGATCATCTTACTGTTTTGGGGTTTTACTTTTGGTGTTGATTCTATCTCTGAGGAAGTTGCGGGGTTTTCTCCATTTATGGTTTCCCCGAGGAAAAACACTGTGTTCATTGTCTCTTGTGTTTGATTGCTGTACTTGTTATTCTCTCAGTTAAAGATCCTAACATAATGCTAGCTTGAATGATAAAATCTAACAGAAATTTGGATTAAGCTTAAGCTCACTGTTTCACCCCCCCTCTCAGTGAGCCATTGTGTCCAACAGGAGGAGCAGCAGGTTCCCACACCTCATGAAGCTTCACAGGTACCTTTAGTACATAGTACATGTTTACAAGTTTCCGGTGTTACTGGGCCACAAGTTATAGGCACAGGATGTTCAGGTTCAGTGGTTTCATCCAGTAGGTACTTCAAGGACAGGTTTTGGTTCTCAGGTCACAAGTTCACCATACATAGCTATCAGATCACAAATTTCACCAGTTGTTGGTTCACTAGTTCTTGGTACACAGGTTTTTGGGCCTTATACATCTGGGAGTTCTTCAGATGATGACAGACTAGTTTGGGAGAAACCTTCAGGGAAGAGGAAGCCTAAATGGCTTTGTGAGACCTTGAAGGAAGCTAAGGATTTTGGAGTGCCCAAGGAACCAGTGAGGACTATAGTAATGCCAGATGGGTTTGGTATGGCCTTGGTTGCTAGTTTTCGTGATTCAGAGCCATCTACTTTTGAGCCCTCTCAGCATCGTGCTTGGAGAGATGCCATGATGGAAGAGTACCATTCGATCATGAAGAACGATGTTTGGGAGATTGTTCTGAGATCTGAGGGGAAGTCAGTGGTGACTTTACGATGGCTTTACAAGGTAAAGCATGCTGCAGGTGGCAATGTGGAGAAATACAAAGCTTGGTTTGTGGCGTGGGGGTTTTCACAGGTAGAGGGAGTTGATTATGTTGAGACCTTTGCACCGGTTGCTCGTTATACTTCTATCAGATCATTGATTTCCATTGCTACGGAAATGGGTTGGAAGATCCATCAGATGGATGTGAAGACTGCATTTCTCAATGGAATCATACAGGAGGAGGTTTATGTGGAGCAGCCACAGGGCTTGGAGATTCATGGGAGAGAGTCTCATGTTTGCAGGTTGAAGAAAGCCTTGTATGGGTTGAAGCAAGCTCCTCGAGCTTGGTATTCTAGGATAGACTCTTAGTTGCTGTTGATGGGTTTTCAAAAGAGTGAGGCTGATCCGAATCTCTACTTCATCATGGTTGGAGATGATCCGCTCATTCTTCTATTGTATGTGGATGATTTGTTTATCACAGGTGATGAGAGACTTATTGCAAATTGTAAGAGAGATCTTGCTTTAGAGTATGAGATGACTGGCATTGGGTTGATGCATTATTTTTTGGGGTTGGAGTTTTGGTAGGAGCCTGGTCATATTTTACGGGAGCAGGGAAAGTATGTCGTAGATATTTTGAGGAGATTTTGGATGGAGTATTGCAGGCCGATGTCTACACCTATGGTCACCAACTGGAAGACTCTTCATGCTTCTGAGGGAGAGTTAGTGGATCCTACCTTATATTGTCAGCTCATAGGTTTGTTGATGTATCTGGTCAACTCTAGGCCAGATTTGTATTTTGCGGTGAACACTCTTAGTCTGTTCATTGTGGAGCCTAGGAGAGTGCACTGGGTTGCTGCAAAACATGTGTTGAAATACCTTGCAGTTACAGTGGATTATGGTCTAGATTATAGAAGACCAGATGGAGTTAGTGCTTGGCTTCACAGATTTAGATTGGGCAGGCAGTGTGGCGGACCAGAAGAGCAGTTTCGAATGTTGTTTTAGTTCGGGCTCGGCAGAAATGTTGTGGTTTAGTTGTAAGCAAAAGTTTGTTGCTTTGAGTTCTACTGAGGCCGAGTACATGGCAGCCGGTCAGGTTAGTTGCGAGGTGCTGTGGCTTCGCAAGTTGTTAGTGGATTTATTTGATCAGGCGTTGAGGCCTATGATGATTTATTGTGACAATCAGAGTTTCATCCAACTCTCTGAGAATTTTGTATTTCACGACAGGTCAAAGCATATTGGGATCAGGTACCATTTCATCCGTGATTATGTTCAGAGAGGAGCTGTAGAGTTGCAGTACATTTCCATTGATAAGCAGGTTGCAGATATCCCGACGAAGTCTCTTGGAAGATGCAAGTTCATTCATTTTAGAGACATGTTGGGTGTGGTGCAGAACACCTTTCTTGGTAAGAGGGAGTGTTGATTTTTGTACCTAGGAAAGTGTTCCCCTAGTGATTTTTCCCTAAGTCACTTAAAAGGGGGAAAATGACATGACACTCACAATTAATGACTTGAGATGAGTTTATTAATTTTCACTTTACAGATTAAAGTGACTTTTTGATAAATTTAAGTGATGTAAGTGAAATTAATTTTGGAGAGATTTAATTGTGCATTTAATCTCATTCACCCATTTAATTCATTGTGGGCTCTTGGATTAGATGACCGTTCAACATCCTCACTTAGACACCAAAAAGGCAAGGGAAGGCATGAGAGACTAATTTTTTTTTCATCCATGAGTTTTGGAGAGCAGAGAAAGAGGAGAAATTTTAGACTGAGAAAGAGCAGAAGTGGGCACGATTCCCAAGACCGCACAATAGATCTTCTCAGCTAGTTCAAAGAGCAAACAGGGAGAGGAACCTGGGTGCTCGGTGGGGATTTCAACCTGATTGCCAATCTTGGGGAGAAGAAGGGAGGAAGACGAGTCTTGGACAAATGCCAGGAAGCTTTCTGCGAGTTTCTATCCCAGAGCTTGCTGGTTGATGTTGAGACAGGGAATGGTTGGTACACTTGGAACAACAAGAGAGGGGGGGAGCATTTGGTGGACTCTCGCCTGGATCGCTTCTTGGTGTCTGAGAATATCATGCACAACACGAGGGAGATTATGGTCGATGTTCTCCCTGCAGCAGGCTTGGACCATTGGCCCATTTGCCTTTCTTGGGATTGGTCTTGCTCTCCTATGGGCAAACCTTTTCGTTTTGAACACTTCTGGATGGAACACAGAAACTTAAGGATCTTGTTAATCAGTGGTGGCAGGAGCTGGTCCCCCCCAAGGAACCGTTATGTATCGCTTTCAGCAGAAACTCAAGGCTCTGAAGGCCAAAATCTGCACGTGGAATAGGGAGGAATTTGGGAACATCTTTGAGGACAAAAAAAAGTTGATAAACGAGCTGGACCTCATTAATAAACAAGGTATGGAAGTAGGTTGGGATGAGGGCATGAAAGTCAAAGAAAAGGACTTAATGAGTTAGCTTGAGGCTAGGGAAAGGCAAGAGGGAATATTTTGGCAACAGAAGGCGAGGGTTAAATGGCTGCAGGAGGGAGAAAGAAATACCAAATTCTTTCATAACTCGATGATCCAGAATAGGAACAGTTCTAGAATCTAGAAACTTAAGAAAAGGGACGGTAGCAGGGTGGAAACCAGATGGGAGATTGAAGTTGAACTCACACAACACTTCTCTGAGATTCTTAGTGAAGATGGTGGGGATAGAAGTCGGGATATTGAGCGAATCACCAGCTTAGTTCCCAGGGCAGTCACTGGTGAAAACAATGAAATGCTGACCAAGCCAATAGGGATGCAGGAGGTTGAGGAAGCTATCAACCAAATGGCTCTGGGAAAAGCCCCTGGACCTGATGGCTTCACGACCAACTTCTTTCACCACTTCTGGGACCTAGTCAAGGAGGACGTGCTGGGTATTGTGGAGGAATCCAGGACCAAAAGGGGAGTCCTCAAAGCCTTCAATGCTACCTTCCTCACTCTAATTCCCAAACAGGCAGGGGCAGACACTCCTGACAAATTCAGACCGATAGCGTTATGCAACGTCATTTACAAAATTATCTCCAAGGTCATTGCGAATCAGCTCAAACCCCTTCTTCCGAAGCTTATTAGCCCGGAGCAGTCGGGTTTTGTGGAAGGAAGACAGATCCTGGATGGGGTTATTCTTGTCCATGAGGTGCTGCACTCGTTCAAAATCACGAGGGCTCCAGGTATGATGATCAAGCTTGACATAACAAAGGCGTATGATAAACTAAACTGGAAATTTATGGAGAAGCTGTTGGAGGCCTATGGTTTCTCTCAAGGTTGGGTGGAGTGGCTCATGGGTTTAGTCACAACGCCCTTCTTCAACATCCTCCTTAATGGTTCTCCGACTAACACTTTCCAACCCTCTTGTTGTATTAGACAAGGAGACCTGCTGTCTCCTTTCCTCTTCATCCTAATGGCTGAGGGTCTGAGTCGTCTCATTGCTGCCCAGGCTGGCCGTGGGGAAATAAGGGGAGTAAAGGCTCATGATGGGGCGCCATCTCAGACTCATCAACAATTCGTTGACGATACTATGCTCATGGGGCACCCTTCAGTCCAAGAAGCGCTCAGCTTCAAGAATAGCTTGGATCTTCGCAAGGGCCTCAGGATTGGCGGTCAACCCAAATAAATCTCAGGTCTTCTTTGTTAACACTCCTCCGGCCACTCAGAGGAACATCTTAAGGGTCTTGGGGTTTTCGAGAGGGGCTTTTCCGTCCAAATACCTTGGGATTTCCCTAGGGTTGGGCAGGCCGCAAAAGGAGTCCTAGCAAGAGCTTTTGGATAGATTGAAACCAAAACTTTCAAGCTGGGTGTTGCGTCCCTTGAATTTCCCCAGCAGATTGATCTTGGTCAAATCCATTTTGCAGGCTATGCCGACCTACCTCTTCTCGATCTTGGTTGCCCCCAAGTCTATCCTCAAGGAAATTCGAAGTTTACAACGCAATTTTTTATGAGGGGGCCGCGAGGAGAAGGCTAAATTCTCTCTGGTGAGTTGGGAGGATGTCTGCAGGCCAAAGGAGCAGGGAGGTTTAGGCCTCAGAGACCCTGAAGTGATGTCGGAGATCCAAGGAGCCAAAGTTTGGTGGCGATGGGTAAACCACACCTCGGAGCCTTGGGCCAAACTCTGGCACATAAAATATGCTCAAGACAGGCCTATACAACAATTGATTAGATTCAACGAGTCCCAAAGTGGTTTCCCCATATGGTTGAAAGCATTGGCTGGTAAGACTATTGTCCAACAACATAGTTTCTGGGAGATTAGGGATGACAGCAGGGCAAAATTTTGGGAGGATTCGTGGAACCATCTTCCCATCCTTGGTAGAGATCCGAGATGGGCTCACATCAAGGATCAAGCGATCGAGGGGGGCAAGATCCAGGTGAATCAGTCTTGGATGTTTGGAGCTCACATGGAGCATCGTCAATGGGACTTTCAGGAGAAACCTGAGCCCACGAGTGAGGCAGATTGGGAGGCCTTTCAGAAAGAACTGAGCAAACGCTTCATCAAGATTCAGGAAGGTCTTGATGTCTTAAGATGGGGATACAAAACTAGAGGTTCCTTTAACATTAAGGAGGCCTATAACATCAGGATCACTCGTCGCGCTGCGGTTGATCACATATGGAAGAAAATTTGGGCAGTCAACCTCTGGCCCAAGGTTGCCCTCTTAGTTTGGCTAGTTGTTTGGGGGAGGATCCTCACCAGTGAAAACTTACGAAAGCGGGGGGTACAAGGTGTTGATGAAATTGTCATTGATGCCAACAAGGACTTGCAGTGGCCACTCTTTTAGGGGTGATGTAAAAGCCCTATCAGGATCAAGTTGTGTGTTCCAGTCTCCTTCATTCATGAAAGATATTTGCTGCCTGAAATTGTAAAATGGCTGCTCAAGTTGTGGACAAATGGACATTAACTGAAGAATATTTTTTAGTATGTCGGCCCAGAAATCAAAAATATTTTTTATGTCGGCCCAGAAATAAAATATTTTTTAAGTTGGCTCAGTCAAACACAAAGTCGGCTCAGTCAAAGTTTTATTAAAAAATAAAATATTTTTTGTATGTCAGCCCCATTAAAAATTAAAATATATTATATGTCGGCTCAGCAAAATATGGGTGAAAATTTAGTATTTATACCCCATCAAATCCTCATTTTTGATGTGGAAATTTTTGATGGAGCTCTGAAATTTCGGGTGTTTAATGACTAAGGCAGGCGCAGCAGACTGAGGAAATTTTTGGCAGCAGTGAGGTTAAAATTTGCGGGTACTGTAGCAGGCAGCTACAGTGGACAACATTTTTTTTTTCTTCTTGGTTGACTGAGGCTCGGATGAGGCAGCAACAGCACCAGTCTGAAATTTTTTTGTAGCAGTGCATTATGAAATTTTTGGAGACTCTTCACAGTATAGACATACAGTCCATGCATAAAGATGACAGCTGTGAGATGCTGGATCATGACGGGATGATAGTGTAAAGCAGTTCATTCTTAAAGCTGATCTTGACAGTCCTTATGAGTGAACAGTCGAAGTTTGAGCCCTAACCTGGTGAAGAGGACAGCCCTAGAACTGTGTAAAGTGATGACAGTTCAAATGCACATGATGACATGATGAAGAGCTTTTATCTCAGCATACCAGTCCTCGTTAGAAGCTCATAAACAGTCCTATACTCATAAGTTCAAGCATGATGTGTCCACCAATTTTTGCAGCAGCAGTAAAGTTTTTAAAGTCTGATTTTTAAAGAGGTTGAGTTAACTTGGACTGAGATTTTTCGGGCGTATATTACAGGCTGTTACTTGTCCATATATTTTACCTTAAATATGCTTGAAACAGTCCCGAATTTCTTGAAGTCATACACAGTCTTCAATCTGAGTTTTGGGATGCCTAAACAGTCCAAGTTTTGGTGATGTAAGTGATAATTATTGCTGCCTTCTTTTGATGAGTAAACTGAGCTTTCCACAGTGGTTTCTTTGGGGCTAAACAGTCCATCTACAGCAGACATACACAAGTTTTGACATGTATTGACACTTGATGATGTTGTTGATGTATATTCTGCTACACACTATAATGACATGTTGATGTACATTATATGATGATAAATGACATGATGAGGGATGATGAACAGTGAGCAGTAGTACAGTACAGTGTTGTGATCTATACACTTTGATGATGTATTTTGGATGTTGATGTACACTCTATAATAATGAAGTATGATAGGGTATGAAGATCCATCCTATGATGATGAACATACCAGCATATGAGGCTCTCCTATGATGAAGATTTGATGATGATGATGATGTACAAGGTATGTATGATAATGTATGAGTGAATGTACAGTGGTATTTGGGAATGTACTCAGGCATGATATATAGTAATACACAGTGAAGGATACAGTAATGAAAAGATGCTCTTATGAACTATACACAGTGGTGTGTATACAGCGAAGTGGTGAAGAAGGAAGTGATGATATTCTTACAGTAGTGAAGTGTCCAATGACAAGTTACACATACATTAAGAAGATGCAGAGATGATTGAATTTGTGAGGATGATGACAATGACAGTGGCATTAAGAGACTGATATGCTGTGATATGTTTTGACTCCTGAGTGATATGTTGAGCATACACAGTGATATAATTCAGTACACAGCCCAGATCCATTGAATGGACAACCAAGGTAAGTGAAAGGTGAAGGTATGTATGTGTGCCCTAAGAAGTTTATACATTAAGATGCTAGAAATATATGATGCTTTAGAAGTATTTGCACAGTGAAGTATGTACACCTTAGAAACGTTTGCACAGTGAAGTATGTTGCTTATAATGTGGAAAGAATAAGTTGTGATAGTAAGCAAAGGGTATGAACAGTTCTTTTGCACAGGTGAACTATGAACAGTGTTCAAATCAGAAAAGTGATGTTATATACTATGATGTCCAGTACAATGGCGTGTGAACAAGTGGTATGTGTATAATAATGATGATGACAAGGCTTGGATAATGCCCTAGTTCCAATAAACAGTCTGTTTGAGGGTTTTGAACAGTCTTGAGTCACAGCTCAAGCTTGAAGAGTGAGATACACAGGTAATGGCATGATAGTGTTGTACGGTCAAGTGTGTGAGCTGCCTGCAAACTATGATGATGCATGATAATGAACACTCCATGATTTTGATGAAAGAAGACTGATGTTTGACAGCCCCAGCTTGATAAAGATGGCAGCTCTAACTTGTATTTGATGAAGTGACAAGATGATAGAAACCTACAGCAGTATGACATCCATCATCATGAAGACAAATTGATGACAAGTTGTTTGACAGTCTGATTTGTGAAGACCTTTTTGTTGATTGAGTTAACTGTGTTATGGGAAGACCCTTGTGCTTCACATGAACCTTGAACAGTTGACCAGCAGACTGTTATGAAAAGCAGGATGAGCTAAATATGCATGATGAGGACAGTGAAAATTCACAGAGAAGTCAATATGTGCTGAATGACAGAGATTTTTGATGGGAGCCTGTGTGAACAGCAGAGTAGCAGAGCTACAGTTCTATGACAAACATTTCATATTTAGGTGGCAAGGTAATGCAAGGTAAGTTTGAGTTGGTCTTCAAGAGGATTGAGGTAAGAGGTTACTGCTGTTTTACTAAACCAGTATCAGTCACATTAGCTGGACATCTCTTGAATCAGCATAAGAGTAAGACTAGATGATGGGCAGATCTTTTATGATCTTTGAGCAGCAGAGCAGATGATGAGAGCAAATTGATCAGCAGAGGTTGTTTAGCAGCAGTGTTGATAATGAGCAGAGATTGACCAGAAATTCATGAGCAGAGTTGATGTGATGAACAGCGTTGATGGTAACACAAGTGTACTGTATTGTAAAAGCAAGCTTGTCTTGCTTTTGAGGTTAGGATACCTCAAACTCTTCTTAGCAGGGTCTAAGAAAACCAGGCAGGGTCTTGGATGCAGAGTAGGTGCTCCATGTATCAGTAGGTGCTGATTTTACCTAACGGTTGTAGCCGAACCAAAACTAATATAAAAAGATTACAAATTTATATGGTGTGGTGTTCTTCTGTGTTATGGTTCTTGATGAGTTAAATGCTATGATATGTGAATGATGAAGTTTATGAAATGATTATGAGATTGGTAGAATAATGAAATGATGAATTGGTAGTAAGTGTGACAGGTTAAGAAAAATTGTAAAAATTGCTTTACACTGATTCACCCCCCCTCTCAGTGTCTACACAAGGACCCTCTCAATGTTGCTTGTGCTACCGAGAGGAGGAATCCATGAGCCATCTTTTGGACAGCTGCGTTTATGCAGCAGCAGTGTGGGACAAAGGAGCGATAGGATTTCGACGGAGTGATAGAAGGCGCGGCCAACCATCTCAAACTCTGCGAGAATGGCACCCAAAAGCTTACAAGAACCCTATCATCAGAACAATCTGGGAAGCCTTCCCATGTATGGCTATGTGGTGCTTGTGAAAGGAACGGAATGCTCGGATTTTTAGGAACCAACGTAAAGATGTGGAGGCGGTGTGGAAAACGGTGAAGGACAACCTGTTATCTTCCATCCGATGCATGCAGTGGCACGATTAGGACAAGATTATCCCTCATGAAGAAGCTCAGATTGTTGCGAATTGGGGGTTGGATAGATCCATGATGGATGGTCTGCGACAACAGGATAAGATCTGTCAACCCTCCAGCCCGAACATCTGGTCTGCCCCTCCCCCTCAAGTCTTCAAGCTGAATTTCGATTGCGCATCAAGAGGCAATCCAGGGCTGATGGGCTTTGGGGGTCTTTGCTGCGACCACGATGGCAAGATTACAATGGTGTTCTTGGGATCAATAGGGAAGGATACCAATAACTCTGCCGAATTGGAAGGCATAATCCGTGGCCTCGAGGTGTTGATCAGGGGTGGCTATTTTCTTGTGATCATCGATGGCGATTCCAACATTCTCATCCAGATGGTTAAGCGGTTGACGAATGGGCAGACGTCTGAAAAAGTATCTCCTAGCTGGCGCCTTGCTTATCGGCTGGACCAGCTCCGTGCTCTCCTTTAGTCCTGCTCAGCAATTTCCTTCTGCCACGTCAGATGGGAGGCCAACAAAGCTGCTGTCTTGTTGGCAAATGCTGGCATGGAAGGCGGACCGGGCTTTCGATGCGACAGACTGGAGGCTTTTGGAGAGGAGGAATGGGCCCAACAGTGTCGCCATTTGGCCACAAGGGATGTGGATAGGGAGGCACAGATGGCATGTTCAGAAGGTGGTAGCACAGGTGGGGGTAGGAGGCGCGAGCACGCCTACATGAGGCCAGACTAATGCTGTGCAATTGGTTTGGCTTAAATGCCCATCGGTTCTGGTGGCTGTACTGCACCATCATTTCGGTTCATGCTGCTAGGACTAATAAGATAGGCGATATGCGACCGGATCGTCGGCAGGATTGGGTTCTTAATTACCACGGGCAGGACAATGTTGTCTTTGGTACGAGGGCTATCGTTCTCATGATATTCCTTACGCACGCTAAGGTTAGGGATGGGAGCACTCCCACGTGCACCCCTCTCTCTTATTCTGAGCAGGTCGGGCCTGACACCACTGAGTATCGAAGCAAAGAGTTCAGGCTCCCGATTCCTACCACCGCCCCGTTTTGCTCTCTCGCGTTTACCTTTGTGGGTGCATCCCAGCGCTGCTTCCTGCTGCTCTCCTTCCACCCGCAGCTCTGTGTTATGGCCCCCAAGCAACAATTCAGGAGGGATGTTTGCACCGGAGAAGCGTCTGGCCATTCTGCTGAAAAAGGGAAAGCCATTATGCGTTGGACCCGTCAAACCACTAGGGCTTAGCTCCAGGCTCAGGAGGAGGTCGAGCATTTCAAAGAGCACGTTCCGCTCGGAATTCGCAGGGAGGTGGAAAGGGTGGTCGAGGAGTTATGGGCCGAGGTGAAAGGTATGCCGCGGGAACGCCTGCATGCGGAGGTGGCGGACTGGGTCCTGGATCCTGGAAACACTGCAGGACGTGCCTCTGCCTACGATCGTATGCTGATGACTTATTGGGTGACTATGCGCCTGGTGGGTCATTCTTTGGCAATGCAGGAAGCCAAGAGAGAAGGGGACATGGAACCAGTGCCTTTGTGGAAAGATCACAATAGCGAATGCCACACTATGCACTAGAAAATTGACATCCTTGCAGCCAGGTTGGGTTTTCCTTTTCACTCAGTTGATCGACGAGCTCTAGAGTATGCTTGGCCACGGGCAAGGGACAACAAAAGCGGTCCAGCGGAAGTGGGAGGTCCAGTGAGCTTCCCCAACACAGCATTATCCCAGTTGGCAGCTGCGGCGCCCCCCATATCTGTGGCGCCCCATTGGAGACTTTCTCCTCTTGGTCAGGTCTGACTCTCTTTAATGTCTGAGTTTTTTCAGGATTTAGTTTTTACTAGCAGTTGCTTAGGTAGTTGATGTAGTAGGAGCAGTGGTAAATATGTAGTTAATGGGGATTTACGAATTTATAGGCATTATAGCAATTTTGTTTTGATAGGGGAAGGACAACTCCGTAATTTTGTTAAGAATTATGAGAAGACTGAATGTAAAAGGGGGGACTGGAAGACATGGAAAACTTCTTTATGTTTTTTGCAAAACAGACCAAGTCTGAATCCACATAGGGTCCAGCTGGATGGGGTCAAGGCCACCCCGGTTTTGGGGCAGGTCTAGATGAATATCTGCTTTGTAAATCTGGTTCTGTAAAATAATACAAGTTTTATTTACAAAAAAAAACATCTAAAGCAACAACAACATCAAATAAACATGTTACTACATAAATATGAAAACACAACTAATCTGTAAGAAGCATAAGATGTCAAATGGGGGATCATGATCACATATCAACGATAAATTGAAAATACTGAAATATGTTCTTGATAGAATGATACAAAATCACCTCAAATGATCAAAATAAATGTATCTTGTGAGATGAATCATCATGATTTATAAGGCATCTGGATACTACATAGTACAATCATAAAAATACAAATCATTGATCCCTTGTACCCCTTTTACGGGAAAGGGGAATTAATTCCTCTAGAAGCAGTAGGTGGTCTTGTAGGTGTTTTGGATAAGCCTAGGGTGGATATTGAAGCTCCAATTGCTCAGGCTATGGTGAAAGGTAATATGACTGAGGTGGAAGCGAATGTGAGTTGCCCCTACCATAACTACATATCATCAAAATCATCGCCTATATCAGGATCCTATTCATTAATAGCACCCTATGCCTGTTGAATTTTACCATTAGCATAAATACTTAAAAAAATTGCAGATAAACTTAAATAAATAACAAGTGCAGTAAAAACACATTCATCACATCAGCACAATGGACACAATATTTTTCATTGGGGAAACCTTCAAAGGACAAAACCCCCAAAAAGCATTAGTAGCTCATCTCGTAAATGAGATGACTTAGAAATTTTGCAAAAAGTTCCTCAAACCCCAATATGAGTTTTCCACAATGATAGAAGATCAATTTCCAGAATTACATAAGATTACCCAATTAGGGCTTCTTCAGAAAACACAAAGATTTCTCTCTCCTGCCCAAAAGTTACAGACTGCTCGAAATACTGTCTGCTGCCCAGATCTTTATTTTTTTTGTCTGTTGCCGGAACTGTACTTTTCTGTCTGCTACCTGAGTTGCCCGATTTGCCTGGATCTGGGTTTAATTGCTGCCCGCTGACCTTTTACCTGCTTGATTGCCTTTCCATGCTACCCGTGGCCTGTATCTTCTGCCGGACTGTCTGATTTGCAGCCTTGCTACTGCCCGAGGGGTTTGCATCCCTGCCCGAGGCTTAACAGGCTATCCTGTGGGTTTCCCTAGGGCCTGAGCAAGCTCGGGCTGCTACAGGACCCTCACGGGTTTGCCTACAGGCTACCCGGAGGGCCTGAGTAGCCACGACAACCTTGTTAGGGTTTGCCCGTAGGCTACCTGAGGGTTGGCCGTGGGAAAAACCCTCACGGGTATTCTTGGTAGAGGCTGCTCAAGGGTGCCTAGAGGGCAGGGCCCTCAAGAGGCTTTCCCGTGTTGTCAAGGAAGAGGGTTGAACCCTCAATCTCCTACTCGGAGAGAGAGAAAAGACAGCCCGTGAGGAGAGAGAGATGGCTGCTTAATGAACTTTGTAGCTGCTGGAGAGAAGATGAGGGTTTGATGAAACCCTTAACACAGAAAAATGTCAGAAACCCTAGCTTAGAGTTTTTCCTTCAATGTATGATGATGCCCTAGCTAGACTCATCCATGCTAGGGAACAATCACATAAATCTTTTTCTTCAAACTTGAGCAACTGTACCTATGAGAGCAGGTGTGTGTCACAATTAATTGACTTGATCTTCTTTTATAGCTTTGAGTGACCTGTAAGTGGGCCAAAATTAGAAAAGATAAAATAATAATATTTTAATCTTTTCCTAATTTCACTTTTATCTTCTTCCGAAGAAAGGCCTTTTATTTATTTTTTACTTTTACCAAAAGTCCTTATTTATTTTGACTTTCACCTGTGGTCCTTTTCTTGTGGTCAGAAAGTCCTTATTTATTTTTGAATTTTGACTTTAGCCTACTTTCAAGTGCCCCTGTGGTCATTTCCCGTGGTCCAAAAAATACTTATGTATTTTTTACTTTCACTTGTAGTCCTTTTCCTGTGGTCCAAAAAATACTCATGTATTTTTTTGACTTTACCTTTTAGTCTCTTTCAAGTTCCCCCTGCAGTCATTACTTGTAGTCCTTTTGATTTTGTTGTCGCCCGATACTGGCACGCGGGTGCTGAAAGCCCAAACCGCCGGCGCGTCGGCCCGACGACAACTTCTCGAGAGAGAGGCCAATGTCACCACACCTTCTCTCTCCTCGCTTCAGGCTGGCTCTTCTCCAGCTCTAGGGGGGTTTCCCTAAGTTAGGATCACTAAGGCAGGTGCAACTGAGGGCAAGGTGATCTGAAGAGGCTGCCTTAGAGAAACACGGGTAGCAGAAAAGTAAAATGAGTCGGATTGATGGGAAGGAAAGGAAAGGAGGACCAGTCCCCGAGGGAAGGCCAGTGCCAATACCAAAAGGGTGAATGGAGTCAGAAGGGGACTCAGAAAGGCTTTGCGTTTTGCAGAAGGGAGGCTAGGCTGGTCCGTTCCATAATCAGAGGCCAAGAGAATGGAAGTATAACTGACTACTTTCCATTACTCCCAGACCTCCAAGGATATAACGGCGATAAGCAACTTGGTAGCCGCAAATGCTTGCCCAACGTGCTATGCCGGCTTAGTCTACAACTCATGAAAACATAGGACTACCACAGAGAAACCCAACATGTCCAAAAACTCAACATGATTTTCTTTATTAACTCTGGGGAAAAATACTCCCAGCCCCAAAACTTCCCTCAGCAGATCTACAGAACTATTTGAAGAAATTGAGAAGTTATCCATTTCATTATTGAGCACTACACCAGTTTTTTGAGAAAACAATCCATCCTGAAGTATGAATTTACAATGCTTGTTTAGGGAAACAACATTGCGACTCTTATCTTTGATTTTCAAAATGCTGACTATTTTGTGATCTTTTGCAGGCTGTGGACACCTTTGTCAATTTGAGGTGGTAACAGATTCCAAAAGTACATCATCATAAACCAAGAGAGTTACTAATGCTTTTATCTCACACTTCGTGACACCTAGATCTGATGCTAGGGTAACTAAACCAAGGGTAGCTAAGCCTTGGAGAAGTACACAAAGCCCATAGATCAAGGGTCAGAGTGTCACACATGCTTAGACCCAGTCTAGGGCTTATAGTGCCTTCCTGGTAATAGACCAGGTGCCTCAGCCATGGGTTACATAATTTGACCCTAGGTCAAATACTTGGTAACAGACCAAGCGCCTCCATTCTCCCAGAGAATGGCTACTCAGAACTAAGCTGAGTCTACCAGTACTAGACTGGTTCACATCGTGGTCTTGGACCAGATGTTTACCATTCAACAGAATGGTCACTCAACATTGGGTTGAGTCTACCCAGGGCAGAGCTGGGTCTATATCATGATCCTAGACCAGATATCTACCATTCAACAGAATGGTCACTCAACACTGGGTTGAGTCTTCACCATAGTCCCAGACCAAGTGGCTCTCGATGCTGCTCAGAAAAATCAACAATGCCCCTCTCCTTTAGACTCTCACCCTTGCATCTACCTCAAATCTTGAAGTTGTGTTGGAAATTTAACTCTGAAGGTTTTCTTTATAGTTATGGGGCGGTGTGATAAAGAGGACATGGAATTTGTCCCTTGTGTATTTATGTATAAAGTTGAGTTATATATAAATAAAATGATGTTTTGTACTTTATTGTATGGATCTCACTTAAAAGTTATTTAATAATTAAAGTGAGTTAATTATTAAATGACGGTGCATTAAATGATGACCCTAGATTTTCTAAATGAATCGCAACCACAAATTAGGTGGTTAGATGGGTAGTTACCAGTGATCAAATTTGAAGGTTGGGTCTTAATTTCAAATGGAAGGGCATTTATTCTTGGATCCCTTCTAAGATGAAGGGTAATGTAAGTAATTGTACTTCGATTGACAAGTATAAATTACCTAAATCCTTCACCAAAAAAATGCAAAAAAATAAATATTGGTCTTTCAATTTTTTTTACTAGTTTTCATAATTGAGCACCCCTTAATATATACATGGAAAAATGATATATTTTCAACAAAACTTATTTTGAAAACATTAAGTTGTCATATGTGTATTATTAAATTTACAGTTCAGTAACATAACAACGATTTTATTGTATTTTTTTTAAGTTGGAGCACACTTCATTATACAAAAAAAAACTACTTAGACTATGTCCTAACCATATTGAGGCATCCAAGTGTAATCCAAGTGCAATCCAAGCTTGACAGATCTAAGAATGATAAGGAATGGGCATCTAACAGAAAATAATACACAACTCAGAAAACATTAAAAAAAAATTCCTACATACCCAGCAAGTTAGCAAAGCTAGCATAACCAGGGTCAGGGCATTAAATTTTTTTGTTCAACACTTGTCGTGAAAGCATACATGTATGGTATGGAGGGGAAATGGAATCAAGCCTAAGTCAATTGAATCCTTGCAACTGACTGCATGTTTGAGTCTCAACAATCCGCCTTTTAAATTGAACCAAAATACCAAAAGAAGTTTATTAATGGCTAGATTTGAGAAAGTTCTGAGTGTGAGTAATTACGGGCTCGAGGCTCTAAAATTTGTTGTGTTTTGTACCAATCCACGATTAAGTGAATTGACAGTCCCAGGTAGTAATTTAAGTTATTCAATGAAAACATCTAATGTGTGTACCTCTATGTCGAAACCGTTTTCCATGCCGATGTAGGCCACTACCGTCTTTATTGTCTTACCAAAAGGCATGATAATGAGGAAGAAGACCTAAAATTATGGACTTCACCTTCATAAAATGCCTTGCAATCACATTGTAAGGAGTGATAAGAAGATCACAACAATCCAACCTACCAAATGTTAGTTGATAGTGTTAATTAAAGACTTATATGGTAAATTTAATATAAGACTTACTTATACTTGTCTCTTACTCTTTGTGTCTTGACACATTTAATATTTTATGGTTGTCTCTATGCCTTGACCCAATTCGTATTGTAAGATGAGGATGTGCATGCATAATAATCCTTAGTTATGACTATGATATGAGGATTTAAAGGGAAGAGGATGTAAAGACAAGTAATTTTTATATGTATTTTGGTGGCGCTGAGGACAAATGTTGTGAGAAACCACAATATTTGGAAGGACGAAGGGAGATTACATCATGATCATGCCACCCATCAAATTGAAGACTATTCTTGAGCCAACAATTGTTTTTTTAATTTTATTAATAACCATTGTTTCTCCATATCGTGTGCCCAATGACACTTCTCTATAGCAATGCATAGATCGGCCTCTGCATAGTTTGTGATCCTAGCTACATGTCATTATTTGTATTTGCATGACATCGAGTGTTGTTTATAGTTGTCATGAGTCCATGATATTCATGCAAGAAATGAAGTCTTATAGAGGAAGACTCGTCAAACTGACCTTTTGAATTTCATTTTGACGAAAACAAAGTGGACATTGGTAGCGAGGTTCACATAGGTAGTAGGCACAAAGTTTTGGGCTCGTTTCAGGCCTAGTAGTTCTTTTTTGTTATAGTCGTAGTTGTTGACACATTGTCACACTTTATATTGCAGCCCCAAGTGACTCGAGAGTCAGAGTCACATCTCGATGGCTAGTGTCATGTAGTCATCAATGATTACTGGTCATCTTGCACAACTAAGCAGTGAGTGCATGGCATGAGTGAGTAAGTGATTATAATTTATCATATTTCCAATCTTTTGAATGATGAGTTGAACTTTATTACATAGAAATTTTAACATCTTGAGAAATTTATATGGATGGGTAATTTCAAATGTTTCCCTTCTTTTGAAATATTCATATAAATTATGCCCTTCTTAAATGGAAGGGTAAAATTTAGATTTTAAAATTTTTTTGAAGGGCAATTTTAACTTTACACTTTTGGGAAGGGCTAGAACCCTTTGGAAGGGCTGGGAAGGGTTCAATTTTGAACGCTGATAGTTACGATTTTTAAAGTATAAAACTAGGGTGAAAGGACAAATTAAAGACACCATCAATGAAGAAAGAGAGAGAGGAGATTGAGATAGGAGAGAGAAAATACCTAGAGTGGGAAAGAATCTGCATGTAAGCAACAACACAAATATCGAGGCATAATCTGTACAACAACATTTAATGCAGTTTGACAGTTCTGTACAGGCATGTGTGGGAAAAAATCCCAAAGAGACAGACCGTACAACAGATTGACAGGATGTACAACATTTATTGCTCACTGTGGCACGATTCCAGAGGCAACATTTAATGCAGAAAGTACAGTTCATACTCGCACGTGTGGTAGAAAGTACAGTTCTGTATAGGAACGTGTGCGGCTGTACAACATGTTATTTGCATGAAAATCGAGGTATTTTGTTGCTGAGTTCATTTTGGGTATTTTGTCTGTGAGGGTTGGAAGAAATAATTTCATGTGTTGTTGGAAAAATTTATGAGAATTCTCCTTTAATCATAATTTTCTCTTTCTAGGGTTTTCCCCAGGAGTTGGGGTTTTGCCCAGTCTTTGACCAAAATTTCTGTGTATTCATGTGTGAATGATTGCTTCAGTATTGGGAAGTTCTTGATTATGGTGGTTTATATTTCAAATTCAAGAAGTAATTTTTTAATCATAAACCCTAGTTATTCAAGTGTTTGACTTAATGTGTAAATGAAAAATTCCATATTAATGTCATTGAATTTCTTCATGGTATCAGGGCGAGGTTGAAGTAGTATTCAAAGTTGTGAATCATGGGAGAGTTGTGTTTTCTTTCCAATTTAAAGATTTGTTGTGAGTTGTTTTCCAGATGATGAGCATTAGGCATGAAGATAGGTTGGATGGCATATCCAACCATCTACCTTGGAAAGTTAGAATAACTGTAGTGCTCAAAGAATGGAAGATATGAACTTTGCTAAGACCAAAATGACGAAGCCTACTGACAAGGATGATTTAGAATAACATGAAGCCCTAGAAGCCCAAGCCCAGAGAGTGATCCTAGATGAGGTAAAGGATCATCTTATTCCACATTTGGCAGAGAAAAAGACTTCTAATGACATGTGGGATACCCTGAAGCAGTTGTTTGAAGTGAAGAATGAGAGCCGCAAGATGGCGCTGAAGGACAAGTTGCACAATGTGAAGATGAACAAAGATGAAAGTTTAACCTCTTACCTAACTCGAGTGGCTCAAGTCAAAGATGAGTTAGCAACAGTAGGAGAAACTGTCTCAGATTCAGAATTGGTGAGGATATTCCTGAAGGGCTTCACCAAGAAATGGGATGTTTTTGTCAAGTGTATTGTTGGTAGCGAGAAGCTTCCAAACTGGTCTAGGCTTTGGGATGATTTTACCCTGTTGTCTGCCGAGATGTACACTAGCAGCAGAAATCTTTCGAAAGCTGTTCCCTCACTAGAAGTGGGAAAGGTGTGGCCTTGGGGGCAAGCAATGAGCCAGGTACTGTCACCTGAATCCTAGCTCCTCCATTTAGGCAAACTCCTAACGAAGCCAAGGGGGGTTGTCCCTAACAAAGAGTTTTTCTATGGCTCTTATGTTTTTTAGTGTTTTTGGTGTTGAGTGATGCGGATGGGTGTTTTTTATAGGTTTTTGAATGATTACAACTTTATAATGATGAAATAAAATAATCACAAGATAAATGCAAGATCACAAAATTGAGGAAACAACCACTTGATAATTTAAAGCAAGACAACCATGATAATATAAATGCTCCAGATATATAAAAAGCAAATAAAAATTGATCACAAGGACCAGTGTCTTATGGAGTCAAAGATAGTCTTGAGTGCTTGGGTTGCTTGATACAGGAGTTCAAAGTGGTAACGTTTGTGAGATCATTTTGCAATTGTGGTTTATTTTATTGTAAATTTTATGTAATCTTGCTTTAGGTGTCTAGGAAACCTAACCGGAAATACTTTCAGTGGCTTCGTTCGAAGACATGATAGACCGGTCTGGAATCACAAGCTAGGTGTTCAGAGAATTTAACCAGCGAGTGTCTAGATTGGGTTGCCCAGCGCCCACACTTGGAATTTTCCCACTACTTGAGTATTTATTGAGATAACGCCGGTGCGTTGGTTATGGGGTTGAAAGTTTTATTATGTTGAATCTTGTAAGATTAACAGTCCAATGCCGTTTTTGGGTAATCCGATTTTTAGATGGGTCAGAGCATACTCTGGCAAGGAAAGAATGAGATAAATTCAAATTTTATTTAAAAGGGGGAGCTGAGTTGCGACTTTTAATTAGAGCACACTGGTAAACCTCTCCGACAGAGAGTTCTCTCGACTTGTCTTTTGACAGAGCTTCAAGAGACTTTAACTAATCTATATGCTAAAATGCAGTAAAAATGCAAAACTTATGCTCTCCGACAGAGAGTGCTCTTGACTTGTCTTATGACAAGTTCAAGAGTCTTGGTTCTTTTTAAAGACAAACAGATTGTATGCAAAGAAACCAAATGATAGCTCAAATAAAGTAGAAACTAATCTAACAATTAGTGTTCTAAGCAAAAAAGAAACTAATCTAGGTACTTGAAGCAAATCTAAGCTAAGAACACACAAGGCTCTCTTCCCCAAATGGGGAAGAAACACAAACTATGGGAGGCTTTATCTTGCTTAGCCTTATTTTATTAATCAAATACAACTTTTGAGGATTTTCAACCTTGGAATGAGAAATGAAGATAGTAGAAGTGACTTTTAAATGGGCTCTTAAGAGCTTTACAAAAAAGGAGAGTGTTTAAGTCTTCATGGTTTTGTTCTTGGTTTCAAATCCCCTCTTGGTTTTGCAATCTTCTTCTTCTCTTTGATGATCTCTTCTTGTTCTTCTTCAAGTCCCCTTCTTGAGTTTGCTTTTGCTCAAACCTACAACACAATGCAAATCACACTACAGGCACCCTTTAGCATTAGTCAAATCAAATGAAAAGAAAACTAGATGCAACTAAGATCTAAGTATAAAAAATGAGATGCAACTTTTACAATGAGATCTAATTGCAAAACAACTTTTAAATGCAATTTTTTCTTTAATCTTTTTGAAATGAAACTAAATGCAAAACAACTAAGAGCCACGAGGAAAAAAAGAGGAAGGAAAGTGGAGCGAATGTGAGCAAAGAGGGCAGTGAAGAGTGGCTGCAAAAAAAATAGAAAAAAGAGGGCAGTGAAAGACAAGGAAGAAGAGGGCAGCGAAAGACAAGGAAGAAGAGGGCTGAAAAACTAAGGAGAAAACGAAGCTAGGAAAGAAAAAGGGCTAAAGAGAAGGCAAAAATGAAGGGGAGGAAACCAAAAATGAAAGCAAGAAAGGTGCTTTAGGGCTTCCAAGGTAACCAAGTGACCAAATTTTAATGTAGTTTGTAGGATGGAACTTGAAGCAAACCAAACCCTTAGTGCCTCCTCCTTGAAATAATCCAAGCTGTGTAGATCCTGAAAAGAAAACCAATGTTAAACAAACAAGCTTGTGATCCCGAAGATGAGCTAGATGCATCTGAGCTCACACCTTTCTCCAAGATAGAAAATCCTTTCCAAATTCAGACCACTCAAACAACCCACTGAGATCAATCAACTAGCATGCTAAGCATATAAAGATTCATTAACATTAATACAACTGAATATTTCTTGCTCATGAAATCTTGATACAATAGCATAATCAACCAAATTATCAACTGTAAATGGGAGATTTTACGTTCTATAAAATAGACCTCTAAAACCAATTGATTTGATCACACCTTAGCATTTGAATCGAAAAAATATGGAAAGCATTCACCTCACAAAGTTCATTCACCACTAGCACTAAGTCGCATGGACCTCCAAAGTCTTGATCTTATTCCAAATAATGAGCATAAAGCAATTACAAAATTCTATAGAGTAAGTTTACAACAAATGATCGATGCTGAATGAGGAGCCAAGCACCTCTATATATACAAAAACCAATCCCTAGGGCGGGAATTTATGAACTAAGGATCAAGGCGGAGTTAACTGAGCTTGAATTGAGTTGAACTGGAGCTGAAGTGAAGAGGAACTGACCCTCTCCACCCAACATGTGCCAACACATCACCGAAGTCCCACCAACCAAGCAAGTCACTCAATCTCCTCACCAAACTCCACATGCAGGAGTCTCATCTCCTCATGCGAATCATACAGATCATTGGCGTGAAGGCATAATTAAAGATTTGAAGGATGAGTTTATTAATGAATGGGGAGGGGTCCACCCTCACCCATTCATATCCATCCACGAGCCATCGTGAGCTCTCCCTTTTAGATGCTGATGTCATCCACTTCACTCACACACTCGTGAGCTCTTCAAAATTTTAATCACATGAACCATGGTTATAATTTATACATGGGTCCATCCCTCACATTGTTTTAGCGTGAGTCCAAAGCATTGACATCACCACCCATCTCCACCATTCGCAACTACCTCTTATGTTGATGTCACCTTCTTGTTTAAATAATTCGCTTGCCTTGGTAATGGATACAATATTCCATGGTTTAAGTTATAATGTTTTTAAGTGGAAGGGGTCCACCCAATCCCACTTATCACCACCACACACCATGCTAGCATAAGCTCTCCCATTTACATCATCCCTTCCATGAAATTAAATTGTGACCTCTCCTTTATCCAAAGTTCTAACTCACATCATGTAGGATAAGGTCGTAAGTTAATGGGGACCCATATGCCAAGTCACCCCACCATTAAAATATTAATTTTGGACTTTGAAATTTGACTTTTTTAATATTTGGACTTTAGTGCATTTTGTCCAAATTTAGCATTTAAATGCTGTTTTGATGCTCTGTTAGCCAAATGATGCCTTTCGGGATGCTTCAGCTGGCTGAAACCTAGTGAAAGTGGCCCTTGGGATAAAGATGCTGCTCTGGGCTTGAAAATGAGCCCAACCACGACAAAAACGGACTCCGGATCATTCTTTTTTTACAGTTTGAAATTTTCCATTTAAACCATTAAAAAATGGCTTAAAAAACGGAAAACATTATTTTGTCTTGGAATCAAACGAAACTCTAGGGGGACCTAGTACATGTTCATACGACTCAATCAGAATGCCTAGCACGCTGAAAAACACTGACACAAAGGCTCTAATAACCTCCTAAGGCAGAAACACCAAGACAACTACCCCAGCTTTGGAGGTGTGAGTGAAAAACTCAGAAATTATTAGTCGTTTGTTCAACAACCAATAATAACCAAGGGAAAAAACACTACGTGCTAGTCGGCTTGATGCTTAAGTCCGGGAAGCCGAGCCTTTTATAAAAAAATTAAATGCTAGGGCATTTTTTACAATTTCCCCAAGGGGGTATGAACATGTGTTACAAATTTTTTTGAACAAGCTCTCAAAAAAATGCTGGCAGACTTCTGAACTCTGATCACGAACAAGTGTACTTGTTCAGTACTCTGGCGGCTCACCGATAATCTGCTAAGTGCAAAATTAGTGGATAACATACCCAAGAGGAGATTCGAGAGGGAGCTTTGGGTAGTCAAGTCAACGAAGAGGTGGAGCATAATTTAACTTTTGCAGCAAAGACAAACAAGAAGAAGAAAGACATCAGTCAGATCAGGTGATACCATTGTGGGCAGATGGGACACAATTCCTCGAAGTGTCCTGAGAAAAAGAATGTGAAAGAGAAGACTGAAAGAGATATGGCAGCATCTGCAGCAGTGGAAGATTATTCCATGAAATCTGAGCAAGAGTTTTCTCTTGTCTCAATTGATTCTAGTGTAGGGAGTTCAACCTTTGAAAATGTCTGGGTTGTTGACAATGGTGCAACCAGACACATGACTGGAGTCTATGATTTCTTTCAGATGATCACAATGTTGGGGTCAAGACATTTCATCCAAACAGATATTGATAGTCCTTAGATAGCTATACGAAGAGTTGATACAATCAGGTTCCAACTATACACGGGGTGTTGTTTGTACCTAGGATGAGAGTCAACAAACTCTCAGTATCATCCTTTGAGGATGAAGGCTATGGAATGATGGTGAGGTCTGGCCATGTCTTCCTGTATTGGAGAGATGAACCAGTTGGGACCACTATTTTATTGGGAGATTGCAGGGACAGACTCTATGTCCTGAGAGTGCATACAGTACAACCAAGAGTAGGAGCAGGAGGGTGGCTTTCAGAGTCAGAGAATGAGGATGGTGTTACATCTGATAGGTATGGTTTGGAAGAGGAGAGTGACTCTCTCCAGAGCACTGGTAGGAGGCTCAGCTAGTCTAGTGATGGTACATACGAGCAGTTGGATGAGGCTTAGGTTGAGTTTCAAGCTTCAAAATTCTGGTACGGGGTAGAGCATCTGTTTCCGAGATTGATTCCAGAGCAGAAGGGAGTTGTTGCAGGAGTCAAAGATGGAGATAGTACTGGTGACCTTCATTGTTAAGAGGGAGTGTTGGAAAGTTAACTCTGAAGGTCCTCTTTATAGTTTTGGTGTGGTGTGATAAAGAGGACATGTAATTTGTACCTTGTGTATTTATGTATAAAGTTTAGTTATATATAAATAAAACGATGTTTTATAATTTATTGTATGGGTTTCACTTAAAAGTTATTTAATAATTAAAGTGAGTTAATTATTAAATGAGGGTGCATTAAATGATGATCCTAGATTTTGTAAATGAATCTCAACCACAGATTAGGTGGTTATATGGGTAGTTACAATTTTTAAAGTATAAAACTAGGGTGAAAGGACAAATTAAAGACACCATCAATGAAGAGAGGTGTTGTCCACCGAATGCACATTGTTAGCAAAAATCTTTTGGACTGCTGTTTCCCTCAGCGGGAAAGGTGTGGCCTTGGGGGCAAGCAAAGAGCCAGGTGTTGTCATCTGATCCCAGCTCCTTCGTTTAGGCTAACTCCTAACGAAGCCAAGGGGGGGCTAGTCCCTAAAAAGGTTGTCTAAGGCCTTTTGTTTTAAAGTGTTCTTAGATGAATGATTAGAATTAGTGTTGTTTAGGAGATTTGATATACACAAACAAGTCCAAATACGCAATCCATGTTGCTATTTGCAAAAGATGATAAGAGTAATTAAAGCATCAACGCATGAAATAACTTAAACAAATGGACAAATGGCCCAAACAAGATGATGCAAGAATAAACAGACCACTGCCTAAAATTGAGTTAGGATGTTGAAAATGTAAGTCTTTGATGTTTGTGAGAACGTTCATCAAATGTACTTGGTCAAATTTTAGTGTACATTTTATGAATGATCTTGTTAATTAGGCGAAGAGAATTACCGAAAATATTCTAAGTGGCCTCGTTCGAAGACATGTTGGACAATCCGGTTTGCAGGGAGACGTTCGATAATTTTCCAACCACTGACAAACAAGGAGAGCTACCTAGCGTCCACAGTAAAGATTTGCCCACTTAGAATATTGCGCTCAATGCGAGGTGGTAAATTTTATTAAGTGTGAAATTGGAATTAAATCTGTGAATTAAATAGCTACAGTGCTTCTGGGTATCCCGAACGGGCAGAGCATACACTGTAAAATGGTAAATTCCAATTTTAGGGGATGATGAGTTGGAAATTTTATTAACAAACCAAGCTCTCCGACAGAGAGTGCTCTTGATCCACCTTATGGTGAGATTCAAGAGTCTTATCTAGTCTATGATACGAATGCAATGTAAGTGCTCTTCGATAGAGAGTGCTCTTGACTTGCCTTATGACAGGTTCAAGAGTCTTTAGGTTCTTTTTAAGATAATTAATGAAAGAGCAAGAAACATGATGAAGTAAATAGCATGCATGTAATGAAATTGGATCTAGCAATTAGTAGGAAATAAAACTAAGTCTAAAAGAGATCTAAACTAAGCATTGAAAAGACAAGACACCCTTCCCCCAAAATAGGGGAAATAGAAAAAAGTGTGAGAGGCTTAACCCCACTAATCTGTTGAAATTTAAGAGGTAGTGATGTTTTAATACACGTAATAAACATAAGTGCATGAACATGTAAATTCAGATTCAGAATAGTGCTGCTAACTATAATAAAACAAGAAAATAATTTTCATCTCTTTTAACTCAACGCTCCACTGGTCATTGTGTTAATTTTAACGCTCTGCTGGTCACTGTGTTGAAGTTGATCATTGAGATGTTTCACTTCGAATATTATGTACATAACAAAAATAGATACAGTATTAGCAAATCATACCATTGTTGGATCCACTTTATACTCAGATGTTTCTGAGTTTGATCTTGTCACCGAAGGGACAAGTCAAACTCGGTAAACCATATACGTACCTTGAGAGAGAGGGTTAAAGCAAACAGAAACAGACCTCAGACTCTTAGTCAACGGAGAGAGAGATGTGAATCAAAAGTACAGGCTAGAGTAATTCAGTCATGCCCAAAACATTCATGCTAAGGACACACAGTCACTTAGCACAAGAGACACTCAGTCATACTTAGCACAGTCAAAACGATCTGACAGTCATGATGATAAATCCACAGTCTACACTCAGGGAAAGGAACCTAGCACACATAGGTAAAACCCATAAGGACTCATGCCGAGATAGACCGCAGGGACAGATCATGAGGTAAGTCCGTAATAAATCACACAGAGGTAAAATTGCAGTGACAGGTCGTAAGCACTCTCACGCAGAGATCAATTGCAGAGACAGGTTGAGAGATAATGCCATGAAAAATACAAATTGCAGAGATCAAGCAAAGTCCGTGAGGAATCACTGTGAGGAGTCATGATGGCCACTAGAGATCACAGAATAACCAAGTCGCAGAGGTCACCCAAACAAAATCACGGAGACAGCCGTGAACCCAATATCGCAGAGGTCACTATAAGCTAGAGATAAGACTCGTGAAGAGAAACGCGGAGAATAAGCTCGAGGGGAAAAATTGCAAATTCAAGTACGTGAAAATTCACGCTTAGGAGATCGTAGAGATAAATCACACATCCAAATCGAGCCCAGGATTAATCACAAAATCGGCTAAGAATAAAATCACGAAGTTACCAAGCAGAGAGCATAGTGGTGAAGCCCATGTGGGAGATGTAAAACCTGTGAATGAAATCACAGTCGTGAAGGAGGAGATCGTAGAGAGAAGTTGCAGCCCAGAAGAAAGAGATCAACGTGAAAAGGCTGTAGGTGAACCGTGAAGGAAGCCATGGAGAATAAGCACGTGAAAGAACCCAGCCGCAGGTGAACCATGAAGGAAGCCATGGAGAATAAGCATGTGAAAGAACCTAGCCGCGGGTGAACCGTGAAGGAAGCCATGGAGAATAAGCACGTGAAAGAACCCAGCCGCAAATTGTTTTCCAAGGTAAGATCTATATCATATATATATTGAAAGATACTTTAGGTTACCACAGGTCAAAAAATAAAGTGGTCCATAAAATCCAAAGAAAATAAGAAATAAAAAAAAACATAAGGTAAATTAAATGGACCAAGTGTCTTTATTAATAAAACCATAAAGGTTTTATTTAGAAGACCATAAAGTAAAACTAAGACTTATGATAGGATAAAGTGGTTAACAATAAAACAACAAATAAAATGGTCAAGAAATAAAGATAAAAAGGTCCAATAATTTAATCAATAAAATCATAAACAATGAGTGGTCCAATGGTCCTTTAGTACAACCATAAGGTAAATGCACTTAGGATAGTGTACCAAATAAAGTCCATAAATAGGAGTCATCGTAATCAAAGGTGCACACAAGTAAGAGTGCCAGAATCAAGTAAGCTAAAGGACCAAGAGTCAACAAGGGGACCATAATCCACACGACACACATCCATAAGAATAAGGTGAACCATAAGGGTGGATAAGCATTCAACAAGAGGACCAAAGACTTTTGTCTCTTTCAAGGTACATAGTTTAATATATTGTCATCACTGTATAAAGGGGAAGATCCAAACGGATGGTACAATCCTTTTGTCCTTAACACTGCTCCTAAGGGTTAGGTACTAGGGACATCGTCAATGGGTGGCCAGTTCCTTGAGAAGCAACCTAGCAATAACCGATTAGGAGAGGGGACATCATTATCTTCCATTCTTAATGAATGGCTTTCAGCCTTACGCTGAGTTTCAGTGTCACACTGAATCAGGTTGATCAATCCTTGGACCTTGACTGGGTCCTTCATTCTCTCGCAGAATGGTTCCCAGTATTAAGCTGAGTTTCAGTCTCACACTGCAAATTGATCAAATACCTGCCGGACCTACTTGGGCATCGTGTCCCTGGTTCAAGACCAGAATATATCTCTGCCTCTACCTGCAGGCTCTACTTGGACATCATGTCCCTGGTTCCAAACCAGAATACCCTAGAGGCATATAAGGTTCCTAGCCACATGCTAGGGGCATTGCCATGGCATCAACCTGCTTGGTCCTAGACCAAGAACCCCAGGAGACTACTGGGGGCCCTAGGGTACCTTCTAGGGTCTTACTCTATCATAGTCAACTGACTAGGGTACCATCCTCTATGAGAATGGGTCTCGCAGCTGCACAAACTTTAACATAATCCTCTTTATTAATCATTACAATCAGAGGGATTTTAACCCTTGAAAAGAAAGCAAGAAAGAAAAACTAAGGAAAGAAAGCTTAATGGCTTTTACAAGGATGCAAGCTTTTCTTGGTTTTACAATTTCTTCAATACTCAAGTCCTTCTTGGTTCACTCTCTCTTCGATGTCTGCACAAAATCAACAAGTACTCAAGCACCCATTATTTGTTAGACAAAAAGAAACTAATTTAAGTGCAAAAAATAACTCTTTTTTAATGCAAAAATTTAGTGTTTTTTGAAGCAAAACTAGGGAACAAACATGCAACGAAAAGAGTAAAATGGAAAGTTGAAAAGATGGAAAAACAAGGCAGCCAACAAAAGAGTTAGATGTCTGCAACAAAAAGCAAAAACAGGGTAGCCAAGTAGGAAGAATGATGACTGCAAATCAAAGAGGAAAAGAGGCTTGAAAAATGGCAAAAAAGGAGCTGGAAAAGTGCCCAAAAGGGCTTAAAATAGGTGTGAAAGAGGGCAGCCAACTAAGATGAAAGTTGGCTGCAAAATTTTGGTAAATAGGACAGCCAACAAAAGGCATGTATGGCTGCAAATAAAAGGAGAAAGAGGGCAGCGAAGAGTGGAGAAAAAGAGAGCAAAAAAGGAAGGAAAAACAAGGTAAAAGCCAGTAAAACAAAGAGGTAGAAAGAGGAGTAAAAAGACAAAAAAGTGAAGGCATAAGAAGCAAACCAAAAAAGGGGAAAGAACAGATGGATAAGAGGGCAAAGAAAGAGAAGAAGAAGAAGGATGTAGGGATCTTGCAACCAAAGGAAAAGGTTTTTAAAGTTTGATTAATAGAGGGAAGAAAGAGCCCCTTTTAGCCATATGTTTTTTGATGCCGAATTTAAATGTTTTGAAGAACCTGCATGGTGAAAGTATGAAGTTTAAAAAAACCCTTTGAGAAATCTATTGAACTTCAACCCTCCTTTCCTGGCGATTCCTGAAACCAACACAACTCAATACAAATAAACTGATCAAATGCTAGGATGTAGTCATCAAAATAGATAATGAAAGGAACTGGTATAACTGACTACTTCCTGCCCACTTCAAATATGTAATGAAATTTGCATAGATAATCAAATTAAAACTTTAAATGACAACCCTACCATGCTAGATTAATAGCCTTCATGAGCTAACATTGGTCAAACATTCATTAAAGTACAAAGACGGTTGAGAAACAATATCACCTCGCAAAGTGAAAACCACATGCAAATAACCATAGACCTCCAAAGTCACTTTATTCCGTTATCAAATCTCGGTTACAATCTTGGCAGAGTTCTCTTGCAGTTTCACCGTATGCAAATGGAAAGAAGAGACTCTTATTTATATAAAAAGAAAAGAAAGGTCGGGCTTAAAACCCTAAATCCAGACTAAGAGTAACATCAGAGTGAAACTCTTGACTGACTGAGCTCGACACTGATGATTTGAGGTTGAACTGAGCTGCAACTGAGTGTTGGAGTAATGAAGGGGTGAAGTGGCCTCATCCCTCTTCGGTTTTATCACCAATCTATTAAAAACGTGCCAAAAAGGAAAACTATCCATGCATGGAGAGGGGCACAAATCCCAAGGTGAAGTTCACTATAGCACTCCGATACTGACTCAAATCAATCTAGACTTGATTGGAATCATCCCAGATGCTTCTTGCCGAGCTAATTAGCCCTTTATTTTATTCAATTTGGTCTTTTTTGGAGATATTTTGATTTTCTCCAATTTAATATTTTTTATTATTTTAACTAATATTTCTCATTTTTGGGTTTTTTGAGAAAATATTAATTTCAAGGCCAAATAATAGTCCGAAACTCAGGATAAGTGTGTCTAGGGATTAAATGAGTGTTTTGGCTTCAAAAATAAGTGTTTATTTGCCAAAAACCCACCTCGAACCACTTAATTATTACAAATTGAAAATTTTCAATTAAACCATGGTCAAAATGGTTTAATTAATTGAAATTTTAATTAATTCTCTATAGTAGAAAAAAAAACTCAACGCCGCTGGTAAAGTTTTTTTTTTGACAAATTTTTAAAGCATCTTGGGGCTTAGGAAATGACCATAGAACATACCAATAGTTTCTAGTAGGTTCACATTTACTAGTTGGACTCTAATAAACCCCCAAGGCCCAAAATTCAAAATTGGGCATTCCAACTTTGGAGGAAGTGGGAGAAAACCTCATTGATTATACTCGGTTATAGGCAACGCATAATTGATAAGGGAAAAAACTCTCTGGAATACCTTAGTTGAAATTTTACATCTTAGGGGACCGAGCCACTCAAAACCCCTACTAGCACACTTTATTACAAAAACCCCATGCGACATGGTCATTTCATCATAAAAATAAAAATGACAAGCCAAAATTTGCTAGGCAAAACATTCTGAACTTCTACTGCACTGAAAAATGAACATTAACCATGTTCATCAAATGACGGCTCAACGGGAGGTTCAACCATGGTACAAAATAGTTGGTAGCAAGAGGGAGAGGAGATTGAGAGAGAAGGAGAAAGAAAATAACCTAGAGTGGGCACGAATCTTAATGCAAGTGGCGACACAAATATCGAGGAAGAATCTGTACAACAACATTTAATGTAGTCTGACAGTTCCACACAGGCACGTGTGGGCACAAATCACGAGGAGGCAGACCGTACAACAGACTAACATGTCGTACAACATTTTTCGCTGGCTGTGGCATGATTCTCGAGGAAACATTTAATGCAGAAAGTATAGTCCTTACTTGCACATGTGCCAGAAAGTATAGTTCCGTACATACACGTGTGAGGTAGTACAATAGGTTATTTGCACGGAAATCAAGGTATTTTGCTATTGAGTTCATTTTGAGCATTTTGTGTGTGAGGGTTGGAAGAAATAATTTCATGTGTTGGAAAAATTTATGAGAATTCTCCTTTAATGATAATTTTCTCTTTCTAGGGTTTTCCCGAGGAGTTGGGGTTTTGCCCAGTCTTTGACCAAAATTTCTGTGTATTCATGTGTGAATGATTGCTTCAGTATTGGGAAGTTCTTGATTATGGTGGTTTATATTTCAAATTCAAGAAGTAATTTTTTAATCATAAACCCTAGTTAATCAAGTGTTTGACTTAATGTGTAAATGAAAAATTCCATATTAATGTCATTGAATTTCTTCAAGTTGATCCTCCAAGGACATTAGTCAATAGAGTCAACACCCTATTTTGATGAAACTTCCTAAATCATTCACTAAAATAAGGTAGAATCCCAAGAGCATCCACCGCTTTCAAGAACAACGGTCCATTTTGGGAAGATACCATGAAATTGATGAGTGGATGGCGTGCGGGATCCGTCCATCCATCAGAAACAATACTCACTCCAGATGAGCGCCATGTTGCTCTAATTGGCTCAAGGATTTTATCGACCTCCTTCTTTGCTTTAACCAACAATGTGGTTCTAAGCTTCTCTGAACCAGGAGGCACATAACCACTTGGAGCTCGTTCTA
>LPNX010835015.1:233451-259006 GCA_001517045.1 Pseudotsuga menziesii | reverse complement strand
CTTCAAAACTCCTTCACCTGCACATAAAACTCACTCTCAATGATTTGCTTCCTTCCAAATGACAAATATAAAGACAAAAAATCGAATTTAAGTGAACCGGACTGTCTCTTTCTGCGGGTTACGTGTCCTGTTTTGGGGGGTGCGTGTCCGAAAATCGGGATTCGTTGGATTTCGTGTCCGATTCGATGGGGGATTCGTGTCCCGATTTTGGATTCGACCGAAGGTCGAATCGGCCTCGTGTCGGACACGAATCGTGTCCGATTCGTTCCCCACGGGACACGAGGGGGGTATACAACGAATCCGGTTTCTTAGTTAATAAGTGATTTTGTTTGAGTGAAGGGTACATTTATATTAAGGTCATGATAGAGGAGTTCAACAATCGACACCACCAACATCAAGGTACATAGAGGGCTTGATGTGCTTGATTAAATGCCACTCCTATACATAATAGAATCCAGTGGAAACATTGCAATCCCGAGATTCTGAAAACTATTAGGTCTGTTGAATTCTGAATGGGATAAAAAATTCTACTTTTTGCAAATGAAATCCGACTAGGCTGGAACCACTCTCAATCATCCTGAAATGATTAATGGTAATGTTAAAAATTTAAGTAAAAGTGACATTCTCCTTATCTTTCATTTTCTATCCTTGACATTCTCCTTATCTTTCATTTTCTATTCTTTTACTTTAAGAATCTAATATTACCATTTATTACTTTACTAATTTAATATCTCAGGTTTTAATAACACTTCTAAAAATTTAACCCACGGATTTATTTCCCAAATTCCATGTAAGTTTTTTTAGCAGGGTGATATTTTCCAAAATATCACGATATATTCCCAATATATTGTGACACATTCAATATCGCGATATATTCAAAATGTCGTAAATGTTGCGATTTTTTAGTGGCGATACATCGCCAAGGGGAATGACTCGCGATAAATCGCCGATATTTGTAACTATGATATTTATATCATAGATGGATTGGTGACCAAACTAATACTAAGCTTGTTCTTAAATTACCTTCCTTTATTGGTTGTGCTCATCAGTTGTATTGTCCTTGATTGATTGTTTGTTATGTTAACATAGTATTATCTCTCTTATTTTGGAGAAAATATATGATGGTGATATTTGTATTGATGGTAATGAGGACAAAGTCTTGATAACCTTTAGAATATGATTTGAAATTGTATTGTGTTCATTTCATGTACCAACCAAAACAATATTTTAATGGCCAACCTTGTCTTTCTGTTACATTGTGCAAAAATTAGAAAGATGATCAAAATAAATGGTGTTAAGGATATTACAAAATTAGAAATCCTGGAAAATGTTACATCACAGAACAAATGAAGAGAGATACATGCAATAACACAGATATGATATTATGAGTAAGCTATATTGTGTTATTGCGTGAGCTTGAGCTCCTATGTAATAACACAACTGGTGCAATTATTACATAGGAGCTCACCTCCTTATATATAGTTACTCATGGAGCAAGTCATTTCCACTTATGAATGTGGGATAGATTGCTAACTGCTTTGCATAAAAAGTACAAAACACAACTGTAATAAAGTGACTTTTATTACATGTAAGCCTTCTATCCTAACAAAAGAAACATTACATGCTTCAGAAATCATACATAAATTATGTTTCAAGTGAGTATTCATTACACTCCCTTTCATCTACAAAATCTAATATAATAACATATTCAATTGCAGTTGTTTCGTTTTGCTTTTGCACACATCAGACCCTAAGCTTTTATATATTTATGGTTTCTCACAAAAATGTGATCAGGCATTTTTTCTTCACCTTTGCTTCTGGTGTAAGAGTTAGATTGTTTACTGGCAATAAGGATTTCTTGCTACCAGTAAAATGGACTTGAGGAATTCTTGCCAGTATTTTTCAGACATTGAAAAGTTATAACATACAACATTTTCATTAACAGACAGTGACATTAAAATATCAGGTTCATATCAAATTTTCTCTTTCAAAGTTTTGAAACATGTTATGTGGCATTGTGATTGTAGGAGTAATTTGTGCTGATGTCAGAAGGATGCACGAAGTATTACCCGAGGCAGGCCTTCCAGAGTATGCCATTAAGGTTTTTGTTTTCTTTTAACAAATATTGTCTTGTGTTTTGTGGGTAGGTTTACGATGGAATGTGGATACATCCTGGTCATTTTGTCTACTTTAGCCTATTTTTCTAAAATGCATAATAGCAATGTTTGATATCTATTAAAAACGCTTGCTGAATAGGCTAATCATGGCACTGCAAACTTGCTGCCTTGACACAAATTAGCCTGATGCAATGCTTTAAGATGTTTTGTAATTAAGGATTCCTATTTTAAAATGTATGTCTTACATGCAATATAATCCAGGGTTTGATATATGAAGGATCATGTTGCTTTGTTTGCTTGGAATTCTGATTTCATTTGCCATTAATGTTTGCAGGCAGCAGAGACAGCAATCAAACAACATGTTTCAAATACGTTTAGTCGCCTTTTCTCACAAGTGACAGGTGCAGAGTGCTAATCTGTGTCTTTTTGTGATCTTTTTATTTGAAACTAGAGAGCTTTATCATCAAAGAAAATTAAGTTGGAAATTTCCCTCGGCATACGTCGTTGATAAATTTGATCAATTGAAATGGAGACATATTTTTAACATGGCTAATTTGAAAGCACACCTTACCTCAGCATTATGCTTCTGTGTTGAGGATGCCATAAGAGACTCAGATGTATCATGTATGCTGCACTAAATGGCCCCTTGCATTTCATATTAGATTTAAATATGATGGTCATGTAAGTGACATTGATTCTGCTTAATATTATTGATCTTTGTATTCTAGCAGTAATGCCACCTTGTATTTATTGATGAAGGATAAGTTATGATACAACACATTCAAGTAAATACCAATGAACTTTTACATAAAACTGATTCAGAGAAGCAGTCATTTTAGTCATGAAGATTTTTGGAGGAGAGAAAAGTATAAACTGTTCCAGTTATGTTCACAGTTAATCACTGGATCTTCTCAACATTCATTTACGTTTATAATAGTCTTTCACATCCCTTCCAGTTAAGGAATATTCACAAATTTTTATGCATCTTGGATACTTCGAGTTGCAAGATATTCTTTTAAGCTCAATATTGGTTACTGAATGACAGGAGTTCTTGCAATACTTCAGTCACAGCATAGGGAGAGAGAAAGTCCAGAGAAAATGAAACCACTGCAAGTGGCTTTGGATAGTGGAAAGAATGCTTTACTTCAAGGAAGCCTGGATGTCTTAATGGTAACTCATCTTATAACTTAAAAGGGAATCATCATATTTGTATCCTATATGAGCAGCAAGAACATATTCTGATGGAAGCTACATGACAATGAAAGGTTTCCTCCCTTTATGAAATGTTCATTATTGTGCTTCATGTAATCTCATCCTATAGTCATGTTTGTTGTCTCGAGCTATCTTTTTCAATCTGCTAATTTCCTTCTACATCTTTGCATTTTATGGTTCAAACTTCAAATGGATGGCAGCTCACAGATTTACACTTGCAGATATCTTATTGTTTTTCTTTTTGTGATATTATCTATTGGGTGACTTTTAACACTTACATTGAGACCCTTTAGACACCAATTCATTACTTGGCCAAGGATTGTTAGTTTTGTACCTAGGGAAGTGTTCCCCTAGTGACTTTTGCCTTAGTCACTTAGAGAGGGGACATAAAGTGACCCTTGCATTAAATGACTTAAGTAAAAGCATTTAATTTGACTTTAGAGCATTAAAGTCACTTTTTTGATAAATTAAAGTGGGTGAGTGAAATTAATATTTTAGAAATAAAATATGAGCATTTAATTTCAGCCCTTGATCTAATCTAATCTCCACTGTTAGATTAGACTCACCCTAGGGTTTTCTCAAAAAGGCATGGGAAAGGCATTTTGCCTCACTTTTGCAGATTGAAGTGAGAAGGGAGAGCTGAGAGAGAGAAGAGAGAAAGTTTCCATTTTTCCTAAGCAAGAGGAAAAATTTTGCAGCACGCAAATCGACGGAAAGGATAGTAGCAAAGAGGGCACAGAAATCGAGAAGACAATAGCATTTATTGTCACTTTCACTTTATAACATAAAGTCACTTTTATAAAATAAAGTGAACTTAGGAAAATAATTACAAAACTGTGTCCTCACCAAACACTACCAAAACGGTGAAGGACCTACTAAGTTACAATAAAAATTAACACTCCCTCTTAACGAGGAAGGTCCTTCAAAAAACAAGATCTATGTCACTTTCCTCTTTCATCTGCTGGAACTCCCTCTTGCTCCTGAATCTGGATCTATGACCTGTAGACCACTCTGAATGCTTCGTAAGAATCTGCATCTTCTTCAGCATCCTCCTGCTCAAATCCCTCATACTGGTTGAGTCTTCTACCAGTACTCACAAGAGAACTACTGTTCTCAGGAAACTGAATAATAGGCGCCACTGCAGTTTCCACATCTGTTCCGGATCCTGAAAGCCATCCAGAACACGGATATACATCAGCTCCTTTTAGTGTATATAAACTCTCTTTCTGGCTACCAAGCAGAATGGTGCCATCCACATCTCCAACAGGAATCAGGAATACATGCTCCCTCTTGAACAGTACTCCGAAGCCCATGCTCTCCAGAGCTAAGACTGAGATCAAATTGGTTCTCAGTTTTGGTACATACAAAACCCCATGCAAGACTAGGGTTTCTCCATAGAATAAACTGAATCGGACTGAACCGATTCCCCTTACTGCTCGAACTGTGTCTCCTTGCTGGACAAAGTGACCAGGACCTATTTCCGTGACACTGATGAACTTGCTCTGAGTGTCAGTCATGTGCTTTGTTGCACCACTGTCAATGAGCCAATCATTATCAAGAATCTTTCTGCAGCTGTCAATACTGGATGCTATAGAAACAAGAGCAAAATCTTCCTCAAAAGTTTTTGCAAAATCTGCTACAGTAGCCTGAGCTGAAGATTCTGACACTGAACCCTTGCTCTTTCTCTTCTCAGTATTTGGACACTGAGATGCATAGTGACCCAATTTGTTACAAGCAAAACACCGAACCTTACTGAGGTCCTTCTTCTTCCCTTTCCCAGCAACAACAAGAGCTACATTTTCTTCTCCACTCGGAGGGCTCTGAAGAATCCCCTCTCTTGATTCTTCTTGGACTAAGTCATCCCACAACCTTGTCCAGTCTGGTAGCTTATCTCTAGCCACCACCCCTTTTACAAATGAATGCCATTTAGTGGAGAACCCGTTAAGAGCATGTCTCACAAGCTCTTCATCCTCTACTTTCTCACCGGCTGCACCCAGTTCGTCTCTGACTTGAGTAATCTTGGTGAGATAAGTAGTCACTGTATCAGTCTCCATCATCTTGGTATTTCTCAGCTTCTCTCTAAGAACCATCTTCCGATTCTGGTTCTTGCTCTGATATAAGGTACACAAGGAAGCCCACATGTTAAACACGTATGTCTTTCCAGAAATAAAAGGAATCACATGATCCTTGATAGAATCAAAGAGAATCTTCTGAGCTTTGATGTCTCTTTTCTCAAACTTAGCCTTCTGTACAGAATCTGTGGGAACTACAACAGTAGCTGAAGCTCCCACAATATCCCATAACGCCTGCTCTTTGAACAATATCGTGATTCTTTCTTTCCATGGACTGAAATTACTGGATCCATCCAGTCTGTCCTCGTACCTCAATCCTGCTGCTGCCATGATGCTTGGACTGAAAGTTCCACCTGCAAGACCCCCTCTTCTATGTTCTACACAACATGTACAATATCTTCAGCAACCTCTATGCTCTGATACCATGAAGAAAATCTGACTTAAAAACATCAACATCTCATTGTGACATTTGGTCAAACACTTAGCATGCAAACTAGATTTAATGCCCATCTGAGTTATGATTTACTAGATTTCTGAATATCAAATCTACTGATAACTTGAACATAAATACACATGCATGCATCCAAAAGAATCTAGCTGAAGACAAAAAAATACTCATAAGAACACTGAGAAGTTTAGGGCCAAGCCCAGGGCAAAACCCTCACCTCTGTGAGGTAAAACCCAAGAGAAATTTACTGGAGAGAGAAGATACATTTTACAGAAGAGATTTCATGCTAGAATATACTGAGAAAAATCACTGAGAAAAGTGCAGCAGACAAGAGGAAATGTACCAGCAATAAATGCTGTTGTACGGCCTCTTCCTTCAGCAAAACATTCTTGAAACTCGTGCCCAGCTGTCCCTCGATTTCTGTGCACTGTACGGCCACAAAGCAGCAAGTACAAATCTTGGAAATCATGCCAAAAGATCAATTTCAGACTTAAATGCTGTAGTACGGCCTGTACTAGACTGTACGGCCTGCTGTATGATCCATACAGTACGGCCCTGTTTTTGAAAAACGTGCTGCAACTCTGCTACCTCGTTTTCTGTGCCTTAACAAACTGAATCTGATCTCTCCTTCTCTGAAAATGATCTCTCTCTCTCCCACGTGTGGATGTTCTCTTCTCTCCCATGTGCCAACTGAAATTTCTCTTCCTTCGATTGATCTCTTTTCCCAAAGCTTCATTAAATAAGTGAAAACTCACTTAGAAACCCTAACTAACTGAAACCCTAACCCTAACTTACTTTTCAAGGGTCAAGATTAAATTAGATCTAAGGGCCCTCATTAAATGCTCATTAAATGTCCTTTTAATCATTTAATGACATTTATTACATTCACATTAATTAATAAAGTCACTTTCACTTTATAACATAAAGTCAATTTTATAAAATAAAGTGAACTTAGGAAAATAATTACAAAACTGTGTCCTCACCAGACACTACCAAAACGGTGAAGGACCTACTGAGTTACAATAAAAATTAACAAAATCAACTACTTAGACTGACGAATTAATAAATGAAAAGCATTCCAATTAGAATCTACAAGGCCAAGATATCAAGAAGGAAATTGTTGAGTGTAAAGAAGAAATTAAATGGTTGAACCAAATCCTCATTGACGTAATTATGCAAATCTAGAAAAATTAAGATGCCAAGAATCAGAGAATTGCCACCGTTAGCAACAAATAAAAACTCCAGCTACAAAAATTCGACATTAACAACAAGCATAAGCTAGAGCTCACAAAGATCAATAAAACATTGTCTGACAATATTGAAGAAATTTTTCGACGAAGGAACCATAATGAAGTTCTATTTACAAAAGTCAAAAAATTAAAAAATATGCGAAAGTCAGAATGAGACAATGAAGATATTGAAATGAAACTTTTGAAAAAAAGAAGAAAATCAAAACCTTAAAAATTATAATTAGGATTTAAAGGAACAACTTGTTGCCGCCTAGTTCTCACCTCGGGTAACGTGGCAGAAATCTTCAAGCCATTGGGTGTGACCTTTGGGGCAAGCTCGAGCCAAGTGCTGTCACCTGATACTCAGCTCCTCTGTCTAGGCCAACTCCTAGCGAAGCCAAGGGGGGTGGACACTAATGAAAAGTAAAATCTAGGGTTTTTACTCTACGAGAGAAATAATTAATTCTAGGAGTTAATATGAAATGGATAAAATAACACAATGAACTAGTGCAAGAAGGAGATCACATCAACAACATATGACAATGTAAGCACCATTCACGACATTTTGCAATAATTGATTTAAGCATTGAAAGTAAAACAGACCAATGTTAGACATTGAGAGGGGGGGTGAATCAGTGTGACGCCAATTTTACAACTTTTCTTAACTTGTCACAATTAACTACCAATTCATCATTCCATTATTCTACCAATCTCATAATCATTTCATAAACATCTTTCACTTCATCATCCACATATCATAAGCATTTGAATCATCAAGAACCATAACACAAAAGAACACAACACCATATAATTTTGTAATCTTTTTGTATTAGTTTTGGTCCAGCTACAACCGTTAGGTAAAATCAGCACCTACTGATACAAAGAGCACCTACTCTGCATCCAGGACCCTGCCTGGTTTTCTTAGACCCTGCTAAGAAGGGTTTGAGGTATCCCAACCTCAAAAGCAAGACAAGCTTGCCTTTACAATTAAAGCTCATTGTCACATCAACATCATTTGTTTCTTCAATTTGTTTTGCCGTTGGTCAGTACTGCTGATCATCTGCCCATCACTCTCATTAGCACTGTTGCAACACACTTCTCAATCTTCTCTGTTCATCAACACCTGCTCTTCAATACTGCCAAGACATCAAGGTCTGCTCAAGGTTCATGTCAAGCACAAGGATCTGTCACTATCATTTGTCATATCATATCAAACTGCTGTCACTGTCATATTAATGGCTGTCACTATCTTGTCAAGTCAATGTATGTCACTGTCAAGCTGATCATCATGGCTTGCATCGTAATAAGGTATTGTATTCTTCACCAAGGCTATAGTAGCCTTATTCACCAACGAGGGTAGCTTATCAAAAGCTTTTGATATACTCACACTACTGTTCAAGCGAACCTATCATTGTATTCACTTCATAAACATCATATCAATCTGCTCTGTTGCTTGTCAACATCATCAACAATTATGTTAGTCTGCATGCATCATCACATCATAGCATGTCTCATATTCACCAACTCTGTCATGTCAGTCTGCTATAGTTGTCTTGTTTATGCACCACAAGAAATCTGTTGTGTCAATACTGCTCCTGTCCAGTAATTAAGAGATCTGCTGTCCACATGTCCTGCTGAGGTTAATTATCAAAGTCTATTCATGTTCTCTACTGACAGTAGCATCATAACATTGCACTGCCCATATGCCTATCACCGAACTGCCCTTACTGCTGTTCAGAATTCAACGATAAAAACAGTGTGTATGTCTATCTTCTTTTTACTGTTCATGTCCTCATCAAACAACTCTCCATATGCCAATCTTTAATGCTTCCTTTGACAGTCCTCTCACATAATTCCCGAGTTACTTCTATAACAAGAACGCAACATTTTGGCTGCTGAAAGTTAACGGCATTCAACAGGACTACACCTGATACCCTTCCAAATGAAACTCTTAAAGACTTCAAACTCTCTGCAGATTGCTGTGATTCTTGGGCATTAATGCACAAACCCTCTGATCCTGCATCCAGAAATCATGGACGAATCTGACAGTCCTTTCCAAGGGTGTTCATGACTGTGCTCCAGCAAGGATATTCAACAACACATGACTCTTGAAATCTCTGCTTTCACCAATTGGATTTGGCAGCTCTAACACTTTAGATCGTGCATTATCAAAACAATATCGGTAGATTGCCCAGGCTGAGGATTTTTGGTACAGTCAGTGCAGGCATCTAAAAGCAGTGGCGACTAACGAACATGACAATAGTTCAATTCCCTCTCAACAAGCAGAGAAATCACAATGCTCAACGCCAGTGATTCCTGGCAATGCCAAATCACCTTGACTCTGTAATTGACGACCAATTCTCTGCTATGAACCTTTTCCTTTTCAGAAACTTAGGTAAGACAACAGAGACCATGTCTCTTTTGGCAGCTTTAATATCTTTTAAAGACATAGTAGCACCAACAACTTCTTTTACGTAATCTTCAACCTAACTGTTTCAACACACAACAGAATTTTCGGATCCCTATCTATGCACAGGATCTTAGCTAGATATCATGCAGATTTACATCAGGCTCATGCTGGCATCAATACTTTTCTTCAATGCAGACCAACAGGAGCAGCACAATTTTCTATAGATCTTGCACACAGTGAATTCACCCAAAATGAAACAATCAACAATTTCTTCACTGTGATGCAAGTAATCCCACCTGTATGTAGCGCATCTCCTGCATGGTTCTCATGTCCCAGCACGACTTCTTTCTCTAATTAGAACACACATCGTTTTGTAGCAGCAAATTCTCACGTCGTCCTCATAGCAACTCCAGCTGCACGACTGCTAACTCTCCTTCACGCTGGTGAATGGTGACTCTACACCCTCAACATCACGATTGAACCCGCGGGCAATGCTAGAATTCGAATTGCAATTGCCGCAGATAGTCTACGACTACGCTTTGTCCCCTACCGTGCTGCTTTCCACCAACTCTGTTCGCCACAGCATTTTGGAAGCCAGATCAAAACAATAGAAAATAAAAAAAACTTATCAGAGAAGGGTCACTCCGTTTCGGGTGCTCAAATTTCGACCATGACAAGTCTTCCTGGAAGTATCCACAACATCCAGTGGAACTTCTATGTATTAGAAGGATGGGATTGCTTCCCGACCACGTCTTCTTCACTTCCTGCCGGACAAAACCACTACCGACATACGCCTGAATTCTTCATATCTACGGATGCCTCAGATAGTTACATACCCAAAAATTTCAGAGATAAAACTCAGACTATTTAAATTTTTTTTTCCAGTCTTTAAACAAACTCATGTTTGCTGCTGCGTTCCTCTTCAGTGGACGTCCACCTAAGCATCCACGTAGCAGAATCTTCAATCTTCATGTGGCTCGCGGACCCTCTCTACGCACTTTTTACTACTGTCAGACTTGAATATGCCATGACTGCGGAGACGATCAGAAAATGTCTCCGTGACCAGCGTTTGCTTGCTTGCCGTTGTGTATTTTTGATGGGTTGGTTCGGTTCACCAAGGAAGCTGTCACCATTGTCTTCTTTTTCTTTTTAGATGTATGAGTATGTGTTTAAATACACATTGAGATGTTTCATATCCACAATCTGAGGGCCGATTTCTAATGGTAAGAATTTGTTTTATTGTATTTAATTTAAAAAGTATTTTGACTTTACCTCTTCTTATGTATTTTTTTTTATTGTAAATATTTAATTTAAAATGTATTTTGACTTTACCACTTCTTATGTATTTTTATTATTATTAATTTCTTTTATCACCTTAAAAGTCAACCTTATGTATTTTATTTTAAGCCATCCTTCAAAATTTCCACTGTCATAGAGTTGCATCAAGCCATCAGAGCTTTCAATGGCATATCATATGTAGAGTGCCATTGTAGTCTTCAAGCATGTCACCAAACGGTACAATGACACCATTAGAGCATGAATGACCACATAATGGGTCATTAATGCTTCTCCAACCCATCTAGGGCTTCTCCAACTTCTGTAAGGTCCTCAGGACCATCTCCAGGGTCTTTAACACCATCAGCAGGGTCTTCAACATCTTCAACAAGGTGGTGGCATCAAGATCCAGTCTTGTGGATATAGGGACCTTGTCAACTGGGTACAAGGTGTTTCAAGGCACAAACCCACTCTGTAAGGGGTCCAAGGCACTGCAAGTGGGACTTGGTGGCATCAATGACATCCTGTGGGGCCACTGCAAGTCCATGTTGGCATCAATGACAATTTCATCAACAACCAGTGCCGATGAATATGGAGTGCTTGTAAAAGTGGAGTGCTATTGTGTCGTGTAAGTATTGCAATTGTCTCGTTGGTCAGTTTTCAAATTATTAATGAGTAATTAAGGGCGTGAGTTAATTGTGGGTTTGGCCCAACAAGTCAAGTCCCTTCGAATTGAGTGCTAAAGCAGTAATATCAAGTGTCCAACGGGGCGAGGATGAACCTGCTTGGAGTAGCCCCCTGACTCTGTAGTAGTTACCCTTTGCAACCTCCCGAGTTCTCGAGAAAATCACTTGTGTGGATTTTCATTTTTAATCTAGTAACTCATATCCCTTTCTGATACAGCTAACTGATTAGACAAGCTGTAGTGGTGTAGAACATACGGGGAAGGAGTCTTGGTTTATTTTATTAGAGACGTAACAATGAGTTGTTTAGACGACGACTAAAGAGTCTCTTTCACCTTTTGGGTACTCGAGAAAGCAACGGTCGGATTGATTTAAAAAATTAAGAACAAAAGAATAAAAGAAATATTTTCAAATTAATCTTACCACGAATCTCTTTCACCCTTTCGGGGTACTCGGGAGAGTGTGGGGTAAGTATTTCTTTTACTTCCTTCATCAAATAAACATCTAAATCGAAAATAAAGATAAAACTAACTAAAACTGGAAAATAATAAAAAAAGACATCGACACAAATCCCCCCAGGGGGATGGGGAGTGGGCTCTAACGAGCCTACTCAAACTTGGTTTTATTAATCGATTACAATGCTTCAGCAGAAATGCTCATTGGTCCTTGTTATCTGGGATCCAAAGGATTACAAAATACAAGGAAAATAAGCCCAGCTAAGGGGAAAGCCTCCTCGGAGCTCCAAATGTCCAAAAAAGGTTTTTTTGGGCAAAGTTTCCTTCTCTTTTTTGATGGGCCTTCTAAAAACTAGCAAACTAATGTCAGTGAAAGATGCCTAAAAACACTTTGGAAGTATCTTTGGACAACATGCAAAAATTACAAAAAATTTCAAAGTAACAACTGACTATAAATAAAAGGAAACAACTAAGGAAGGCAATCTAGAAAGCTTGCCTTCTTAGGATCTTTGCTTGCCTCTTGAAAAGAATGGCAAGCAAATCTCAAGCACTAAAATGCTAGATAAAACTTAAAATGCACAAAACTCCTTCAACAAGCTTTTTTAATTTTCAAAATTTTAAACTTGCAGAAAAAAGAGAAAAGTAACTAGATCTAGAATTTTAAATGTACCTTTGAAGTAGACTAGAAAGAGAAACTTTTAGACATTAGATCTACCTTTAATCGGACCTTAGATGCTAGATCTAATATGGAAATGTTTGAAACTGAAAGAAACTTTTAAGAAATTTGTGGATCAAAAGTTAAAGAACCTAGAGTAGAGCAAGAAATAAAGGAGAGAAAATGCCTCCTTGGTGAGATCAGAGGGACAAATCTTATTTTCCAATTTACTGAAGGAAAGGTAGAGCACATTTGCTCAACAATACTCCAGCTTTAGCTTCCTGCAAAAGATTCTCAACACTAGCAATGGGGATTAAAAAATCCCTGTGTAAACCAAGAAAGACTACAACAACAATGTAGATCCAAACATGAAATCATACATATATCAACTAGTCTTCTTCGACTTGCAATAAAAGAGTAACCTATCAAGAATTACCTTTTATTTTTACAAAAATACCATTTCCTTATGAAAGTAAGTTAATCCCAAACATATGCAAGCATGAAAACAAATACAGGTTACCTCACTAATGTAGAGTAAACTCCATCCAAACATCCATAGATCCCACACAGAAATTGCCTCCAAAGCCTTTTATTCACAATACTCAAGAAAACTATTACAATCTTACAAGCAGAGGTTCCACCTTTTGATGTTGAACAATGGAGAAGTGACCTGTTTAAATAGGAAAAGAGAGACCCAGGGGGGCCTCATCAATACTGAAGATCAACCCGGAGTGTAACTGAGTTGCGCTGAACCAATCAGAAAAATTGATGGGGTGATTATTAGTTTAATTGAATAGATGGTATGGGGGAGGTGCCACCTCAGATGAGGTAGGCAATCTCACTCCAACTCCCAAAATCCAACTCACCCAAACCAAATTGCATGCTATGATCTCCTTCACGCGATTGTACGGTTATGTGTTGACATGAGCTCCAAAATTAGATTCGCTTGTTTTAATAAAACAACAAACAATGTATGTCAAATCACTTCATAAGCCACGGTTCCAAATGTGACGTGGATAAGAGGGGTCCACACTTTCCAACTATTGCATGGCATTAAGTGTAGCGTGAGCTCCTCCCTTGGTGGGTTGATGTCACCTCTAATGAGACATTCACTACCTTATGCGCCTCCACTATCCAAAGTTTGAAATATAGTAATTCAAAATTGGTTTAATCCAAGGTAATATTTTAAACATGAAAGGGGGTCCACTCGTTCATGCTAGCTCAACCTCCATACTATGCTTGCGACTTCCTCATAAACATGGCGTCACCATCCTTTTATAAAATTGTGATATGTATACTACTTTTAACTTATAACCATAACTTAAGTTATAACATGGAAAAAAAGGTCACATGACTATGGGGGATCCATGCCATGTCACCCTGTCCACCAATATTTTAATATTTTTGACTTTTCAACCTTTGACCATAGTGCCAATTTGTCCAAACTTAGCATTAAAATGCCATCTTGATGCATTTTTAGCCAAATAATGCCTCATGGGGTATTTCAGATGCCTGATTGATGTAGAAAGTGGTCCATAGAGTAAAGTGGGCACTCTGAAGTGTGAAAACAAGTGTCCCCACGTTAGAAACGGACTCCGTTTCTGACTTTTATTACATTTTGATGGTTTTTAATTAAACCATTAAAAAATGGCTTAAAAGACGGAAAAAATTATTTTTTGCGGAAACTGACCAAACTCTAGCAGGACCTAGTATATGTCCATACGACTCAATTTGAATGCCTAGCATGGTGAAAAACATCGACACGAAGGCTCTAATAACCTCCCTAGGCCGAAACACCAAAATGACTACCCCAACTTTGGAGGTGTGAGTGGAAAACTCAGAAATTACTAGTCGTTTGTTCAACAACCAATAATAACCAAGGGAAAAAACACTTTGGGCTAGTCGGCTTGATGCTTAAGTCCGGGAAGCCAAGCCTTTTATAAAAAATTAAATGCTAGGACATTTTTTACAATTTCCCCAAGGGGGTATGAACATGTGTTACAAAAATTAAAACGACCATGAAGGCCTGAAAGGACTTCTGAACTCTGAATATGAACAAGTATCTTGTTCATCATTGGCGGCTCACAAAAAGTCCAAGTAGGTGCATCCTAGTCGATAACACAACTTAAGAAGTTCAAGGATAACAAAAGGTGGCAAGAAGAAAAGTTTAAGAAGATTCAAGATTATAACAAGTTGCTAGAGGACAAATTAGAGAAAATTCTGAAGGAGACATCAAAATCTTCGGGAATAAAAGTACAAGTTATGGAAACAAATACACTTACAGATCCAGTTCAGATCATCTCTCAAGATGTTAGCCTAGTTGAAGAAAAGCATACACAAAAGTTTAAACAAGAAGACACCACAAACATGATCAAGGAAAATAACGTCATAAAAATTCCGTATTGACAACTAAATCATAAAAATAGATATCCTAAAAGTCAAGAACTACTAACGAAAGTTATCGATACCAGTGCAATCAAGTCTTATGATGAGACTTCACCGTGGCAATACAACGTTTCACAGAGAATCGAATTAGGATGGATTGATCTGTCTACATTTCGAAAGTTGTGTTTAACATTTAGAAGTTCGTATCGACACATATTATCAGCTATGAGTCACGACAAAACAAAGAAAGTTGCAACAACATTATAAATAGACCATGTAAGTCTTCTTCATCAATATGCTTTGAGGACAAAGCATTTCTGAAGAGGAAGGAATTATTACGAATATAAATTTATGAATAAATAAATAAATAATAAGCTTTATAATTATTAGTAGTTGTGACTCTTCGGAAGAGTCTTTATGTGCCCTTTTAGGAATATATATTTGGGCATTTGTATATTGTAATCCATCATCTTATTTTTATCAACACATTCTTTTACTCAAATATGGATTTATTTTTCATCTTTTTATGGATAACTTGTGTGAACAAGAACTGTTTCCACTTCCAAATAGCCTTTGGAAAAACTTTTCCTTGCTGTTTCCACTTTCCTTTTAATGTGGAAGAACTGTTGTTTAGGAAAACCTTTTGTTGTTTTTCACTGCCTAAAACTGCCTTCTCCAGCTACAAAAAGTCGACATTAACAACAAGCATAAGCTAGAGCTCACAAAGATCAATAAAACATTGTTTGACAATATTGAAGAAATTTTCCGACGAAGGAACCATAATAAAGTTCTTACAAAAGTCAAAAAATTTAAAAATATGCGAAAGTCAGAACGAGACAATGAAGATATTGAAATGAAAGTTTGGAAAAAGAAGAAAATCAAAACCTTATGAGTTATAATTAGGATTTAAAGGAACGACTTAAGAAGTTCAAGGACAACGAAAGGTCGCAAGAAGAAAAGTTTAAGAAGATTCAAGATGATAACAAGCTGCTAGAAGACAAATTAGAGAAAATTTTGAAGGAGACATCAAAATCTTCAGGAAAAAATGTACAAGTTATGGAAAAAAAACACATTGACAGATCCAGTTCAGATCATTGCTCAGGATGTTAGCCTAGTTGAAGAAAAGCGTACATGAAAGTTTAAACAAGAAGACACCTCAAACATGATCAAGGAAAATAACGTCATAAAAATTCCCTATTGACAACCAAATCATAAAACTAGAGATCATAAAACTCAAGAACAACTAACGAAAGTGCATTGGGTAGCAGCTAAGCATGCGTTTAGATATTTGCACGATACAGATGGGTATGGATTGAGATATATTTCAAATGAGGGAGTGAAGTTGGTGGGCTTCACATATTTAGATTGGGCTGGAAGTGCAGTTGACAGAAAGAGCTCCTCTGGGTGTTGTTTTAGCTTGGGATCAATTATGGTTTCTTGGTTCAGCAACAAACAAACTTCTATGGCACTTAGTTCAGCCGAGGTAGAGTAGATCGTTGCCAGTGCGGTTTGTAAGGAAGCGGTATGGCTTCGAAAGTTGCTTGCATATTTGCATGGTCATGAGCTTGATATGACGGTGATATTTTGTGACAACCAGAGCTGTATAAAGCTCTCAAAGAACCCTATGTTCTAAGACAGGTCCAAACATAATGAGATCTGATATCACTACATCAAAGACATAGTTCAGAAGGGAGCAATAAAGCATAGATACATATATCGTGTCGGCGAATACATCATCGAGGGTCTAGAATGTAACTTATCGGTAGCAACGACGAAAATATCGAAAAATATCAACAAATGTCGTAAAGCATAAAAAAATACAAAATTAACCATTTTTTTCAATTTTTTAACATCTAAAGCAACAACAACATCAAATAAACACATTGATACATAAATATGAAAATACAACTAATATATAAGATGCATAAGATGTCAAATGGTGGATCATGATTACATATCGACTATAAACTGAAAATACCGAAATATGTTCTTGATGGAATGTTAGAAAATCACATCAAATGATTAAAATAAATGTTTCTCAAGAGATGAATCATCATGACTTATGAGGCATCTAGATACTACATAGTACAATGATAAATAGTAGAAATCATTGATCCCCTCTACCCCTTTTGTAGGCAAGGGGCACCACTTTTCCTCTGGAAGCAGTAGGGGGTCCTGTAGGTGCTTTGGATGAGTTAGGTGTCAAATTGGAAGCTCCAACTACTCAAGCTATGGTGGAAGGTAATGGGGCTAAGTGGAAACCAATGTGAGTTATCTTCTCCCATAACTGCATATCATAAAAATTATTGCCTATATTGGGATCCTATTCATCATTAGCACCCTATGCTCCCCACCTCTAGGCTCTGACCCTTGCTGAATGAGTGAAGGGTACATTTTTATTAAGATCATGATAAAAGATTTCAACAGTCAATGCCACCAACATCATGTAGATTTTTCACTAGTTTTCAGCCATCGGTTTCAAGTAAAATTTATATCACTGTTTATGAATTTTCTCAGAAAAATAAAGTGCCAGAAATAAACAAAAATTTTCAGACTTAAAACACTGCTGTAAACAATCTTTTCAGTGACAGGAAATAAAAATCAACACGCCATTTAATCACACAGAACACTAGGATTTTTTGTCAATGGCCCTGGAAAAACCCACCAGGGGAAAACTAGTCATAGAGAGAGAGAGTATTTTTATTTTTCAGGAGAAGTTTATCATTTACAGCAATACACATAAATATCAAACCAACTTATCTCAACCCGAAAGATAAATTTTTGTCTTGATTTGCGTGCTGAGCAACAAAAATCAAACTTTGATTTTTTTTTCTTCTGTTTTCTACCTCAATTTTCGTGCCACTATACGAATTGTACGAACAGTACGAACCTCGAAATCCATGCACAACTTTTTTTCTCAAAAGTCGTGCCCAAAAATTTGCCTCGAAAATCGTGCCCGCTGCCTCGAAAACCGTACAGTACGGACTGTACAGACCAACAATAAATGCCGCTGTCTTCTCCTCGATTTTCGTGCCCTCTTTGCTACTGTCCTTTCCCTCGATTTGCATGCTGCAAAATTTTTCCTCTTGCTCAAGAAAAATGGAAACTTTCTCTCTTCTCTCTGTCAGCTCTCTCTTCTCACTTCAATTTGCAAAAGTGAGGCAAAATGCCTTTCCCATGCCTTTTTTAAGAAAATCCTAGGGTGAGCCTAATCTAATAGTGGAGATTAGATTAGATCAATGACTGAAATTAAATGCTCATATTTTATTTCTAAAATATTAATTTCACTCACCCACTTAAATTTATCAAAAAGTGACTTTAATGCTCTAAAGTCAAATTAAATGCTTTAACTTAAATCGTTTAATGCAAGGGTCACTTTATGTCCTCTCTCTAAGTGACTAAGGCAAAAGTCACTAGGGGAACACTTCCCTAGGTACAAAACTAACACATCAAGGTGCATAGAGGGGTTGATGTGCTTGATTAAATCTCAATCCCATACCCTCATACTTGATAATATCCAGTGGAATGGTTGCAATCTTGAAATCTTGAAAACTATTAAGTCTGTTGAGTTCTGAATGAAATCTAAAATTCTCCTTTTTGCATATGAAGTCCGATGAGGTTGGAACCACTCTCAAACATCCTGAAACAATTAAGGGTAGTGTTAAAAATTTAGGTAAAAGGATAGAAAATGAAAGTTAAGGAGAATGTCACTTTCACTTCAAGAATTTAATATTACCATTTATTACTTTAAGAATTTAATATCTTTGGTTTTAATAACACTGCCAAAAACTTAACCCATGGATTTATTTGCCAAATTTCATGCAATTTATTTTAGCAGGGCGATATTTTCCAAAATATCGTGACATATTCTAAATATATTGCGACACATTCAATATATCGTGATATATTCAAAATGTCGTAAATGTGGCGATTTTTTTAGTGGCGATATATCACCAAGGGGAATGACTCGCGATATGGGCGATATATCGCCGATACATGTAACTATGCAATAAAGCTCTAGTATGTCTCCATAGATGAGCAGGTTGTAGATATCCTTACCCAGCCTTTTTCTAGATTGAAGTTTGCATACTTCCATGAGAGAATTGGGGTGGTGGAGATACCCTTCCTCAAGAAGGGAGATGGATTATCAATATGGCTGTTGATGAGGTACAATACGAGACTTGTACCTGACTCCTGTGAGGAGTGGATCCCTATGAGGGATGGTTCCGGTGGGAACAGTCTCTAGTATGGAGAGGACTCCTTTGAGGAGTGGATCCCTAAGAGGGATGGTTTTGTTGGGAACAGTCTCCAGTATGGAGAGGACTCCTTTGAGGAGTGGATCCCTATGAGGGATGGTTCTGGTGGGAACAGTCTCCAGTGTGGAGAGGACTCCTTTGAGGAGTGTATCTCAGTGTGGGATGATCTCTATGAGGGGTGGTCTCCTACGAGGAGAGTGCTCTAGTGTGGAGTGTGGGCCTGTAGGGTTGGACTAGCTGAAGTCATCACCGCTTTCCAGTAGTAATGACTAGTAAATTTGAAGAAGATTTCCTGGTGAGTGCAACCGCCTTTCGATTTGAGGTCGATGAAGTGCTTGAAAGAAGAGTATTCCTGGGGAGTATAGCTTTCTTTCAATTTTGAGATCGATAAAGTATTTGGAAGAAGAGTCTTCTTGGGGATTGAAGTTTTCTTCGAGTAGAAGTTGATAAAGTGCTTGGAAGAAGAGTCTTCTTGGGATTGCATCCTCCTTCAGTTTGAGTTTGAGAAACTGCTTGTAAGAGTTGTCTACGTAGGGAATGTAGCATCCCTTCGATTTTAGATTGATAAAATGCTTGGAAGAAGTATCTTCCCGGGAATTCTGGCCTCCCTTCAGTTTTAGATTGATAAAGTGCAAGAGGATGTAATCCTATGAGGTCTAGGATGACCAAGCTGATCAGACAGATCATATATCATCTTTGGAAAGATGATGTGGTTCTAGTGAGGAACAAGGTTCCAGTGGGAACAATTGTTGTGGTGGGAAGGACTTGATCAGAATAGACCATCCTTATGAACAGTTGTATCGATACAGTTGTGATGCTCAGATGATATCCAGATGTGTTCCAGCATGATGATGCCTCTCTAGCTAAGAGGGAGGGTTGACGTTTGTAGCTACATAAGGCCTCCTCACTAGCTAAGTCAACCCCAAAGAAAATAAAGAAAATTGCATTTTGTTATTCCAAGAAGACAATCGTCCCTAGTGAAAAAATTCAGTTGGAAAACAAGTGTAAATAGAGGGGATGCCCTCTTCATTCGACACACCAACCAAGTTCGTTCAAGCTCAAGGAAGAAGTTCACTCTAGTTAATAGAAGATAATTTTTTGGGTTGAAGAAGACTTTTCTGGGTTCGCTATTGTTGGAGAGATTTCTCTTTTGGCTCTAAGGTTTGCCTAGAGCTTGTTTATGTGATGCTTGTATCTCGATGTATTGTATCTTGAAATAATATCTCTTAGAAAGAGAAGGTTGCTGGGTTTTCTCCCTTGTGGTTTTCGAGGATAAATTGTGTGTTCTTGTGTTTTAACTTTCTGTTCTTGGCTATTCTTTTAGTGATCCTTACTTGTATATTGCCATTGAAGTTGAAAGAGATGAAAATTTTATTAAAATCTAATAGATTCCCTAGATAGAATTGCTAGGCTATGGAAATGACGGCACTGTTGTTGCAAACTTTAGGAGTCTTTTGATTGCAAGGAAAATGGATCACCTAAACTAGCAAAACTCAGAGAACCACCCCAAGTGTCACATAGGAAGGACTCTCTATTTAGGTCTCCTACTCTTCCTAGAAGAAATCTAGACCAATCATGGAAGGTGACCCCAACTAAACGTTTTAGGGTACTAACTAGGGGTTTCCACCAGTGTTCCACGGGGACGCGTCCCACAGGGTCGGGGACGTGTTTCCACGTTTCCTGTGTTTCGGGGACTTGGGAACTCGTAGCGAAACGTTCCCCCCCCACCATGCCACACAATTTTTTTAATGTTTTCCCATTATTTTCACTTTTTACAATCCCTACTTGGTACTACTTAGAAAATAAATCAATATATTTAGTATTTACAATGCACAATCATGAATATACATCAAATGAATTATTATTTTTTATATTTTATTTTATTTTATTTTTATAGCTTTAGAGACATCCCCATGCCCCCCCTGAATTTCCCTAAATTTGGGGCTGCTCTCCACGCATCCCAAATGTGTGTTTCCCCGCTTCAGCGTCCCCCCGTCCTGGAAACTTGGGGGAACATTGGTTTCCACATGCAATGTCTAAAGGCACAGCAAAGTGGCCTAGCTTTCTCAAGTACTAGTTTGATTGATTTGTGATGACTAAGTGCACTAGAAAGTTGAAGAGGTTTTGATGTAAAGTACATCTAGTTGAATGATTCGGAGATTTAAAGGGTTTGAAGGTAAGTTCAAATCTCCAAAGATGGCTAAGGGAAAGATGATTAATGACCAAGCTAATAATTTTACTCATCCACAACATAATAGCTTTAGATGTTCATGTATTAGACCAATGTTATGAAATCAAGAGTGAACAAGACAATCTTAGAGCAAGTGCGATTTAGCATTGTTGAATGTACAAGTAAATCAAATCAAGATTGATGTAAGGATAGCAAGAAAAGTGCTTAGAAAATGGATTCACTTATAAAGAAATCTTGCTCAATAAATAACATGCCACCAACGCATAAGTTTCTTGAACAAAGTAGTTATCAAAGTGCTAAAATAAACAAGTTACTTATCAAATGATTATTTTAGAGCATGCACTTTACAAATTTATTATCCACGTATAAAGTTGAAAGAGAAGTTCGTAGCTGAAAGTGAAATATATGTAACAACAATCTAAATTAAAATGATTTCACTTAGAGACAGTTGATTTAGCCTTTCAAAAAGGTAACTGTTGGCTTTGAGCAAATAAATTCTTTGCTAAAGGTCAAGACTTAAGTAACCCTTTTTCAATGAGAGCAAATTAGTGTGATTTCCAGCAATAGTGAACATGCAATTTAAGCTAAACAACTTAGTATAAAGCTGAAATAAAATAGTTAAGTTATTACAACTCAAACTACACAGTGCTGGAATAATTTGTGAGCATTCAACATATGATAAAGCTTGCTATGCAGCAATCATGCAATGAAATAACAGCAAACCCAAAAGGCATTCAGCATGATAACTAACACAAGATACACATCCACTTGGTTTATTTTTAGTTATTTATCTTCTTAGGTGTTTTTGTGCGTGGTTTCTTTAGTTTTTAGATCTTGTGATTAGGTACAATGAGGAAAGGCATATGTAGCACTTTCCTAAGAAGTTGGATCTAGCTCTGAGGGCTAGTTACAATGGTGAGAAATTTTCAAAAAGAGATAGTAAGTGAGATGAAAGGAATGGAGAAGGTAACATAAAAAGAGGGGCAAAATCAGTGCCTTAGAAATATGTTAATAGGGCAAATGGAGTCTATAGCACCCTTCACTGTAGCAGTCTTGTGAGTCTTCAAAAGATAGGAAGCTTGTTGGCATTCCACTATTGGTCCCACTTGAGAGAATACCAACCATTTTGTTCCACGTCTTGTAAAATCTGCAATGAAAAGGAGGCTTCTTGGCAATCCAGTCCTAAAATAAGTCATACAAGATAGTTAGATTAATTACTAAAGCAAGATCAACAAAAATAAATAAATAAAGGAGGCTTTTGGCAATCCAAAAATGAAACCCAATTCTACTACTAGAAGGGTGATCTTGAGGTACCTCCTAATTATAGCACTGGCCCAAACCCTAATTTTGACAAAAGTTGACTTACTCTAAATGACTTGATATTTGATGCCCATGTTATTCACCAAAAAGGGTACTGAAAGTTATAACAAAACCCCAAAACACTGATGCCTTAATCTTGACCTAATTTTTCATGGTCTCTGATCATTACCAAATTTGGACAACATGCTATGCTCAATAAAAAGGGTATTTAAAAATATAATTATTTTTGGAAGTGCAGAAACCATAATTTGACATGACTTTGACCAAAAATTGTCTTCCTCCAATTCCATGCAAAATTGAATCCTATGCAGTGTGCACATCCATAAAGGCTACCCAAATATATGACCAGATTTCAAGTAAGATGATTTCTCTAAAAAGTTAAAACATAAAATTTCCAAGAAAATAAATCTTAAAATCTGACTTTTACCCTTTTGAAATCTTCCCTCGTGCATGCACATGCCAAGTGGTGTATTTGAAATGCAAGCATGGGGAAACCTGCTGAACTGGAAAAAACTGTCAAGTTATGTACTTGTATGAATGTCACCTGTTTTGAAGATAACTGCTCTGTATATCATTTGCAAGAAACGTGTACAATCTTTAACTCTTAGCAATGTGTGCTAAGTCGGAATGTAGCTCTCACATGTAGATTTTTCACTAGTTTTCAACCACTGGTTTATAAGTAAAAATGGTCACTGTTTATTTAATTCTCAGAAAAATTAAATGCTGGAAATAAACATTAATTTTTCAGACTTAAAACACTGCTGTAACTTCACTTTTTCACGGACAGAAAATAAATATTCAGCACACCATTCAACACACAGAACACAGTGATATTTGGCCAATGGCCCTGGAAAAACCCACAAGGGCAAAACCAGTCAGAGAGAGAGAGTTTATTATTTCTTCAAGATAAAAATCAGACATTCATTTACAGTAAAAATTCCAACTTATCTCAATCCAGAAAAATGGCTCAGCAAGCTGCCTCAATTTCTGTGCAAGAGCTGCCTCGGTTTCCGTGCAATTTCAGTCTCGAAAAACGTGCCTGGAAATCACTGCTCTTCTGTCCTCGATTTCTGTGCATGAACAGCAAACTGCTGTTCTCGATTTTTGTGTCACACTGACCCAAAAATCCATACTGTACGGTATGTAACAAAAGCAGCCGTACACCTCGAAATCCATGCCAGAAATATCGTGCTTGCTGCCTCGGGAAACGTGCTGTACCTCCTCGAAATTTGTGCCTGAGATTTACCTCGAAAACAGTGCCAAATCCGTACTGTACGGAACTGTACCTTTCCTTGATTTCTATGCCGGCATTAAATGCAGGGCATACTTTCTCCTCGGGTCTTGTGCCAACAATAAATGCAGGCCGTACCTACCTTCTCGGGATCTGTGCAACAATAAATGTTCCTCGATAATCGTGCCCACCAAAATCTTTTCTAGCAGGTTGCCTCGAAAATCGTACCCACTCTCTCCTTCAGCTCTCTCTTCTTCCTTCTTCTCACAAGAATGATGCAAATGGCCTTTTCCTTGCTTTTTGCTCATAACCCTAGGTAGGTGAAGAGACATCTAATCCAAACGCTGAGAATGAATTAGATCTACGGTTGAAATTAATTGCATATATTTTATTTCTAAAATATTAATTTCACTCACTTAAATTTATCAAAAATGGACTTTATGCTCTAAAGTCAAATTAAATGTCATTTAAGTCATTTAATGCAAGGGTCACCTTATTTCCCCTCTCTAAGTGACTAAGGCTAAAGTCACTTAGAGGAACACTTTCCTAGATACAAAACTAACACTCCCTCTTACAGAGGAGGGTGTTCTGCACAACTTCCAACTTGTCCCTGAAGAAGACAAACTTACCCCTCCCCAAAGACTTCGCTAGAATGTCTGGTACCTGTTCATCAGTGGAAATGTACTGAAGCGTAACTGCCCCTCTTTGAACATAGTCTCGGATGAAATGATATTTGATCTGAATGTGCTTTGACCTGTCATGGAAAAATGGATTCTCAGAGAGCTGGATGCAACTTTGATTGTCATAGTAAATCACCGTAGGCCTAAGCTCCTGATCAAATAGATTCACCAGCATCTTGCGAAGCCACAAGGCCTCGCAGCTGGCCAAACTGGCTGCCATAGACTCGGCCTTAGCAGAACTCAATGCAATGGATTTCTGCTTCCGACTGAACCACGACATTGTTGTCGAGCCCAAACTGAAACAACATTCGGAAGTGCTCTTTCAGTCTGCCACACTGCCTACCCAATCTAAGTCTATATAACCAGTGTTCCACGGGGACGCGTCCCGCAGGGTCGGGGACGCGTTTCCACGTTTCTTGTGTCCCGGGGACTTGGGGACTCTTGGGCGAAATTTTCCCTCCCCAACCATGCCCATGTGAATTTTTTTTAATATTTTTCCATTATTTTCACATTTTATAATTCCTACTTGGTACTACTTAGAAAATAAACTGATATATTTAGTATTTACATTGCACAATCATTAATATACATCAAATGAATTATTATTTTTGATATTTTATTTTATTTTTATAATTTTAGAGACGTCCCCACGTCCCCCCCGAATATCCCTAAATTTGGGGGTGGTCTCCACGCGTCCTGAATGTGCCTTCGCCCGCTCTCGCGTCCCCCCGTCTCGGAAACTTGGGAGAACATTGTGTATAACCAACCAATTTGATCCCCTCTGACCTCCTGTAGTCCAAACCAAAATCCACTATCCCTGATAGATAGCGCAACACATGTTTTGCAGCGATCCAATGCACACTCCTAGGCTCAACTATGAACTTGCTAAGAGTGTTTACTGCAAAACACAAATCTGACCGAGTGTTGACTAGATAC
>LPNX010835015.1:13963-204236 GCA_001517045.1 Pseudotsuga menziesii | reverse complement strand
TTATACAAAGTCACACATCTAGGTTCAACAATGCCTTAAATTTGGTCCAGCATGGTGTCCATCTACTCATGCACCTCCCCAATGACTAGCTAATGTGAATTTGCAAACGGAATCATGTTATACATTGGCCTGGAGAATTGCCAAACATACCAAACATCTGACCAAAATGACCATCAACAACAGTTGCTCTCACTACATTAGCAACCCCTCTATCAATATTCAAGTCACCCCACTCATCACTCATTATCAATGCACCCAAAGCCTGTATTACCTTCAATAGGTTCTTGAAGGCGAGGAATAGCTACCAAATATAGTCTTTGCAATCTTCTTGTCCTTGATTTCTTTTATGAAAAACATACTTTTCTTTCAGCCACAAAGGGCTCCCTTTACGATTTCTTTTGCTGCTGCACTTGCACCAGTGCATCCAGTTCTTCTTTACTATCTCAGACCACTTCTAGTTGTTGTTGTGGCCATTCTGCTGCTTTAGATTTTATTCACAATGCTTTGCAGTTGCAGCCATAGGAAGAAACCATCAAATGGGAAAATCCTCAATTTGTAGTCGGCCTTGACTTTAAAAGCTTTGATACCATATAGATAAATCAGTATTAATGACAAAAAACTGTCTGAATTTTGAAAAAACAGAATTGATTTCAATATACAACTGCAACATACATGCTAGTCCTTGCTCTACATACTATCCTGATGGCAGCTCTCAAGGAAGCAAGTCGTGTTACAGAAGTCATAGATTCTACTTCTACAATCATAGGATAGGCATTTTCCTTGAGACAAATTAATTATTTTACTTAACCTCCTGTTATTTCTTAAGATATCATTGTTGACATTATTGAAGATATCATCTTGACATTATGATATTATCATTCTATCATCAAAATTGTTTCAATACAATACCACTAAGTACTAACTCACTATGGCTGCTGTCATCGCCACACATGGTATCTTCTAATATAGGGACATACATATAAATAATCATTGCATTTTCAGAATTGAGGACAATATGGGGTGCCCTGACTTCACTTCCCTCCCTGGTACACCCGAGATGCAGTAGAGGCATTGAAGAGTCTTAGGGATATGTGCTCATGGTTACGTTCCTCTGCCATTTTTTATTATGGTTAAGATTGCTATCATGTTTTCTTATATTGTTTTATATCTATTGCTTCATTTCTTATTGTGTCTAATAGATTGCTTTTTGTTTATTGTGTTTATTTTATTTCGGACTATAGTGTTTAGACTCTAGAGTAATTGATTGTTAGAGAGAATCCACTATCCATTATACTATGTAATAACATGTTTCATTATTCTTCTATTTTTAAGGTTTTGTTAGTTTAGAAGTGTGAAATAAGCTGAAAGAAATTAAAAATTATTGGTCTCCAATTTTATATTATTTTAGGGTTTGAGATAGTTCTATTTCGTGGTTTTTCATGCTTGTTGAAATTTGACATATTGCATTGATTGGTTTATAGGAGATTGCTGTTGGTTTCTCTGGAGGTGGTGCTAGAAGTTATGAGGATGGACCTGCATTTATACCTGCAGAGATTTGTCGAATGTTTCGGTCGGTTGGTGACAATCTTTTACATAGTGTGAGTGTTATATGAAGCACTATGGCTTGTGCATGTAGTTATCTAATGACTTTTTATACTTAGGCATGTATTATTTCCTCTTTTAGTATGCGTAGTCAATAAATGTTCTGCTGTCTTTAAATGCATTTAAAAAGTGACAAAAGGATGACAAATCATTTTTCTCTCGTTTGAACCTACATTTTTAGGGTGGTAACAATTAATAATGTGTTATTTGGAGACATAAATATTTATCTCACTTTATATCTTTGATATGTGGCCAATGTATTGTTAGATGTTGTAGTTATTGTTACCTTTTGAGGTTGCTCCAAAAATGTTTTTACCTAGGTAGGAGAATGCTAGGTCTCCTAGTCCCTTTGTGATGCTTAATGGACATATGGATAACTCAATTTGAGTGGGTGCTTGACTTTGAATAGAGTGCTAGCATAGCAGACTTACCTAGGAGGTTGTTATCGTATTTGTTGTGACAACTAACCCATTGGGTGCACAACAATTGGGTAGTTGGTTGCATGATTAGGAGAGGTACCTACCTAGAAGGATGAGCACTAGGAACCTGGAGGATGGAACTTAGCCCTAAGAACATGGGACCATCTGACACATCTTTACATTGTTGAATATGAAAATGGCCAAGTCGCCCTCCACAAGTGGGGTGCTTTTGGCTGAGTGGAATCTTTGTGGGCCACAAAAATGCTGATTGAGATCACAATAGACGAGTGTATAAGTGATAAAGTCGCCTAACTGAAGTGGAGCTCTTAGTTGGGAGGGTGAAAGAACAAGTGATAAGCTGAAAAATGATCAATTAGGCCCCCTTGAAGTTGAGTGGGCCCTCACTAATTCGTCCTTGCTGAGTGGGGCCCAAAAACATGTGTAAATTCTCCTTAAAATGCTGATCGATCATCCTTGTCACGACTTGGGCATTTTTAAATCAGACTTTAGAAAGTGTAATTAATAATTGCCTATTAATCCATAGGTGATGAAATCATGAGCAACATGTGGGGAAATGCCTTTGATGATGTCCATGAATAACATACCAGTCAATCTCATGCCAAATCTGATTTGAATGTGCCATTTGCAATCTGATTTGAATTATTAAAACTGGACTTGGGCTTTTTTAATCTGAAACTTAGGAAAATATATTAATATTTCCCTATTAGTCTCTGTATAAATGAAACCAAGTTTGAAAGGATCAATTTGCTTCCAAAGTATTTAATCAGATGAATGATAATGATAAGAGCGTAAGCTCAGCTGGCCGACCTTGTTGACCAAGTCAAACTAACCCTTTGACCTAGTCAAACTAATGAAAAAGTCAACTTTCGTCAAACTTGTCCAATGAATCTATGGACCTTTGTATGATTTTGGAAGGACAATTTGTCATCTTATATGTCTTGGAATGATGAAGAATTTGAAGTATATATTTACATACAATGATTGTTCACTTGACTCATCACATAGCTTAAAACATAGATCATGCTGCGTAAGTTTCATATAGAGTGCGAGGCTAGTGTTTTATGAACATATCAAAATCAAATCAACATCACAATTTTTACAAAGATAATTTCTCATTTGGTTGAAGTGGATGGATAGTCCAAGTGGGTGGTCAAGTGAGGTTGTCCAAAGTTGACTTATTGACTCAAGATAAGGGAATAGGTAGGCCTTAAGATGAAGAGATTTCTTGTCTCAAGATTAATAATCAAAGCATAATTGCACATATTAAGAAGTCAAAAAGTGAAAAAAAGTCGCAATAGGAAAAGTGAGAGGTCCTTGCTAGCAAGAAATCAGTGATGGATTAAAAAAAATGACCGACCTTGTTGAAATACAAGTCTTTAGCTGTAAAAATTGAGGTGTTGGAGAAAGGAACCAGTACAGACCCAATCAAAAAGTTATCAACCAATAAATCTCGAGAAGTATCAAAAGACGAATGTTCCAAAAGCATGACTTACGATTGAAGGATGCCTTATCGTCATCCTAGTTATATAGGTCATCAATGAACTATTCAAAGACAAAATCAGTATGCGAAGTCAAGTAAAGATCCTACTATAGTGGAAAGCACCTAAAGTGTGGAATCTGATCATTTTCCAAATCACAGAAGTTGTTGCCATATAGTTTTGCAGAAAGTTGAATTAGGGTAGTCTAACCCATTCATAGTGAGACAATTCTGCTCAATGCTTTGTAATTTGTATCATCTTGTATGGTCAACTATTACAATGACGAGCAAAGAAGATCATGAGGACAAAGCTGGCAATGTAAAGAACAGACACACACACACATATATCTCTCTATATATATTTATTATCAAATACCAATAATTAATAATGATAAACACTGATAATGAAGGGACACATCTTAACTAAAGGACATGAACTATCCACCATGGTGACCAGTCAATGCTTATATAAGTATACCATCCCATGACATTGTAATCATATTCTATCATCTATTCATTATTATAAAATTATTTATTACTATTGTATATGGATTTCTGTTTACTGTCCTTGTGTTGGATTTTTGTTTGTGAATGAACTATCGTATGTTTCATATCTTCTAGTCTTAGATGGTCATATGAGTATTGCATTAATAGTTTACAGTAATCAATGTATCTAATGTTATTGCTTATAGAATCCTTTTTGTAGACAATATTGTGAGAAATATAGTTTCACTAGAAGAAATGCATTGGTTTATGTGTTTGAAACTTGGAGCATCAATAGATCTTTTTGAAATTAAAAATAATGATTTATTTCCCTGGGCTGCAGTATATTAATATGCAAACGTGCAAGCTTTCATTGCTGGTTAAGAAAAGTGTAGCAACACCAAATTGGCTTAAGGTTAGACCTATACCTTTTAAGACTTTTCTAAGAAATTTATTTAAGATAAATTTGGTATTCTTATGAGCATAGTGTTTATATTGTTTAATTTTGTTGTATTCTAGTATAAGGAGCCTCGGGATGTTCGCATGTTTGTGGATTTGCTACTTCAAGAGGTATAAACATTTCTCCATCTACCATCCTTGTAAAATTAAGAGTGTGAAATTGGTAATAAATCATTGATCTAGATTTTCTTTTGTTTTTTTCTTTATTGTTTGTAAACTTATTCAAGATTTAACGTTTACAAAAGAATATGTTTTTTGGCACCAAAGCAATAGGTATTATAGTATTCTAAAGAATAATTAGGTAAGGAAGACTTATTGTTTGTTGATCCTAACGCTTTTCTGAAAATAATATTAGAAAATAATAGCTGTCCGTGGGTAATATTAACAATCTTGGCATGGATTTTAGTTGAGGAGGTTCATCTTTACCCAATTAATTATAGGACTCAAACTTACAACATAGAGATCATCAATTTATAGGTTGTCTTCCTCTCTCACTTCTTGTTATTAAAGTAATGAACCTCCTTCGTGCTAAAACATCTTTGTTCAAGTCTATGGATATGTTGGACCACTTTGAGCGTTGTTATATGTTGTTTTCCTTTGTAAACAAAACACTTTCCTCAATTCCTCTTTTGATCAAGGCTCACTCTATTACATGTCAAAAGTATTGCTCAATAGAGTGTTTTTGTAGCTACTTTTCTTCAATGCTTGTTGTAGGCCTCAATATTTAATCCTTGTCACTCACAATTCAGCAATTTGTTCATGATTTTCTACACCTTTATCAGATATCTCCTTAAATTTGGAGGAGTACTCCTTACTAAATGTGTCTCCCAACTAATGACAACCAACTATTTGGCACTTAGACTTTTCCACTTAGTGCCAAGTCATGGAGTTAATTATAGACGTGTTAGCTAGACACTTAGTTATGCTTCCTTCTTTTTCGTTTTTTTCCCAGCATTGATATAGGAGTTCCTTTCGCACTCCCACATTATATTCACACTTGGTGTACCTTTTAGCCCCATTGACCTACAGTTGTGTTCATTTGTTGGACATCAATAAAGTTATCTTATCTACATTGCTTCCAACATTCCCAAATAGATAATTTATAGTCTTTCCCAACCTTGTATAAGGGCATTGCCTTGTTTTTTGACTCAGACCTAGAAAATCTTTGGTAGACATGACTAGTTTGTTGTGTAGATCACCATTTGTTGGTTTCTTTGGCTACTGAATCTGCCAATGTTTATATTTTCCTTGCTTAGTTTGGAATTCTAGATACAATTATTGAAGATTTTAGCTCAGACAGGTACTTACGCAGAGGTTCTGTGTGAGTATGCCAGAAGTAGTTTGAGTTAAAGCTATTTTATAATTCACTTTAGTAATAAAGTGAAAGTCTTATATTTAGCTATTGATTCTAATAAAGTATATTTCTATCCATTAGTGATTTAGCCTAATCTCAACCCATATCTCACTAAGAAATTAGTGTTTAATCTCAAGTATAAAGGCAGGTCAAGATAGAGGGTTAAAACTCACATACACATACCTACTCGATGGCAAGTTTTGTCGGGAGGTGACTTAGTTCATCAGTGAGTAGGGTTAGACTCTAGAGTGCAATAGAGGAGCTGCAGTCGAGAAAAAGCAGAAATTTGCAGGTAGGTTCTGTACAAGTGAATCTGTAAAGTCATATGGATTCCGTTTGGATAGGTCGTACAGTCATATGGAACAATGTGTATAGTCGTATGGACAAGGTTGTACAACAACCTAGATCAGGCAACATGCAGTTTTCTCATTTTTTAGCAAGTGGATTGTTTCGAGAGGTGTGCAATCTGTTTTTTTTCGGGTGTACCATACCACTACTAGTTTGATTGTTTGTGGAGGCTTCCTTGTAAGCTTTGATTTGTTAATGAAATGCTGATTTGGAGGAGTAATTACTTGTGTTTATGCTTCTGCTTTTTACTTTCCAGCTATGTGTATTGCTATTTACTTTCCAGATCCGTGATAACTGTACGTACTTGTCTCATTTTCCAACAAGATAAATCAGGTACAAAGAATAAAGCAGGGTTGTTGCAACCGCTGCTGGTTCCGGAGAGGCCTTCGTTAAGTGTCTCCATGGAATTCATCTCACAGCTACCCGTTGCACAAGGGTACAACGGAATATTTGTGGCGGTAGACCGTTTTTCCAAGTATGTGACATTTGTGCTGATGAAGTCACTATCCAAAGTAGCGGTTGTGGTTAAGTTGTTTTCCAAACATGTGGTTAAATATTGGGGTTTGCCACTAAACAATGTGTCCGATAGAGACGCTAGGTTCACCGATAACTGTACGCACTTGTCTCATTTTCCAACATGATAAATCAAGTACAAAGAATAAAGCAGGGTTGTTGCAACTGCTGCCGGTTCTGGAGAGGCTTTCGGTAAGTGTCTCCATGGACTTCATCTTGCAGCTACCCGTCACACAAGGGTACAACAAAATATTTGTGGTGGTAGACCGTTTTTCCAAGTACGTGACATTTGTGCCGATGAAGTCACTATCCAAAGCAGCGGATGTGGCTAAGTTGTTTTTCAAACATGTGGTTAAATATCGGGGTTTGCCACTAAACATTGTGTCCGATAGAGGCGCTAGGTTCATCGAGAAAGTTTGGCCTGTCTTATTCAAGTTAATTGGAACGCAATTGCTCACGAGTTCGGGTTCCATCCAAAGATGGACAGACAGACGAAGAGTGTTAACCAGGCTTGGAGATTTACTTAAGGCACTTCGTGCACGCTGATCAAAAGACCTAGCCGAAACTGTTGGATGCAACACAGTTTAGTTATAACATGCATAGGAACTCAGCGACAGGGTATAGTTCGTTTGAGTTGGCAACCAAACAGAAACCGTTGACACCCCAGGTCATTGTGACAGGAGTGATAAGATCGAACCCAGCTGCGGTGGAGTTCATGAAAGAATGGGAAGAAAAGTTGAAGTTGGCTAAGGCTCACTTGGAGAGCGCAACTAAACGAATGAAGAAGTGGGCAGATAAGAAGCGTGGGGATGAAGAATTCCAAGTTGGAGAGAGCGTCCTTCTCAAACTTGGGCATGCGCAGTTTGTTCCTCAAGAGGGCCTGACAAACCTTGACAAGGTCTTTGATGCGGAAGTAAGACGACTCATTCAAGATTATTAAGAGGGTGGGCAAGGTCACTTACAAGCTCAGGCTTCGAGAACACCTACGGGCATACCACCTAGTCTTTCATGTTAGTCAACTTCAAAGATGCTGAGCTGATGAAGATGAGCTAGAATGGAATGTTCCCACACGTGCTCCTGCAATGATCATTGACAAACATGATCGCGAAGTGGAAGCAATTTTGGGACATCGGTTCAACAAACACAGAAAGGACTCATGGCTAGAGTACTCTGTCAAATCGAAAGGACTGTCGGATGAGGAGAGTAGTTGGGAGTGGAAGAAAACCTTGTGTAAATTAGAAGATGCAATCAAGGCGTTTCAAGAGGAGCATGGGCTCCTACCTCGACGGAACCCGTAGAAGAAGCATCGCCAAGACGACGACTACTCCGGTGGGGGAGGTTATTATGACCCTCCTGCACGTCACACTTGAAACTCGCAAGACGCATGATGACGCGCTATCAAGGTGGGCGTGCTCCCCACATGAACAGTCGCGGGCGCTTGGCAAGCCCCTTGACACACCTTGCAACCCGCGTTGGAAGCTCGCTGCGAGGTGGTGCCTCAACTAGTGGCGCGTAGACTAAACGAGGTGCGACGGTAGTGCTAGGTGCTTGACCCACCCAAGTGTGGTCTCGATGGCACTTAACCCCATGATGGGCGTCAACATGGTGAGGGCGTCGGTCCCTTGTGCGACATGCTAAAACGAAGACGGACAAGCGGATGGGAGGACGCTTGCTTGGTGTAATGTCCTCTTTTTCCTAGGCATTGAGGACCAACCTGCTAACCTATGTGATTCCTGTGGGTTCGAGCGGGTATTGACAGTCAGGGAATCAGCTGAAGACTGATGCCATCTACAGAAGATCTAGGGCATCAATATTATATCATCATTGGGTCGAAGAGGGCCACCAGAGCCAAAGCCACCTGCATGCATGACATTTGAGCATTATTTAATGATGCATGCACCCGATTAAGTCTCCATGCGCATGCATGCAAGTCAACTGCAAATTAGAAGTTAAACTGACCTAATTAGGTCAAAATTTAGGGTTTTCGCAGTTGAAAGTTATAAAAGAAAGATAAAGTGAATGGAGAAGAGACTTATGTGACAATTGATTTGTGGAGTCGAATTGGAGAGCTTGGGGAGCTAAGTTGGGGTTGAGCGCATGCTCAGCTAACTGGTGTATTTCGGCAGCGAAATCTATCTGCCCGAGTTCATCATCAGGTTGGTCATATAGGTTCAGCACTAGTTCATCATCAGGTTACATTCAGTAGTTATTCCGGGAGGTTGATTATTCATCCAGCCAGAGGGTTTCATCGTCACACCGTGTCACCGTGATTAGAGACAAAGCAAGCACATCATCCGGGCTCCTAGCAACAGCTTATTTATTTGATCTATATACTGGTATGTACATGCATTGATTTCTCCTATTTTATAGCATCTCTGTATTTTTCTAAGGCACATATTTGCATGCAACCGCATGCATGCAAAGTTCGGGGTTTGCTTTCCTATTTGATTAAGGAGTAAATCTATTAGCCATCTACAGTATACCCATAAACCGGAAAATATCAGTTTGGGATATTACAGTGGTATCAGAGCTGGTTTTTCTGCTAGCCTAAGGGAAAAAAAAACATTTACGTGAATCTAAGCAGGGTTTCCAATTGAGCATAATTGTGTTTTACCTTCAAACTCGTGAAGTATTACGAGGTCATTTTCATTAGTAGTTGCCAAACGTTGGAGAAGACCCATATTTGCTTTGGGGTCGATTTCATATTGGGGACCAATTCTTTGGTAGAGGTCGATCTAAACAAGACAATTCCATTGCTAAGAGTCAATTCATCAGAGAAGAAGATCACAGACAGTTTGAGGAAGGCCAAACTCATCTACAGGAGGCGTAGTCTATCATCTCAGGGGTTGAATCCATTGCTTGAGCTGACCAATTTGAGGAAATCGTGGACTTTTCCGGAAGAGTATCCGAGCTGATTGGAGGGGTCCAAAACTCGTGAAGATCGATTTGGCAATTGAGACAGAGGTCACATTTTTCAAGAGGTCGTGATTGCAAGAAAAAGGGTCGGCGATTTTATGAATCCGATTTCCACCTATAAAGAGGTGTTGTCCATCCCAGGATCGATTTGCTTCAGAAAGAGCCGATTTCGATGTGTACCAAGTGCCTGAGTTCATTGTTGTCACGTTGAGCATGATTACGTGGAGTTCGAATCAAATCCAAGCAAAATAGCTGTTTGAGAGGAGGTCGAAGGGAATCCGATCTGGTAGATAGGCTTTCTTGAGAGGAGGGCGCACTTGTTCAGTGTCTATTGGCCACTAAAGAGGGTGTATATGCTAGTATCTTCATCTATAATCTGCATTCAGACATTTCAGTGGTTGGAAATCGAGTTGCTTGCTGACTGTAAGGAGGGCGCAACATAGGGAAGCACCATTTTCAGGATTCATTTGTACTGGGTTGTTAAAGAAGGGACCACGCACATAGGAGAGGGCAACCCTTGTGACTATACACAACTTCCATTATCTCCAACCATTGACGATAGGGCTCTCATTCTGCGGTCATGAATTCTTACTGCTGTTGGGTGTCTTTGGAGCAGGAGAAACTACCATGCAAATGTCCTAGATTTTCCCATAGTGCATTGTGAATGTTAGAAGACTGTATTCCATGGCTTACTGCTGTCAAATTATGGAGTCATCTCCATTACTATTGATCATCAACTAATACAGGAAATTACTTCATCTTTATCAGGAAGTATCTTAGAAGACAAAAGAAGACATTCACACAAAGGACCATATATTCCAGGCCTGATTTCTCCTTGTATTGCTGCTGTTATTCATATAAAGTGGAGGTATTGTGGCTACATTTGATTTACAACTGTGGGCATGCAAAAATTATAAATGAATCCAGGAGGCCCATACAACATTACTCACAGGAGACAGAGAAGAGGAGTTAGAGGACATAGATTTGGGGAACAGAGAGTATCAGTTTGAAAAAGGCAAAGAAACAATGGTCGATGATGATAAAATAGCTCTCAACAGTCTCATATTAGCTATAAAAGAACTCACCACTAGGCAAAAAGAAATGATGAGCACCTTTAGGAAAATGACTGAGAAGAATGGGCCCACCCCACCTAGTCCCTTATTTCCCAACAGTGATAGGGTATCCACCAACAGTAGTAGGGAGTACTTATATACCAACATGCAGAGCCATCCCCATATACACAAGCCTTTCTGACCTACCATGCCTCAATTCTTAGATAGTCCAGCTGTAGTGCCTCTAGCACAAGCAGAACTAGAAGAACCCATGAGTGCCTATCTGAGAGAATATAGAGCTTTAGGAGAGGACTTCCATTCAGCCATGACCTTCACTGACTTCTGCCACTTTAAAAGTAAGAACAAACCCAAAGCTTACAATAGGCCATTTACCCAGAACTATGAGTTACAACGCATCGTAGGGAAACTGACTATCCCTACCTTTCAGGGCACTCGGGGTGGCCCAGCCAGGAATTGGGTATAGAAGTTGGATACATACTTCCAGCTCAACCCCATGATTGAGACAGATGCCATTAAATTGGCTACTTTGCATTTGGATGGAGAAGCACATGAGTGGTGGTATCATGGGTTAGTGACACTGGGTCACAACACCATCACATCGTACCCAGATTTTACACAGAGGCTCATTGAGCGGTTTGATCGGAAGGATCCTGAGGTACACTTTAGAGAGTTGGCACAGCTCAAGCAGATAGGTAGTGCAGATGCATTTATTTCAGAGTTTCAGAGGATAGCAGTCATGGTGACAGATATATCAGAGAGCAGGTTGATTATGTTGTTCACTAAGGCTCTCACTGAACCCTTACGGGTATGGGTCAAGTCTTATAGGCCCACCACCCTAGCAGATGCCATCAGACGGACTAGAGATTTATAGGATGGAGTACCCAAGATTAGGCTTCCTCCCAAAACCAAATCCCCTATTGAAGATGAAGAGAGGAAACCCGTCTAGAAAGAATGGCCCAAGAAAGAATGGATGGACAATGATACCCGACAGGACCTTAGAAGAAAAAAGTTATGTTTCACTTGCCAAGAACCATGGGTACCAGGTCACAGATGTTCAGGGAAGGGAAAGGCTTACTACATAGAGGCCTATTTTGACAATGGGGAGGATGATGATTATCCGGATCAGGAGCAGAGAGAGACACCAGAGACAGTTAGGGAGTTGCCGCCCTCAGGAGGTACCATTGCTACCATGACAGGGGTTCCTAGATTCCACACTCTCTGAATCAGAGGTACCGTACAGGGCCACAGAGTGGGAGTGTTGATAGATGGTTGGGCATACCACAACTTTATTGATGCTGCATGGGTTAAAAGGAGAGACATTCAGACTATAAGAGTTTTGATGGGTTTTCAGTAGTTGCAGCAAGTCACACCATGGAGTGTAGTCAGAGGATTCCTCAATTAACAATAACACTTGGGAATTATACAGTGATGGAGACATTCTCTGTGGTGGATGTACCTGACATGAAGGTGGTATTAAAAGTTTAGTGGATGTATTCCCTAGGGAAGTATTCCACAAACTACCAGACCATGGAGATGGAGTTCACAGGAGCAGAGGGACAGAAGGTAGTATTGAGAGGGATGAATACCTACCCTCCCATGCCAGTGACATCACACAGGATGGAGGCAGTACTCCGACAGGGGGATATTGAGGGAGTAGCAGAGTGTTTTGTTACCTTCAGGAAACCACCAGATAAGGCCACACAACATCCAGCAGTATATTCGGAGACCGTCCAGCAGGTCGACCTCCAGATAGGGGATTTGAGAGCTGCCCCCCCCATGATGATGAGGGGCAATTGATTCTGATTCCGGAGCGCATCCTAGAGGTGCGAGAGCGGAAACTGAGGAACAAAATCATCAGAGACTACTTGGTTCAATGGAAAGATTTGCCTATAGAGGAGGCCACTTGGGAGACAGAACAGGTATTACAGCACCCAGCTTTACAGTTGTTTGAGGACAAGCAAATTCGAGCGGGGAGGACTATAATGTCCTCTTTTGCCTAGGCATTGAGGACCAACCCGCTAACCTATGTGATTCCTATCGGTTCGAGCGGGTACTGACAGTCAGGGAATCAACTGAAGACTGATGCCATCTACAGAAGATCTAGGGCATCAATATTATATCCCCATTGGGTCGAAGAGGGCCACCAGAGCTGAAGGCCACCTGCATGCATGACATTTGAGCATTATTTAATGATGCATGCACCCGATTAAGTCTCCATGCACATGCATGCAAGTCAACTGCAAATAAAAAGTTAAACTGACCTAATTAGGTCAAAAGTTAGGGTTTTTGCAGTTGAAAGTTATAAAAGAAAGATAAAGTGAATGGAGAAGAGACTTATGTGATAATTGATTTGTGGAGTCGAATTGGAGAGCTCGGCGAGCTAAGTTGGGGTTGAGCGCATGCTCAGCTAACTGGTGTATTTCAGCAGCGAAATCTATCTGCCCTAGTTCATCATCAGGTTGGATCATACAGGTTCAGCACTAGTTCATCATCAGGTTACATTCAGCAGTTATTCCGGGAGGTTGATTATTCATCCAGCCAGAGGGTTTCACCGTCACACCGTGTCACCGTGATCAGAGACAAAGCAATCACATCATCTGGGCTCCCAGCAGCAGCTTATTTATTTGATCTATATACTGGTATGTACATGCATTGATTTCTCCTATTTTATAGCATCTCCGTATTTTTCTAGGGCACATATTTGCATGCAACCACATGCATGCAAAGTTCGGGGTTTGCTTTCCTATTTGATTAAGGAGTAAATCTATTAGCCATCTACAGTATACCCATAAACTGGAAAATATCAGTTTGGGATATTATAGTTGGAGCTGACTGACGACGAAAGTTGGAGTGGGCGCTAAGCAAGGGCGCGCCCCGCCAAGCTCAACGCGTATATAAATCGGAAGTCACACTTTGAAGAGGCACGACGAAAGACATTGGAGACAAGTCGAAAAGAGAGTTCTGAACTTGGGAGAGTGATTGGGAAGGCTGTGCAACTTCAGGAAAGAGGCAGACCAAAAATTTACTCTTTGTAATCTTGTAACTGTGTGTTAGCTGGTTGGGCACACACAGAGCTTTGTCGGTTTTGGCAACTCCACCAATGTAATTTCTATCTCATAAATAAAGAAGCTTTCGGGGTTCACTTGTTGGGAAACCCTGCCTTTCTGTACTATGTTTATTTTTGTGCAATGCTGTGTACATGTTAAATTTGGTTAAGTATGCTACTAAGACGATAATAAGAAAACTTAAGACAGTTAAGGTAAAACCCTTTTGCAAGTGAAGGCGTAGTCTATCGGCACGCCCTTGAGCTGGTCAAGCCCTCAAGGGCGTCCGATATGCCCAAAGTACCGCTTGTATTTTGTCGTCCCAGTCATCTTTGTCAATGTTGCATATTTTTGTCAAACCTTTAGTTAGAGTTTTGTTGAAGGCTTCTATTGAACCAATTGATTGTGGATGATATGTTGTGCTTTTCCTATGGTCACTCAAGAACTCGTGTTGGTATTGATATTGTCTTGTTAAGAAAGTGGGAACCTTGATCTCTGATTAACGTTAGTGAACAACCAAATCGTGTAACAATATTTTCATAGATGAATTTCGCTGCTACTTCACTTGTGTAGGCTTTGATAGGTTCGGCCTTTGCCCATTTTGTGACATACTCGACAGCTGTGATAATGCATCTAGCTCCTGTTCGTCAGCCAAGAACTTGAAATGGACTGACAAAGTCGATTGCCCAAATTTCAAAGGTTAAACTTGGGTTTAGTGATATCAAGGGAATTTTGATACTTGGCAGAGGTCGACCCAGTCTTTGACATTTGTCGCATTTGCTTACAAAATTTCGACAATCTTTGTGTATTGTTGGCCACCATAGACCAGATTGTTGAATTTTTCTCGCGGTTGTATCAGCTTGACAGTGTCCTCCTGCAAGTCCATTGTATGCTTCATCCATGATTCTTTGTCTCTTGTGCTCCAACACACAATGACGCAACAGTTCATCTGATCCAAGCTTAGATAAGAATCCATTCTTTAATGTATATGGGGCAACTTTCATAGCCAAAATTTTCTTTTTTCTTTTCTAATGTCCCTCCTGGTGCTTGTTCAGTTTCTAGGAATTGTTTAATTTCTTCCAATTCTGCTGGTACTGCTTCGATTCTGAAGAAATGTGCATCTGGCAATTCATCATCAATTCCTGTTGGTTCTTCTCCAATTTTGATTCTTGACAGATGGTCGGGACCGACCTTTGTTTTCCCTAGTTGGACAATCACTTCGAATTCAAATTCTTGAAATAACAATAGCCATCGCCAAATTGGACCATGGTGTAGAGGCTTAGTGACCAAGTATTTTTGTGCTTGATTATTAGTATAGAAGACAAATGGATTAGCTAGGAGATAATGTCGATATTTCGGAAGGGCGAATATCATCCCCAATGCCTCTCTTTCTGTTATAGAATAATTCATATCTGCCTTGTTCAATTTTTTGCTACTATATGCATCCGGGTAATCCATTGCATCCTCTCTAGGTTGTGGCAGAATAACTTCAACTACTATGCTTGATGCGTTGATGTGGACATGAAACTTTATGAACCAATTAGGGAACCTAAGTATAGGGGCTTCGACTAGTTTTATTTTCAACAAGTCGAACGATGTTCTATATTCGTTTATCCATTTGAATTCTTGATTTTCTCTCAGTAATTCTTCGAGTGGATATGTCATGTCAGAGTAATGGCATATAAATTTCCGATAATAACGTGTATGTCCTGATAAGATTCTAACTTGTTTTGGATTAATTGGTGGTTTTAAATCAAGAATAACTTTGATTTTTGCGAAATCCACTTTTATGCCTCCTTTGCCAACAACATGTTCAAGCAGAATTCTGATTGCCGTTGCGGTTATACACTTTTTAATGTTCAGAGATAATTATATTTGACGACATCTCTCCAACATTAGTTTTACCCACTTACAATGGTCTTTGAGCATAGAATAGATTGTTCAGTCGTCAAGGTAGGCAGTCATCTTTTTATATTTGTATTCTTGGAATGCTTTAACGACAATTCTCGAAAAGATGGCTGGTGCATTTTTTGTTGATTTTTTTTAGTAGCATCGAGAGCCATTCTCTTAGGAGAATAGGGCCACCTGGTCCGGGACCACGGTGAAGACTCAACCCAATGTTGAGTGACCATTCTGTTGAATGGTAGATATCTGGTTTGGGACCATGATATAGACCCAGCTCTGCCTTGGGTAGGCTCAATCTAGTGTTGAGTGACCATTCTATTGAATGGTAGACATTTGGTCCGGGACCACGATGTGGACCAGTATAGTACTGGTAGAATCAACTTAGTTATGAGTAACCATTCTCTTGGAGAATGGAGGCACCTTGTCTGTTACCAGGAAGGAACTGTAAGCCCTAGACTGGGTCTAGGCATGTGTGGCACTCTGAGCCTTGATCTATGGGCTTTGTATACTTCTCCAAGGATTTGCTACCCTTGGTTAAGTTACCCTAGTACTAGATCTAGGTGTCACACAGAGTGTGAGATAAAAAGCATTAGTAACTCTCTTGGTTTATGATGATGTACTTTTGGACCAGAGTGGCACTTGGGAAAAGGCTAAAGTCAAAAGTCAAAAATACATAAGGACTTTTGGACCACAGGAAAAGGGACCATAGGTGGAAGTCAAAATAAATAAAGGCTTTTGGTAAAAGTCAAAAATACATAAAAGACTTTTTTGGTAAGAAGTTAAAAGTGAAATTAGGAAAAGAATAAAATATTATTATTTTATCTTTTCTAATTTTGGTTCAGTTACAGGTGACTGAAGGCTATAAAAGAAGATCAAGTCTTCTCATTATCACACACACAAGTTTTGCTCTCACAGGTGAAGGTGCTATCACTGAAGATTCCATTGAAGACTGTTGTTTTTTATTTTTTCCCCAGCTGGGGCGTCCATCTTAGCTAACCCTCAGCTAGGGTTTTTCATCAGCAAGATTATTCTCAGCGATTTTTGACAGTCTTAGCTTCTTCTTCAGCAACCTCATCTCCTTCTTGGCAGTCCTCCTCACCGGAAGCTTCTTGGCACCTTGAGCAGCTATGTGGGCCCTACCATAGAGCCCGGGAGCAGATCCGAGCTTCCATAGTAGGCCCGCAAGCCACCACAACAGCTTCAACTGTCTGCTACAGCCATGGGCTGCTACGTAGCAGATCCGGTCTGTCTGTACAGACCTCAGGCTGCTAAATAGCAGACCCCCAGAAGCTCCGGGCAGGCGTTAAAGCCTCAACCCAGCCTACGTGAGGCTGCCCACCATCTCAGCAGCAACAAAAGTCAACAGGCAGAGGAAGAGAATGTTCCGGGCAGGGCAGCAATCAACGGGCAAACTGTGACCACTGACAGACATCTGGGTAGGGCAGCAATCAATTCGGGCAGCCACTGACAGGATTTGGGGTGGCTGGTAAAAATTCGGGCAGCCCCTAATTTTTATTTTTTGACCGATCTGAAATTTTTATTTTGGGCAGATTTGAAAATTATTTTTGGGCTAACTGTTGTTTTGGACAGTCCTGATCTTTCCTAGGAAGATCTGGAAATTTCAATTACTAGGATTTGAAACCCATGCTCTGATTTTTGCTAAGAAAATCTTACTGTAAATTGTGGTTTAACCCAGATTGGGGTTTGATGAGCTTTTTGAAGAATTTCCTAAGTCATCTCATTTGCGAGATGAGCTACTACTACTTTTTGGAGTTTTTGTGCTTTGAAGGTTTCCCCAGTGAAAAACTCTTGTGTCCATTGTGCTGATGTGATGAATGTGTTTTTAGTGCACTTGTTATTTGTTTAAGTTCATCTGCAAATTTTTTAAGTATTTATGTTGATGCTAAAATTCAACATGGTATCAGAGCTTAGCATGTAAAAACACAGTAAAGGGACACTGTTGTTGTTTTTTTACTCGATCTTGGGATAAGATTTGCAGATCTAACATTTGACTAAGCAGTAGAGATGGCCATCAATGGTTTCAAATTGAAAGAGAAGCTCTATGGTTAAACCAAATTCAACTCCTGGAAGGCCAGGATAAGAACCATTCTAGATGAAACTGATTTGGATGACATTGTTCTTAATGTCACAGAAGAGCCAACAACAAATGCTGGTAGGCTCGCTTACAAGAGGAAGCAAGGTAAGGCTAGAAGAATCATCTATTATTCTGTCAGAGAGTCAGTGATGCCCAACTCACATCTTTGAAGACTGCTAAAGAATGTTATGATAAACCTATATGAAAACAAGGCTCCCAGTCAGAAGAGAGGCTTGAAGAAGAGGCTACGAACTTTGAAGCTGAACAAAGATGAAAGCGTTGGTTCCTTCTTCACAAAGATTGCACAAGTAAGAGATCAACTCATTACTATTGGTATTACTGTTGATGATGATGACCTTGTGCAAACAGTGGTTGATGGTCTCCCAAGCTCTTGGGAAACTTTCATGGCATCCGTCTGCGGATGAGAGAATCAACCAACCTTTGAAAGGATTTGGCATGATTGCATAGAAGAAGAAGGAAGGAACTATGGCAAGGTAATCAAGGAGGACAACCTTGCACTTGCAGCAAAGACAAAGAAGTTCAAGAAGCCTTTCCCTTGGCAAAAGAAGGGTAAGAAACCTCGGGGTAAATTTTCTGACATGTCAAAAGTGGAATGTTATAGTTGCGACAAGTTTGGACATTTTGCTAGAGACTGCAGGTTGAACAAGAAGAAACCCAAGAGAAGGTTTCAAGCATCTGTTGCAGAAGCAGAGGAAGAAGAAGATGAAAAACCAAAGAAGAAGAAGAAAACCAAGGCTAACAAAACTGAAGAACCTAAAAGAGAGTACTACTTGATTTCTACTCTAATTGGTTCTTTCTCATTTTGCTCCACTTCTTGGTCGGTGGACAGTGGTGCCTCTAGGCACATGACAGGTAACCGTGGAACCCTCACCAGCTACAAAAAGAAGAAGTTTTGCCACTCAGGTACAACTTGGAGATGACTCCACTTACAAGATTGAAGGAGTTGGCTCAACTTCACTTCAACTTGATTCAGGTATGGTTCTTCATATTGATGATATTCTTTATGTTCCTGGTTTAAAGAAGAATATTTTATCTGTTGCTGGTTTAGAAGACAAGGGCTACATAGTCCTCTTCATGGACAAGAAGGTCTTTCTATGGGCAAAAGACACATATCTAAACTCAACAATACATATTGGGGTTCGCGAGGGATGCCTCTACAAGGATTCGAAAGACTCCTCTCATGCTTTGGTACATCACACAGTTGATCCTTGTGAACTTTGGCATAGAAGGTTTGGACACCTTCACGACACAGCTCTCCTAGGATTGCAGAAGATGGTTACAGGTATACCAGAAGTTTCTCCAAAACATGAAGGAATCTGCAAAGGATGTGCTCTAGGTAAGAACACTAAGAAATCCTTTTCCAGAAGCAAGAGTAGATCTAAAGGCATTTTGGGTTTGATTCATTCTGACATTTGTAGGCCTATGTCTTCACCCTCCTTGAGTGGGTGTTTATATTATGTCTTGTTTACTGATGACTACTCTCGGAAGTCTTGGATTTACTTCCTCAAGGCCAAGAGTGAAACCTTTGATAGGTTCAAAGAGTTCAAGACACTGATTGAAAATTAGACTGGCAGACCAATCCGTATCTTGAGATCAGATAACAGAGGTGAGTATGAATCTAATGAGTTTGATGATTTTTGTTGAAAAGCAGGAATCAAGAAAGAGATGACAGTGCCTTACAACCCTCACTTGAATGGGGTTGCAGAAAGGACGAATAGAACGATCTGTGAGGTTACTAAAGCCATGATCATTGATTTAGATCTTCCTTTGTCTTTGTGGGTTGAAGCTATAGAAACTGTTGCGTACATTCATAACAAAATCCCACATGCTATCTTGGGGGAGAAGAGTCCAGAAGAATTCTTCACTAAGAAGAAACCTGCAATTGATCACATGAGGATATTTGGTACTCCTGTATATGTCCATGTGCTAAAAGAGAAGAGGGCTAAGCTAGAGCCCTCCGGTAAGAAAGGTATTTTTGTTGGGTACAGTGATTGCTCGAAGGCTTATCGAGTATATATACCTGGACAAAGACACATTGAGGTCAGCAGAGATGTGATCTTCCATGAGGAAGCTGTGTTTCGTAAAACACTAGAGCTTTCACCAGAAGATGCAGTTGCTCCACTTGAGTTTCTAGATTCTGAAATTCAGAGGGAGGAAGAGGAATTTGATGATCAAATTTCAGATGTTCCTGAGAACACTGACAGTCCACTAGAAGAACTACTTGAAGTTCCTCCTTCCAAAAGGAGACCTGCTTGGTACCGAGAGACAGTGCAAGAAGGCGAGAAGCATAAAGCTCCTCTTGAGACTTTCAGAGAAAATATAAGACCACAGAAATACTCCAGTCTTATGAGTCAGCTTATCAGTTCAGAACCTTCATCATACGAAGAAGGAGCAAGTAAACAGGTATGGGTTATGCCATGATTGAAGAGTACAAGTCAATCATGAAGAATGATGTTTGGGAAATTGTTCCTAGACCAACAGGGAAGTCAGTTGTAACTTGTGACTTTCGAATGGATTTATAAAATCAAGCATGCTACTGATGATAGTGTGGAGAAGTATAAAGCTAGATTCGTAGCTCATGGCTTCACTCAGAAAGAAGGCATTGACTATGACAAGACATTTGCTCCTGTTGCCAGGTATACTACCATCAAAACCATCATTTCACTTGCAGCAGTATTCGGATGGAAGTTACATCAGATGGATGTAAAGACATTGTTTCTCAATGGTAAGATTGAGGAAGAAGCTTATATTGAACAACCTGAAGGATTTGTGACACATGGGAAGAAGACCCATGTATGTAAACTGAAGAAAGCCTTGTATGGACTGAAACAAGCTCCGAGAGTCTGGTATGCCAGGATGGATGGATTTCTCCATAGCTTGGGGTTTTCCAAAAGTACAGTTGATTCTAACTTATAATTTAAAGTTGTTCATATTCATGTCTTGATACTTGTTCTATATGTAGATGACTTGTTTCTTACAGGTGATGAACAGTGTAAGAGGGAGCTTACCTCTGAATTCGAGATGAAAGATCTCAGATTGATGCATTACTTCCTTGGCTTAGAATTTTGGCAAAACGCAGGTGAGATTTTTCTGACACAAGGAAAGTATGCAGTGGATATCTTGTAGAGATTTAGGATGCAGGACTGCAAGTCCATGAGCGTACCAATGACTACCAACTTGACAAAGTTGCGGGACTCGGCCTCTAGTTCACAGAGTGTGGACTCTATACAGACATCTCATTGGTTCCCTGATGTCTGTCGTGCATACGAGACCAGACATCTGCTACAAAGTGAATGCAGTGAGTCAATTCATGTCAGATCCGAAGCTCATACACTTTGTAGCCTCCAAACATGTACTCAGATATGTGCGAGCTACTATCACTTATGGGCTCAGGTATACTTCTAGCAGTGGAGTATTGTTATATGGATATTCAGAATCAGATTGGGCTGGCAATTCAGTTGACTGGAAAAGTACATCTGGTTATTGCTTCAGTATGGGGTCAGCAATGATCTCTTGGTCCAGCAGGAAGCAGGGTTCCATAGCTCAGAGTATAGCTGAGGCAAAGTATATTGCTGCAAGTGATGCCTGCAAGGAAGCAATTTGGCTCAGAAAATTGTTATTTGATTTGTTCGAGGGAAAGCTTGACTCAACGATCATCCGTTGCGATAATCAGAGTTGCATAAAGCTTTCGGAAAACCCAATGTTTCATGATAGATCAAAACACATTGAAATGAGGTATCATTTCATCAGAGACCTAGTGTAGAGAGGTGCTCTGAAGTTGCAGTACACTCGTACAGATGAACAGATTGCAGATATCTTAACCAAGCCTCTGGCAGCATCAAAGTTCGTATACTTTTGTGACAAGCTTGGTATGGCAGAAAATGCCTCTCACTGAGAGGGACTGTTGATTTTTTTGAGCAGCATCGAGAGCCATTCTCTTAGGAGAATGGGGCCATCTGGTCTGGGACCACGGTGAAGACTCAACCCAGTGTTGAGTGACCATTCTGTTGAATGGTAGATATTTGGTCTGGGACCATGATATAGACCTAGCTTTGCCATGGGTAGACTCCACCCAGTGTTGAGAGACCATTCTGTTGAATGGTAGACATCTGGTCCGAGACCACGATGTGGACCAGTCTAGTACTGGTAGACTCGACTTAGTTTTGAGTAGCCATTCTCTTGGAGAATGGAGGCACCTAGTTTGTTACCAGGAAGGCACTGTAAGCCCTAGATTGGGTCTAGGCATGTGTGGCACTTTGACCCTTGATCTATGGGCTTTATGTACTTCTCCAAGGATTAGCTACCCTTGGTTAAGTTACCCTAGTACCAGATCTAGGTGTCACGCAGAGTGTGAGATAAAAAGCATTTGTAACTCTCTTGGTTTATGATGATGTACTTTTGGACCACAGGTAATGACCACAGGGGCACTTGGAAAAAGGCTAAAGTCAAAAGTCAAAAATACATAAGGACTCTTGGACCACAGGAAAAGGGACCACAAGTGAAAGTCAAAATAAATAAAGACTTTTGGTAAAAGTCAAAAATACATAAAAGACTTTTTTGGTAAGAAGGTAAAGGTGAAATTAGGAAAATAATAAAATATTATTATTTTATCTTTTCTAATTTTGGTCCACTTATAGGTGACTAAAGGCTATAAAAGAAGATCAAGGCTTCTCATTCTCTCACACACAAGTTTTTCTCTCACAGGTGAAGTTGCTATCACTGAAGATTCCATTGAAGACTATTTTTTTTGTCTTTTTCCCCAACTAGGGCATCCATCTCAACTAACCCTCAGCTAGGGTTTTTCATCAGCAAGATTATTCTCAACAATTTTTTGACACTCTTACCTTCTTTTTCAGCAACCTCATCATCGTCTCGACAATCCTCCTCACCGACAGCTTCTTGGCACCTTGGGAAGCTGTGTGGGCCCTACCACAGACCCCGAGAGCAGATTCAAGCTTCCATAGTATGCTCGGAAGCTTCGCTTATCTTTTTGGTAGTTAGTTTTATTAGGGTGACTAATTAAATTAAAATGTGAGAATTAATCAATGTACAATGCTTCTGGGTATCCTGATCGGGTAGAGCATACACAATGTAGAAAATGGTTTCTTTCAATTTTAATTAAGATTGTAACAACCCTCCGACAGAGAGCACTATTGATCCGCCTTATGGTGAGATTCAAGAGATTTATGAATAACCAGAAATAACAACTCTCCGACAGAGAGCGCTTTTGACTTGTTTTTTAGAGAAGTTCAAGAGACTTTGGGTTCATTTTATTAAACCACTTAGAATATGAAAGAAATAAAACACTATTGATGCCAGATATAATGGCCAAACTTATGTGTCACTTTTCTGATCAATCTCCACTAATTGGCAAAGCCTTTGGGTGGAGATGAGAGCATAGTTCGTGGTGACAAAGAATGGATTTATTTCTAAACTACTTTGCAATAATAAAAAAAAGGATTAAACAGTGAATTGTGAGAGAAGTATACACCATGCACATGAAAAAGTGAGTGTGTGAAGCGGTGGGGTTAGAAAAATGCAATCTCACAAAATAACAAAAAGACGCAAATCCCTCCAGGGGATGGGATGTGGGTGTTGGTTACCCCACTGCTCTCATTTAAATTTTTTACGCTTTTATGACGAAGAGATGGAGTGCTTCTTAGTCCAATAAAATTGGATCTAAGAGCTTACAATGGTGCATCAAGAAACTATATCAAAGTGGGTGTCCACCAGCTTGTTCTAAGGCCTCCTTGATGATTTTGGTCACACCAAAACCCCACTTTTGCGTGCAGCCCTGCTAAAAACCATGGAGCTAACAATGTTATAAAATGATGGGAAATACAATGCAAAAATAAAAAAAATTGAAAATATTTTGTACTTAGAAAAATTTTGAACATTTTTTGCATGTAAGCACAGATTCCTAGCTTTAGATCTAATCGAATGATGAAGTTATTCTAAAAAAAAATCAGATCTAAATGCTTAAAGAATACTAGATCGAAATACTAAGCAAGAAAGAACATATCTATTTCTTAAGCATAATAGAAAAGGTAACCAGGAAAGAGAGAGATTTTGAGTTTTTATCGAAAGAAGTGGTAACAACTACTCCAGCTTGAATTCTCTTGGAAAACTTGGAAGTTTGAATGTGAGACCACAAGTGTTTTTCTCTAGATCCAAGAAAAGGAGATGCAGCTGAGCTCAACCTTTTACTCAGAATTGTGATCTGCAAACAAAAGCTATCACACTTGAAATGAACATATTAGATCTTGTACTACTTACGGTTAGAAACCAAAAAAACATGAGCTATAACTTAATAAAACATGCCTTCTTAAATCGCTAAGAGTAAGGAGTAAGTAACTAAATTGACAACTACAAATATTTACTCTACGTGCTCTAAGATGACCTTCTAAGCTAGATTGATTATGAAAGAACAAAGCATAATAGAAATGCAACCATATCACCTCATCCACCAAAAGTATGCACCCACAAAATCACATTCATAAGCATCCAAAGCCTTCAACTTTATTCAAATAATAACAACAGAGTACATGAGCAGAGGTTAATTGTTTCCATCCAGAATGAGGAGGAGGGCCTCTTATTTATACAAAAAGAAGAGTAGCTTCCCAACCCTAGCATGAGCATGAAGAAGGAGGGCGCAACCCTGAGGAGACTAAAGTTTTGACGACTGATTGAAGATTTAACTGATGTCTAACTGAGATCCGGAGTAATGAGAGGGGGTGAGGTGGCCTCCACCTAGGCAAGGCGCCCGCCTTCCTCCTTGGGTTTATCACCCAACTAACCACAAGCATCCACAAAGAGGAATTCGCCCACATGAGGAAGGAGGCACAAATCTCAAGAGGGAGTTTGATTGAAGCACCCCGGTACTGACTCAAAACTGATTGGTGATGATTGGAATATCCTCTGATACTCTGTGCTGAGCTAATTAGCCCTTTATTTTATTCAATTTGGTCTTTTTTGGAGATATTTTGATTTTCTCCATTTAATAAAATAATGATTATTTTAATTAAATATTCCTCAGTTATTGATTTTGAGGAAATATTTTATTGAGAGAAAAATAATAATATTTTGAGGATAAGTGTGTCTAGGGGTTAAATGAGTGTTTTAGCTTAGAAAACAAGTCTTTATTTGCCAAAAACCACCACTTAATTATTGCATTTTGAAAATTTTCAATTAAACCATAGGAAAAATGGTTTAATTAATTGAACAATTTAATTATTTCTCTATAGACAAAAAATAAAAAATAAAAAATCCGAGGACGTCCGAGACCTAAGAAATGACCATAGACCATATCGATAGTGTCTAGTAGGTTCATATTTTAATGTTGGACTCTAATAACCCCACAAGGCCTAATCGCCAAATTCAGGCATTCCAACTTTGGAGGTAGCAGGAAAAAAGCTCATCAATTATAACTCGACTAAAGGCAAATAAATAATCGACAAGGGAAAAAACTCCTTGGAATACCCTATTTGATTGTTAATTCTAAAGGAACCAAGCCACTCAAGACCCCCCTACTAGCACACTTTATTACAACCCCATGGGGCATGGTCATTTCGACAGAAAACAAAAAAAAAAGCTATCCAAAATTAGCTGACTTCGGAACAAACTGCACTTCTGAACTCTGGCAATGAACATGCATCATGTTCAAAAACTGACGGCTCAATAGAAATCCACCAAGTGCAGAATTAGTGGATAATAGATTCTTTGACATGACATGGATATGCTCTTGATGGCATTACGATAGTTTCTTTTTACATATATGAATGATAAGATCATGTTAAATTGATATTGATGACAATCAAACTTAACTTGTAGATAAGATTCACAAGAGGAGGAGGATGTGACAAGTAATGAATGTTTGCAAATCCTGTTTATGCTTAGAATTAATTACACGGCTTAGGAGGGAGTTTAGTGCTTAGGTACAAAGGGAGCAAGAGGCTCCACAAAATGCAGGATCAGTTATGTTGGATGTTCATGCTTCCAGAGAAAGTACTAGGCATTTGTTATAACTAGTAAGTTCAAAGATCAAGAGGGAACCAAATGTGCCCCGTTAATCCCCAACGGGATGGGATTGCAAAAAAAAGTTGTGATCTCCCTTGAAGAAAGTTTTCAAAGAATCATCCCCGATGTTATAGACATGGAAATAAGCCCAATCCATGAGTCATCTCTCTTAGATGGGTAGAGGAAGGATGTCGGTGAGTCTTCAGTTGATCTCTTTGAGAAACCTATTGAGATGGTTCATGATTGCTCTGGTTTTGATAAGCCACATCACTGTTTAGAATCCTCCATTTATGAGGAGGCAACCAAACATTAGGTTTGGAAGAGGTAAAGATGTTAAATGACGTGTGAAAAGTGGTTCTCAGCTAACAAGGGAAGTCAGTTACAACTTCCAAGTAGATCTATAAAAGATCAAGCTTCTTGCTGACAATTAGAGTTGTTTGGATCTCTCAAAAAATGCTATGCTCTATGACAGGTAGGTTCACATCAAGAGGAAGTATCACCATGTATGAGACATGGTGCAATATGCTATGTTAAGTAGACAGTTTACTGATGTGTTGACTAAGCCTCTATCGAAGTCTAAGTGCTTCCGAGACAAGTTTAGTGTTGTTGAGAATGCCTCTCTTGCTGAGAGGCAGTGTTAAACATAGTGTAGTTGTGAGACCCATTCTCAGGGAGGATGGGAACCTAGTCAGTTAACTAGGGTAGAGTAAGATCCTAGAAGGTACCCTAGGGCCCCCAGTAGACTCTCGGGGTTCTTGGTCTGGGACCAAGCAGGTTGATGACATGGCAAAGTCCCTAACATATGGTTAGGGCCCCTATATGTCTCTAGGGTATCCTAGTCTGGGACTAGGCAATTTGTTGCACACGATGTCCAAGCAGATCCTGCAGGTTGAGATAGAGACTTCTGGTCTGGGACCAAGCAGTTCTTGTAGGTACATTCCCGGTCAGTTAACTAGGTGGATCTTGGTCAAGCTGACCAAGATGATGATGTGTGATGTCCTCTCTCCGAATTGGTTATTGCCAGGTTGTTTCTCAAGGGATTGGCCACCCCTTGATGATGCCACTAGCACCTAACCCTTAGAAGTAGTATTGAGGACCAGAGGATGACATCATTAGTTTGGATCTTCTCCTTATATAGTGATGATAAAAAAGATGTATGGAACACACACGACAATATACCTTGAGAGAGAAAAGATTGAAGTACTTGGTCCTTTATGGTACACCTTGGTCCTGTTGGTCCTGTAGGCAAAAGAGAGGTTGTTTGTCGACCTTTATGGTACACCTTGGTCTTGTGGGTACGAGGGTTGTCTTACCTTCTTTTTATGACCCCTTTGGTTGACTTATGATCAGTTATCTTACTTGGTCCTAGCAATCTTATTATGTGTACCTTTAGCATGATGACTTAGTTTTATGGTTTTTATTTTTGGACCATTGGTACCCTATCCTAAGTCAACTTAACTTTATGGTTTTTATTTTGTAAGACCATTGGACCATTGGTACCCTATCCTAAGTCAACTTAACTTTATGGTTTTTATTTTGTAAGACCATTGGACCATTGGTACCCTATCCTAAGTCAACTTAATTTTATGGTTTTTATTTTTGGACCACTGGTACCCTATCCTAAGTTCACTTAACTTTATTTTATGTTTGACCATCCTAAAACCTAGGATTTCCTAAGTGACCTTTCTAGAAGGCTTGTCAAGATTATAAATAAGTTTCACTTCTCCATTTCTAGCAAGTATCTTGACATGAGAAGAAACTCAGATCTGATCCTTTGCTGGTTTGTGCTTGACGCCTAGGGTTTATGTTGCTTTGGGTGGACGTTTTGATTTCTTGCTGCTCCTATCTTCTTATGGAATAGGCCATGACTGTTTTAGGTGACCTTATGGGCTGATCTATGGACTGAGTAGTGCTCTTCCTGCTGGGCCGTGACTTTATGGGTTGATCTATAGACTATGTATTGTCTTCCTGCTGACCCGTGACCTTATGGGTTGATCCGTGGACTGTGTATCCTGCTGAGTCGTGACCTTGTACACCTGATTCGTGGATTGTGTAGGACTGTGTGTCCTTCCAAGTTATGGTTGTGACTGTGTACACTAGTTAGTTGTGACTGTATATACTAGTTGGTTGTGACTGTGACTGTGTTGGTCTCTCCTAGCTGGGCTATGGACTGTGATGATCTCCCTCAACCTTAATGTGAACTATGGCAACCTCTTCTAGCTAAGCCATGGCTGATTTGACCTTACCTCTCTGGCCTTAACTTGTTTGCATCCTATCTTGAACTAAGTTGTGGTTGTATTAAGCCCTAACTAACAAGGGTCTTCACACTTGATGACTGAGGTATCTTGTTTACTACTGTATGTTCCTAACCTTAACCTACAGCTCTCTAACTCTCTCTCTCAAGCCATGTCATCCGTTCCTTTGGCAACTTGTCCTTTCAGTGACAAGATCTGACCCTAAAAGTATCTAAGTATAATGCAAATCCAAAACAGATCTAAATCAGCATTGTTACAGTTCATTATCTCTGCTCTCTAGTTGTTGATTCATTAGTATGTTTTACATGGTACTATTGCTACTCAATCTTGCATCTCAAGGACCAACTTTAGCACAGGGACCATTGAGTGCTAAAGTTGAAAGAGGTGAAAATTTATGTTCTAATTTGTCTTACTAGTTTGCATCTAGCACTATGTTGGAATTTTGTTCAGTGTTACTGTTGTATTGTCCTGCATCTTGAAATTTATCTTATGTTACCAGTGCTGTACCTTTACTTTGTCTAAGTAGTTGACTGAAGTGATGTGCAAAGTTGTTAATTTTTGAAAAACCCTACTCTAACCCAAAACTTTAACACAACTAACATATATTGGTTCATCAGTCTTCTTCATTTATTTTTGGGGATTTATTGTCCAAAAGAATACGTGGAAACTGACTTTTCTTTGGATCACAACTGTTTAAATGTTTTTTTACATAATATCCACCTTATGGTTTGTTCTGGTGGTCACCGTAGCTACTTTGCATTGTGCAATAATGCTTTTTACTGAATTTGGGTCTTTGTTAATATGTAAGATTTTCCATTAATTCTCAAAATGCTTGCAAAATATGCCAAATGGTGTTTGACAAGTTAGTGTTTTGGAAACATGGCGGGAGCATTAGATGGCATAAATATGTTGAATGCATAGTTACATCTAGTTTTAACATTCAATACATAAATATCTTTTTTAAAATGATTATTCTCCTCTTTTCAGTTTCTGATGCATTGGCGTGTTTCATTGCCAGTTGAAAACAATGGAGGGGGAAGTGCAACAGGTTCTAAATCAAGGATTAACAAGAAAACATCGACGTTCTGATAGCACAGGAAGCACCAACTCGTCTCGTAGTAATCAAATAAGAGATGATAGGAGTAGTCGTTCAAACAAACATCGTGCTCGTAGTCGCTTGCTGGAAAGTCATGTGGCCAAGCTGTTCAAACAAAAAGTTGAAATTTTTACAAAACTTGAGTATACACAGGTGTGAAAACATAAGTTTAGCTTTTCTTGTATGAAATCATTTTGCATTTAATTTGAATTAATGGTAATCCTAGTGGAATTGTTTTATTGCACAGGAATCTGTAATTTCAACCATTGTGAAGATGTGCTTAAAGAGCTTTCAAGAGTATGTTCGACTAGAAACATTTAGCAGAAGTGGATTCCAGCAGATTCATTTAGACACTCAGTTTTTGAGGGAGCCATTAAAGGAAGTCGTTGAAGATGAAGCTGTTATTGATTTTTTGTTGGATGAGGTGAGAAAGATGATGTGAGAGTCACAAAATTAGGTGTTTCTTGTTAGATTTTTAAGATAGCAATATAATTTTCATCTCTTTCAACTTTAATTGCAATATACAAGTAAGGATCACTGAAAGAATAACCAAGCACAGAAACACAAGAACACAAAGAATTTATCCTGGGAAACCACAAGGGAGAAAACCCAGCAACATTCTCTTTCTCAGGGATATTATTTCTAGATAAAATACATCCAGATACAAGCATCACATAGACAAGCTCTAGACAAACCCTAGAGCCAAAGAAGAAGTCTCTCCAACAATAGCGAACCCAGAAAAGTCTTCTACAACCCAAAAATTGTCTTCTTATATCTGGAGCGAACTTCTTTCTTGAGCTTGAGTGAACTAGGCCTGGCATGTCAAATGAGGAGGGTGTCCCCTCTATTTATACTTGAATTCTAACTGACTTATTCCACCGGGGCCAACTTGTCTATCTCACTGGTGCTGACTTATCTTCTTGAAAGAATAAAATACAATTTTCTTTATTTCCTTTTGGGGCCGACTTAGCTAGTGAGGATACCTGACGTAGCTACAAACATCAACACCTCTGTTATTTTATAGATTTTTTTGTTTTTTCCATTTCATTTTGTCAAACTGATTTGAACAGTCATGCACTTTTCTACTTGCATAAAACACATTCCATTCTTTTCTCATGTGCTTGAGTAAACCGTAACATCTGAAGATTTCACATACTCAATCAAGATACAAATGACGAGGGAGACATGGCATGGATGTGTAACAATGCTTGTTGCAATCTTTATCTGATGCAACAATCCTTTTGTCAAGATTTTTCCTTGATTTTTCATGCATCTTAATATTGTGATGTATCCAAGCCCTTATTGCTAGCATCAAGAATTGAATCAGTCCATCCTCTGTAAAATTTAACCTTTAACCTTTCACAAAAGGTTCCCATGTGCCTGCAAGATATGGACAATCAACACATAGATACACCTAGATATAGACATATGTCTGTATCAAAATGCAGTGCAGTTTTAATCAGCTAATCATATGTGGCTAGAAAGTGATGCATTGTTTGTGTAGATGGCAAGTCCTGCATCATTTCGAAAATGTCATATGGTGAGCATTCAATCTGCTTGATGGCACCCTAAGTAATCCAACCAAGGTTCAGAGCCTTGTCCATTTGTTACCCAAAATACATGGACATAAGTATGAACCCAAGACAAGATACCTCCTTTAGTTCTCAATAATCCTTTAGCTCCAATTGAGGATAGTGGAGTACGCATCATTGTAGTTCCTCCCTCGACTAAGCTGTTTTTCTGTTGCGCATAATTACCATGCTCAGACTTGGCAAGGCAGGTGACTTGCCATACTTAGCATACTTGCATTTGGCTTACTGAGCATAATAACAAAAAACTGTTTTAATGTAGGAATTGTTACTGAGGACTATGGCAGGGATNACTTGGCAAGGCAGGTGACTTGCCATACTTAGCATACTTGCATTTGGCTTACTGAGCATAATAACAAAAAACTGTTTTAATGTAGGAATTGTTACTGAGGACTATGGCAGGTATTGACTTAGGCTACTTAGCATACTTGATAGTACTCACCAATACACAGGAGTATGGCAAGTAGTGACCAGTCACTACTTTAATGTATGTTGGAATCGTCCTGAGCCAAGTACTTACCTCAGGGATATACTTGCCATGCTCAGGAGTTCTTGGGAGTCATAGTCAAGGGTATCACAACTATGTTATTATTCCCTATGTGGCCAGGTGCATAAACATGGTGTTCCAGACATTGTAAGGCATAGACTACACTCCAAAGGGGTAGCCTTTCCTCTAATCATATTGGCACAATATATCCAATAGGTAGATACTATTTCTACTTGCTAAGTTGGTTTTATGTAACTAGCATGAACCCATGATGAATCTGTGATCCTTTATGTCCTCAAATCATTTTAGACTTAATCAGCTACCATAGGATTGTATTCATCTTTATCTCATTATATCAGTCGTGCACAAAATAGAATGTTGCCACAAAGCACAAGTGCAAGTAATTGCACTGATCCCCATAATCATGTCCTTTCATAGCCATCAAAAAAGGCTATGGAAACTAGACTATCATCAATAAACCATAAGAATATATCATGTGTATCAACATCAAACATCAAAATAAACAAGTTACCAAAATAGCACTCATACTAATCCCACAAAAACATGAAAATTGTCGAAATGCAATAAGGAAATACTGGGTTGTAGTTCTGGTCTATTCAATCACATTCCCTATCATCTGATATAAAAATATTTGGAGAAGTTACACAATCATGCACTACAACCCTAGAAACTTTGCGACATGTGACTATATTTTAGTTATTGCCTATGTGACAAGATGAGTGACCAAGGTTTCCTAGACACCTTAGCACATAGATCACACCCTGTGATCATAGTGTCTTCAATATCTCCTATAAGTACCTACCATACTTAGCTACGTTGGTCCATATGGCTAGAATGAACCCACTGCAACTATTCATTTATAGTCCCGATTAACCATCTTGGTGTGACTGATGATATCATGCATACATACAATAAACCATTGCTACCTTTAACACTAATGCAATTGCAAATATACAATATCCACATAATATGATCATATCATGCAATAGGTGATAGCTATCAAAGGACATCAAATTTAGATCATTGTCATTAGACCATAACACCATATATGTGCAACAATATCCAATTAAATAAACAAGTGGCGACAATATCATCCATGCCAATTAACTCCAAAGGGTGAAGAAGGTTGGAAATGTCATATGAAAAATAGTAAATACTATGATATGGTTCTTGAATCTGGTATCTGCAGTCATAGGTCTCCACATCTGCTAATGAAGCAATATATAGATCGTTTGCCAAAATCCTGGGTATAAGTTGTTTGGCTGTAAAATATGCAGAGAAGTCAATTGTGTGGTACAGCCCCATAAATTGTGTACAACTCGAAAAACTGTGCAACATGCATCATAGTATTATCAGCAATGTTGGGCTTTGAAAAGAGCCCTGATTTTCATAGGTTCCTAAGTTACAACCTGTTATACAAGTCCTTACACAGACTATGTTGTCAACTCTGAAATGCTTAATTGAGTACACTGTCCTTCTCTTAGTGCCAGAATATAATCATGAAATAGGTTGCTGCTGCAAAACTAGACAATGGGTCTTTTATAACAAACTAAATCAACAAGAGTTGATTGAAATGGAGCACAATAATATGTCAGTGGTAGCATACGCTTTTCCAAGTTACTCTACTTTCAATAGCTAAACCCTTTAATGCGGTGCAGTAAATGCAATCTTATGTAGCTAATGATGCATGATGGTCAAGATAAGCAAATGAGGGGTAGTCTGGGGTAAATGCACATTTTAAATGCTGTTGGTGCTCTCTAAGTTGATTTGCCATTATCTTAACCAGACTGTTTTCACTACTTATCTATTTCTCTTTTGTATCAAGTTTTGGGCTGGGAAACATTCACTAGCTTCTGGTAACCAAGAAATCACATACCAAGCCATTGCTTGCCCTATCAGATGTAGGTTTTCACCTTATAGTTTGAAAAGTATCTGCCACTGGCTTCAGACTTCTTGTAAGGAAAGAACATACATATGTAATTGGCTAATAATAACCTACTTTCCATCTTTTAAAATGAGAGGCTTATCTCCTGAATTTATTTTTGCATCTGCCTCCTGGCATTCCTTAAAAGATGTTTATTGTTTATTTCAGGTCTGTGTGGCTGCTGCTGAACGGTGTTTGGACCCAATTCCTCTTGAACCTGCCATTTTGGATAAGCTTATTCATGCAAAGATAGCCAAAAATTCAGAGAATACTCTGAGTTCCTAGTATTTAATTTAAATTTGTACCACCAATTTCAAGGTGTCTTGAGTAGAGCATTGCCAGCGCCTCTGGATCCTTAGATTCAATGTCCTTCCTACTCTGACTTCAACTTGTGGTTGTATGAAGCTTCCCTTCCAATATCTGTAATAGGTGGGATGCTGCCACAAAAGATCATGTTATGAACGTCAACCACAATGTATGGACTTTTTATTTCATCAGTTTGAAAATTGTGCTGTCATTTTTTCTATTGCACAGGCATTGATGAGCTTTTGGTCTACCAAAAATTTTCTTAGTGTGTGTTCAATTAGGAGGGTATCATCAGATCAATGATAAATGAAATATGATATCAAGATTTGGTTTAGAACCTGGCATATTATGGAACAGCAGTTTTCAGTATCTCATTGCATGTATTTTAATTTAAGCCTATGTTTGATTAATTAGAGCATCTTAGTACAAATTGTTTCCATGGTAAACTCAGTATTTTCTTGCGTCATTTTCATGCATGCAAATACTAAAACAGGCCTTAAAAGTTAGCAACGCATGAGAAGGGACTATTATTCACTTTCCAATTTTAATCGAAACTATTTTAAGATGTGGTCAGGGTATCTTGTCCTGTGATTTTCTTGTCTTTCCATTACTATAATTAACAATACAAACATACTAAGTCTCGTATGATGGTTAAATAAAAGGGGCAAGGCTATCTTGTTACTAACATTCTGTATTATTTTCCATGTATCTCCTTTACCGTATATATATATATCTATATAAAGCAATGTAGATCCAAGATTCCAAACTACTAGACACCAAATATGCAAAGGTTGGTTATGTATATAGAACATGTAAGGGTGGATATAGCAAAATGGCATTGAGTGAGATACGTATCTGAAACAAAATGTATAAACATCGAGGATTTAGATGGCTTCTAGAGTCCAAAAAATATCAAGTTCCAACCTCCAGGCTACAATAAATAACTGCATATCATCAAACTCCTCTATATTTGACTCATCATCATTAACATTGGTTTCCTCCTCTCCTCTACCCCCAGTTTCTACCTCGATCCTCTAGGGACATTAGCGCTAGTGCTTGGTATTGATTGTGGATTCAAGTCCATTCACCCCAGACCATCATCTTTAAATTTTGTTGGCGAAGTTACCACTACTCATTTCAAGGGGCGGTATATATCCTCCTAAATGGACAAGGTTCACTTATTAATATCCAACTTAGGAAAGACAATTGATAGAATTCCCTATATGACAGTAATGAATATAATATATAATGATTGAATGATAGAATATGTTACAATGCCATGGGATTGTATGTGTATATACATATTGACTGGTCACCATGGTTGATAGTTCATGTCCTTTAGACAAAATGTCTCTTCATTATTATTGTTATTTATGTATTTATTTGTTGTATACATATGATTTGTATTCATTACGTTTCCCACCCCTTTTAAATGCTTTGTTCTCAAAGCACACAAAAGTTATGTCTTGGTTCTAGCTTGTCATGCCTCGAAATTCTTCAGTCTTAAGTTCATCATCGCTGATGACATGAGGCAATATGACCTACTGAGTGAATAGAGTTCTCAAATTGTGTAAGGGTCAAAACACCCTAATTCAATCATTTGTGGCATTGTGATATTATAGGGTTACCTATGTGAAGTACTATTTTGAGACCCAATTATATTGTTTTAATATTCTTCGGCATAGGTCAATTGCTTTTGTTGTTGTTGATATACCGATTGGTTGAGGTATCAACTCTTGTGATTAGGATGCCGATGATGTTGAAATTTTACCAAGGAATTGTTTGTCCACCTTGTGATGCCTTGGGGTGGACATGGACATTTAAAAGTTGTGGTCTATAACTTTTTTAAAGTGAGAATGACTTTATTTATAAAGTGGCTTTTAAAAGTGAGTTTAAGTAATTATGATTAAATTTTAAAAAGTGATTTTATGAGAATTAAAAAAAAATGGGTGAGTATTAAATGACCCATTTAATATTTAAAAGTGAGTAAATGCTTTTAAGGAGAAAAAGTAAGTTCTAATTCTGTCCCTAGATCTCATTTAGTTGTTTTTTAATCTAAGCCGTTGATTTTGAGTTGGTGATTACACAAACAAAAAGGCTAGGGAAAGGCATGAGAGATTGATCATTGTTCATTTTCACAAAAGAGATTTTTGGAGAAAGAGAAGAGCAAGAGAGAAGATTGAGAGAGAGACCCTTGCACAAATTCCAAGGTTGAGGAAGAGCTAAATGTTGGGCATGTTATCAAGGCATGATTGTACAGTAGCGATAAATGAGGCCATACAACACAAATTCCAAGGTGATTGTATAGCAGCAATAAATGAGGTCATAAAGCACAAATTCCAAGGTGACCGTACAACAATAGGTACGATAGTAAACAGGTCGTACATGCACGAATTTCGAGGCAGACAAGTGTTGCATTTATTGTAGACTGTACAGACTGAGATTGACATGAATTTCAAGGTGGCCATATAACATTTATTGCAAGTCGCACTGTGCATTTATTGATGTCTATATAGTAGGTTGTATAGGTAGTTTCAGGCACATTTTCCAAGGTCACACGTGTGGACCATACATTTGTTTGATGGGCACAGATTTCGAGATGAAGTCTAAAAAGTTTCAGCAGGTCATTCAGTGATTGTTTGACACAAATTTCAAGGCGTTTTGGTTGAGATATGTACTATTGTAAATTTTGTTTAGTTTGTTTGAAGAAATAAAATTCTCTCTGAAGAACAAGTTTTCACTTCAGGGTTTTTGCTAGACCTTATTGGTCAAAATCATGAGTCATAAATTCCATGTGTGTTGGCTGTCATACTTTTCACAATAGGAAAAAGTATGCTGCCATAAATTTCTAAGTTTGCAAAAGTTGAAATTATCTCATGTGTTTCAAGTTTTCAAGTTAAAATTTTAATTTTTATATGAACATGCATACTGGGGTTTGGGCATTAAACCATATGCAGTGAACTGAAATTGAAACCGGGTTGGGGTTATAAAATATTTCATGGTATCATAGCACAAGTGAATGTTGTAAATAAAACTCAGAAATTAATTTTAGACTTGGAGAAATAAGAGAAGATAGGGTTTCAAGAAGAAACAGGTTCTTGGGACGATTCGTGATTATGGCTATCGGTCTTAGGATAGAAGACAGGCTAGATGGGGTGGTAAATTTTATACCATGGTAGGCTAGAATAGTGTTGATACTACATGATAGTGAACTATGGGAGATAGTAAACAATACTATAGCCAATCTAGTGACAGTTCCTACAATTACTACAACTAAAGCCATATTTGGCAAGAAAGAAACAAAGACTAAAAGAATCCTTCTTAATGCTCTAAAAGACCATGTGATTCCACATGTACTAGGTAAAGACTATGCTCATCAGATGTGGACTGCTTTGATTAACCTTTACCAAAGTTCCAATGAAAATTGGAAAATGGTGTTAAGGGAGAAGTTAAAGAGTATTCGGATAAACAAGGGTGAAAACATGATTGCTTACTTCACTAGGATAACACAGGTTCGTGATGAGCTTGGAGTTGTCGGGGAGGTGATATAGGGTGTCAAGTGGTACATACAACCTTGAATGGCGTGACGAAGCCATGGGTTGTATTCGTGGAGTCAGTGGTTGCTCGTGAGCACATGCCTTCATGGGATCGTCTTTGGGACGATTTAATTCAGGAGGAAACACGGAGAGGGTATGTACAAGGGAGTACATCTCATAACAAGGAAGACGAGGAGAATGTGGCATGAGCAACAAAGGATAAGAAGAAGAAGTTCAAGAAGGGTTCAAAGGGTGTAATCAAGCAGCAGGATGGTGAGAAGGACATGAGCAAAGTGAAATGCTTTGCTTGTCAAAAATTTGGGTAATATGTTGGACAATGCCCAAACAACAACAACAAGAAACAACAGACATCAGCGTCAGTAGAGATTGATGAGTATGTTGCTAGATTCGAGAGAGTTTTTTCTCTTTGTTGGTGGTTGTATAGAGAGAGCATCATCCATCACCAACATGGATGTTGAGGACCAGGCGGAGCATTCTATGATCGTTGGACATTCACTGAGTGCTTCTGCCATTCCCTCCACATGGTACATTGACAGTGGAGCTTCGAGTCATATGACAAGTGTTCAAGACATGTTCACTGAGATTTTAGAGACAGGCTTAGAGTTGGAAGTTGTGTAGGGTGATGATACAATGGTGAGAGCAGTTGGGCGTAGGACAACCTGCTTTGATAGAGAGCCCATGGAGCCCATGTTATTGAGGGATGTCTTGTACGTCCCTAGGATGAAGAAGACTCTTGTTTCGGTTTCCATGATTGAGGACAGAGGCTTTGAAGTAAATGTCCTAGATGGGAAAGTGCACATCTTTCCCAAAGTAGAGAGACCATCTGCTTCAGATGTGATTGGAGTTAGATCCGAGACACTGTACAAGCTTCTCTTCTAGACACATCATGCATGAGCACACAAAGCAGTAGTGAGTTGTGTGAGTTATGTCACAGGAGGATGGTCCACCTTCATCATTCAACTTTGAGGATGCTGAGAGACATGACTACAGGTTTGCCAGATTTCAACATAGAGCAGAGTGGTGTATGCAGAGGGTGGGCTTTGGGAAAGTACACCAAGATTGCTTTTCTGAGCAGTGATAGCAGACCAGAGGGAGTGCTTAATTTGATTCATTCAAACTTGTGTGCTCTCGTGTCATCTTCCTCTTTGATAGGTTTTGAGTACTATATCACGTTCATTGATGATTATTCCAGGAAGACCTGATCTACTTTCTGAAAAGAAAGAAGTCAAAGGAGGTCTTGCTTCGGTTCCAAGAGTTCAATACTCTTGTGGAGAACCAGACAAGAGAGAAGATCAAGGTATTCAAATCGGATAATGGGGGTGAGTATACCTCCAATGCATTTGATGAGTTTTGTAGATAGGAGGGCATTAAGAGGCAGTTGATAGTTCCTTACACTCCATGAAAAAATGGTGTTATTGAAAGGAAGAACCGTGCGATAGTGGGTTCAGCTAGAGCCATGTTGCATGATCAAAGTCTTCCTTTCTTTCTATGGGCTGAGGCCTGTAGCACAGTTGTTTTTGTTCAAAACAGTAATCTACATTATGCCTTGGGGTGCAAAAATCTTGAGGAGATGTTCACCAAGATTAATCCTAAGATATGCCACTTCCACATTCTTGGGTGCCCTACATATTCCCATGTCCCTTATGAGAAGAGGACAAAGTTGGAGGCTATTGGAGAGGCACATTTTTGTTGGCTATGAGGAAACTTCAAGGGATTTCCGCATATACCTTCTTGCACAGAGGAAAGTTGTGGTGAGGAGGGAGGTGAGATTTGAGGAGGAGTGGGCCTTTAGAAAGTCTTGGGAGTTAGAGGAGGAGCATCAACATGTTAGTACTCCACATGTGACAGAATCACAGAGTTAAGTGAGTCAGGGAACATGGTCACAGGTCTCAGGGGTGACTGGGTCACAAGTTACAGGTTCATCAAATTTAGGGATACAGTCTACAGGAACTACAAGGACAGGATCACGGATCACAGGTTCACATGTTTCACCTTCATTTGATTCAGACACTCATGGTACAGGTTCAAGTTCACTAGGAACAGGACCACAGGTATTTCTTTAAGGAGACGGTTGTTAGATGAGGATGTAGAGGAGGGTTTTCCATGGGAAGCTACTTCCAAGAAGAGAAAGCCAAGTTGGCTTAAGGAGCTTGTGAAGGAAGCTGAGGAGTCTGTGGGACCACATAAGAGGGAGGTTAGAGAGAGCAAGGAACTATAGAGGTTTTCTAGTTACATGGAGATGGTGACCAGCTTGCGTGAGTCTGAACCTACTACTTATGTGGAGGCATTCACACATAAGGTTGGAGAGATGCCATGATGGAAGAGTACAATTTCATCATGAAGAATGGTGTGGGAGATTGTTCTGAGACTGGAAGGGAAGTCAGTTGTGACTTCCAAGTGGCTCTATAAAATCAAACATGTCGCTATGGCAACATTGAGAAATACAAAGCTGGATTTGTAGTGTGCGGGTTCTCACAGGTGGAGAGAGTTGATTATGGTGATACCTTTGCGCCAGTTGCTAGATTTTCTTTGATCAGAGCAGTGATATCCATTGTTGCAGAGATGGGTTGGAGGATTCATTAGATGGATGTGAAGACAGATTTTCTCAACGGTCTTATACAGGAGGAGGTATATTTCGAGTAGCCATAGGGATTTGAGATTCATGAGAGGGAGTCTAATGTGTGCAGGCTGAAAAAATCCTTGTATGGTCTAAAACAAGCCCCTCAAGCTTGGTACTCGAGGATTGATTCATATTTGCTTGCGTATGGTTTCAGAAGAGTGAGGTTGATCCCAACCTATACTTCATTGTGGTTGGAGGTGATCCGCTCATTCTTCTGCTTTGTGTTGATGATTTGTTCATCACATGATGAAAGCACCTGATTAAAGCATGCAAGAAAGATCTTGCATCAGAGTTTGAGATGACAGACCTTAGGTTGATGCATTACTACTTGGGCATGGAGGTGTGGCAGGATGATGGACATGTTTTCCTGGGGCAAGGAAAATATGTTGCAGATGTTCTTAAGAGATTTTGGATGGAGGAGTGCAGGTCCATGTACACACCCATGATCACCAACTAGAAGAAGTTTCATGCTTCTAAGGGAGAATTAGTGGATCCTAGTATCGCCAACTTATTGGTTCGTTGATGTATCTGGTCAACACTAGACCATATATGAGTTTTTCGGTGAACAATCTCATTCAATTCATGGTGGAGCTTAGTAGAGTGCATTGGACAGCCGCAAAACACGTTTTGAGATACCTTGCAGGGATAGTAGACTATGGTTTGGACTACAAGAGGTCGGATGGTGTGAGCTTGGTTGGTTTCACGGATTCAGATTGAGTAGGCAGTGCTTTAGACTGAAAGAACGCTTTCGGTTGTTGTTTCAGTTTGGGCTCGACAATTGTTGTAAATTTCCTTAAGACCCAATCTTGAGCTACCCAATATATAATTTTTTTTAATTATTGATAACCACAAATGACTTTATTCACAAATATTGCAGCAAAAAATAAATATTGAGGAAAATAGAACAACAATCACATCACTAGAGACACCAATATTTTTGGGTATGAAAACCCCCGAAAAAACCCAATATTGGAAAATCGGTGCAATAGTCTGAGAAGATATTTTTATTAGCAAGATATAGAACAGTACAATCTAGAAGTTGATTTTACCTAGCCTGCCAAAATCGTACAACTAAAACTCATTGAAAAACCCCAGCAAGATCGTATGGCCCCTACGTCATCCCTGCATCAGTGTGTACAGCCTTGTGTCAGCGTACGACCATTTGCGTCAGTGTGTACGACTGCATGCGTTAGCGATGTACGACCCCTATGTCAGATCGTACATCATCATGCGCCAGCTTGTACGACCTCTCTGCAATTTGCCTAAGCTGGCTACTCTATTGATCTCTAGAAAATGTCTTTTAGTTTCACTCTCTGCAAAATTCTCCTGCAAACTCTTTCTCTCACTCTCTAGATGAAAAGCTATGAATAAGAACTCTCTCTGACAATGAGTGTGTCAAAGAAACTCTGTTGTGTGTCCTCTCCACCAAATCAATCTCCTTTTAACTCAACGACCAAAGCGAAAACCTTAACTCTCACTATAGATCAATGGATGAGATCCTTCAGTGAGATGAATGGCCAAGATTAGATTAGCCATCACTTAAATTATTTTTCACTTGAACTTTATAAAAGTGCCGCCGTTAAGTCAAAATAAAATTAAATCACATAATGCACTTTTCCTAAGTATAAACTTTGGATAAAAGAAAAGATCAATCTGGCTTTCTGTTTTATGTCTTCTATCAAGAAATGACACTTGGAAATATTAGAAGACCTTCCTTGTTTCCACTTTTTAAGACTCCCTCTCAACGAGGAAGGGATTCAATAGCAACCCCAACTTGTCTTTGAACTTCACAAAGTTGTGCTTGCAAAGTGCCTTAGTAAATATGCCTTCCTCCTGCTCATCTATTTGAATGTACCCCAACCGAATGGTTCCTTTCTATACACAATCTCGCAGGAAGTGAGACCAGATGTTTATTTGCTTGCTTTGGTCATGTAACAATGGATTCTCAAATAGTCTGATGCCGCTATGATTGTCACAACGAACCACCGTAGCCTCCAACTCACACTTGAATAACCCTGAAAGCAACTTTCTCAGCCACATCCTTTCACACACCACCAAACTGGCTACCATGTACTCAGCCTATATTGAGCTCAATGCAATTGACTTCTACTTCATGTTGAAGCAAGAGAAAACCCCTGACCCAATGCTGAAGCAACAACCTGAAGTGCTCTTCCAATGTTCTACATATCCTTCACATTCATCATCTATGAAGCCTGCTAACTGTACACCCCCATTGTACTCATAAACCAACCCGTACTCCATTGTACCTCTGATGTAGCGAAGCACATGCTTTGTAGTTGTCCAATTTACTCTCTAAGGGTCCACCATGAACTGACTCAAAGAGTTGACTGCAAAGCTAATGTTTGGCCGTGTGTTGACCAGATACATGAGTGACCCGATAAGTTGGTGATACATAGTAGGATCAGACTCCCCTTAACTCGATGCGTCAATCTTCCTCTTATTGGTAACTAGAGGCGTGGAGATGGGTCTACAGTCCTTCATCATGAATCTCCTCAAGATCTCTACTGCATACTTCCCCTAACCAAAGAAGAAGCACCCATCTCTCTGCTAGACCTCCAAACCTAGGAAGTAATGCATCAAATCAAGGTCTTTCATCTCAAACTCAACTGCAAGGTTGGGCTTGCGGTCCTTGATCAGCCTCTCATCTCCTGTAAGAAAGAGATATTCTACATACAAGACCAGTATGAGAGGTACCTCACCTAACAAGAAGAACAAGTTGTGGTCAGCCTCACACCGTTGGAATCCCATCTCCCGCAGAGAGTTGTCAATCCTCGAGTACCATGCTCGAGGTGCCTGCTTGAGCCCATAAAGAGCTCCTTGTAACCTGCATACATGTGACTCCCTGTTCTCCATCTCGAACCCCTCGGGCTGCTCAATGAATACCTCCTCCTCTATAACCCCGTTGAGGAAGGAAGTCTTCACGTCCATGTGATGAATGCATCAACCCATCTTTGCTGCTAATGAAAGAATAGTTCGAATAAAAGAATATCTGGTGATAGGGGCGAAGGTCTTCTCATACTTAATACCTTCCTTCTATGAATACCCCTTTTTCACGAAGCATGCCTTGTATTTCTCCACACTTCCACCTGCTGCATGCTTTACCTTATTGATCCACCTGGATCCAACCATTCGTTTTCCTTCTAGCCTCGGCACAACCTCCCACACCTAGTTTTTCATGATGGAGTCATACTCCTCAACCACAGCCTCTTGCCACACATCATGTTGTGCAACCTCCTCGAAACTAAAAGGATCAGAGTTAATCAACTGTGTCATTAGTTCCATATAACTAAGTCTATCGTGTGGTTTGCTTTGCCTCATGAACTCTGTGGAAGAGTCACCTTCCTGGAATCCTAAACTGTGGACCTGAACCACTTAGGCCATGGCCTAGTGTCTACCTACTGTGACTTTTGGATATCATCCTCTTGTTGCGACTCATCCTCCTGGTGCGACTCATCCTCCAAGTCAATGACCAAAGGATTCTATCACTTGTCTCCCTTTGACTATCAAAACCTGTGCCCCGTGTTTGTACTTGTACCTATACCTATGGCTCCTTCAATTTACTCCTGAGTCATGTGTCGGTTGCTCCATTTGCTGGTAAGTCCATAGATCTTCGTAAGGCTATGTCCTCATCAAACTAGACATCCTCGCTCACAATGATTCTCTTGCGAGTTGAAATATATACCGTGTATGCCTTAGAAGTCTCGCTGTAACCAACTAGTAGCCCCTTCTCACCAGAAGGGTCCAACATCTTCCTAGTGTCAGCATGGATGTGACAATAGAAGACACTCCCAAATATGCGTAGATGACTCACATCTGGCCTAGTGCCTGTGAAGACCTCCTCAGGTGTCTTCCTTCCCAAATTTATATGGGGACACCTGTTAAGAATGTAGACCGCGGTCCTCTATGCCTCGGCCCATAGGAATAGTGGCAATACCTGATTAAATAGCATGGCCTTGGCTGCTCCTGACAATGTTCTGTTCTTCCTCTTCGCCACTCCATTCTATTGTGGGGTATGAGGAACTGTGTGCTCCTTTTTTATACCCTACAATGAACAAGACTCCAAGAACTCCTTGGAGGTGTACTCACCCCTGTTGTCCCTCCTCAATGCTTAAATCTTCTTCCCTGTCTAGTTTTCCATGAGTGTCTTGAACTCTGGAAATCGCTCGAAGACCTTTGACTTGGCCTTCAGGAAATAGATCCAGGTCTTCCTGGAATAGCCATCAATGAATGTGACGCAATAACTGTAGCCACTAAAAGATTGGACACTCATAGGTGTGCGAACATCTGAATGCACCAAATCCAAGGTCCCCTTAGACTTGTGCTCATTCTATGGGAAAGGATTCATGATGTTCTTCCCCAATGCACAACCCTTGCAATGCTTATGCTTCTCCTCCTGCACTCGAGGAACTCCTGTAATTGCATGTCTCAAATGCCACAGTGCTCCATGGTGTAAGTATGCCATCCTCATATGACATAACCCACCTTGATTGTTTTTGTTGTTGACTAGAGCCTTTGCAAACTCGAAGTGTAGTCTGTACACCTTCCTGCTTTGGATCCCAATCACCTGATCCAAACTCCTATTTGGCCCCTTGGGCCTGATATACACTCTCCTATCACAGAACATTACATGGAGACCCTTGTCCTCTAGGGTGGAAATAGATATAAGGTTTTTCACCAAACCCAGAACATATAATACGTCAGCAAAACTGAGGGGTTTTCGAGAATCCCTCTAAAACGAAACAGTACCAACTCCCTGCGCTTGATACCGTGCATTATCTCCTAGCTCAATGTGGAGATTTACTCCACCCTCCTGCAAGCTTCTGAAAAAACTTGTATGTCCTGTCATGTGACAAGATGCTCTGATGTTAATGTACCAGATGTTGCTACTTGTGGTGCTTGCCATGCAAGCTATCAAACAAAAATCCTCATCGAAGCTTTTATTGAATTCTTCCACCTCTGCAGAACCTGCCATCTGTGTATTGTTCTTCTTCTTCTTGTCTAGGCACTGGGAGGCAAAGTGTCATGGCTTGTGGTAGATAAAACATTTGACATTTGACCTTTGACATGTCAATGTTCTTCTTACCACTCGTCTTTTTCTTTTCCTTACCCTTTCCCTTGCTTTCTAGGACTAGAGCCTCTTCATCCACAATTTGTGAGGCACTGTTGAATGAACCTAAACCATGACCCATATGGATGTCTTTCTGCACAGAGTCATCCCACAATATCTGCCAATCAGGGAGCTTCTCCCTAGCCACCATGCCTTTAACAAAGACGTCCTATGGCTTAGAAAAGCCATTGAGGGCTATCTGAACTAGATCCTCATCCTCGGTCTTTGAGCCCACTGCTCCAATTTTGTCCCTGATATGTGTGAGTCTTGTGAGATAAGGCACCACTCCTTCACTCTTGGCCATCTTGGTGCTCCGTAATCTCTCCTAGCAAAATCAATTTTACCCTTCCTAGCAAAATCCTACAACCGAAACTCACTGAAAAACCCCAGCAAGATCGTGCGGCCCTTGCATTAGCCTTGTGTCATCGTGTATGACCCTGCGCCAACACACGACCCCTGTGTCATCGTGTACGACCACTGCGTCATATTGTACATCCTCTTGCGTCATCTTGTACGACCTCTGCGATTTTCGTGAGCTGCTATGTCGATCTCTAGAAAATGTCCTTCAGTCTCACTCTCTACAAATTTCTTCTGCAAACTCTTTCTCTCACTCTTCGACCAAAAACCTATGAGCAAGAACTCTCTCTCTGACAATGAGTGTGTCAAAACAACTGTGTTGTGTGTCTTCTCAACCAAATCAATCTCCTTTTAACTCAATGGCCAAGCGAAAACCTTATCTCTCCCTATGGATCAATGGATAAGATCCTCCGATGAGATCAATGGCCAAGATTAGATTAGCCATCACTTAAATTATTTTTCACTTGAACTTTATAAAAGTGCCTCCATTAAGTCAAAATAAAATTAAATCACATAATACACTTTTGCTAATTATTAACTTTGGATAAAGGCAATGATCAATCCGACTAACTATTATATATCTTCTATCAAGCAAGGGCACATGCAAATGATAGAAGACCTTCCTTGTTGTCACTTTTTAACAATTGTGTTGTAGTTTAGTCGGAAGCAAAAGTCTGTTGCTTTGAGTTCTACAGAGGTTGAATACATGGCAACCAATCAGGCTAATTGCGAGGCATTTTGGCTTCGCAAGTTGATGGTAGAATTATTTGGTCAAAAGTTGAGGCATACTATTATACATTGTGATGATCAGAGTTGCATAAGGCTCTCTGAGAATCTGATGTTTCATGACAGGTCAAAGCATATTGAGATCATATATCACTTCATTAGAGACTATGTTCAAAGATTGGTTGTGGAGTTGCAGTACATTTCTACTGATGAGCAGGTAGGAGACATTCTCATGAAGTCTTTGGGAAGAGGGAAGCATATTCATTTCAGAGATAAGATGGGGGTGGTGAAGAACACTTTCCTCCATAAGGGGGAGTGTTGAAATTTTACCAAGCAAGTGTTTGCCCACCTTCTGATGCCTTGGGGTGGACATGGACACTTAAAAGTTGTGGTCCCTAGCACTTTTTTAAAGTGAAAATGACTTTATTTATAAAGTGACTTTTAAAAGTGAGTTTGAGTCATTAAAGTTTAAAAAGTGACTTGATGAGAATTAAAAAAAAGTGGGTGACTATAAATGACTCATTTAAATTTAAAAGTGAGTAAATGCTTTTAATGAGAAAAAATGAGTTTTAATTATGACTCTAGATCTCATTTAGTTGTTTTTTAATCTAAGTCGTTGATTTTGAGTTGGTGGTTACTCAAACAAAAAGGCTAGGGAAAGGCATGAGAGATTGATCATTGTTCAGTTTCACATAAGAGATTTCTTGAGAAAGAGAAAAGCAGGAGAGAAGACTAAGAGAGAAAAACTTGCACAAATTCCAAGGTTTAGGAAGAGCAAAATGTTGGGCACATAAAAATTGTAACCTGATCTTACTTTCTCATGCATGTAATGTTCTCGTGCTTCGTCTTTTGTGGATTACTTTTCTTCTCACATGTGTTCCTTTGTTGATCATTATATGTTTGTTGATAGAGATACTTGGCTTTTCCATTTTTCGTACTTCCATGTTAGAATATATCCCTACTACAACTAGATTTGCATCTTTAAGATTTGTATTTTTGCTTGGATTTGTATTGGTTCCTTTCTCCAAGGTTTGGATTTTTCATTGGATCACTTATGTATTTCGATGGGATTAATCATTGTTTCTTTATTGAGAACTAATTTCTTTCTAGTAAGTTCCTCTAGTTTTTCCTATTGTGATCTTTTTTCACTTTTTAACTTATTCATTTGTCTAATTAGACATTGATTATGATGCTTAAGTCTAGAAATTTCGTCATCTTTATTAATGACAAGCTTGTCAATTTCTTTTTGCATCTTATGTATTGACTTTTAGGTATCATGAAGAATCACCCTTGAGGTATATTTGAGGTCTTCTGATGCTACTAAATTGGAATCCAATGTATTGTCTTGCAATGTTATCTTTGTCTTCTTGTAGAAAAATGTCAAAAACTTCTTTTTGTTTAAGGTTATCAATGTTTCTAACCAAGGTAAACCCAAAATCATGTCACCATCTTTGCTCCATAAGGATTTAGCAATGAATTGTGACATGAAGGTATAATCTCCAAGCTTCAATTGTAAAATTCTTATTTCATATTGTTTATTGTCCCAAAAGTCGGCCATTTTGATTATATTTGACTCGAGAATTAGCAACTGAGTAGCAAATTCACTACTAATATGATTTTAATGTTCGGTTGAAGCAATATAAATCATAATATATTTCCCTCCAATTGTTCCTTTATTCTAAGTAACACTAAAACATAACCTTTTGAAGTTCTAGGAAATATTCTTATTTTCTTGTTATTAAATTCCATTTTGTTTTCGTCAATTTTTTTCTTCAAATATACTAGTCAAACTAAAACTTAACTTGTATTTATTATAGAACTTGATTTAATATCTTGATAATCATTCCAATTGACACTAAAACATAACTTTTGAAGTTTGAGGAAATTTTCTTATTTTCTTATCATTAAATTTCATTTGTTTTTGTCAATTTTTTTTCTCTTCAAATATACTCATTAAACTAAAACTTAACTTATATATAAGATAACTTGATTTAATATCTTCATAATAATTTCTTCACAGTAACCTTTTGTTGATTGAAGTGAATTTCTTTACTCTATTGTGTATATATAGAATCTAGTATTTTTTTAACTTGAATTTATTTATACTCTTTTTTTTTTATCTTTTATCATATTTTAGGTATACTTAACCTTATTTAATAATTGAGCTATTGATGTTTTATATTTTTTGTATATATGATTTGAAAGTTATGTTATGTCACTCATTTAAATCTCTACTTTTCTTCACTTAAGAGTGGACACCATTATATTTTTTTTACTAGTGTAATCTCTATACAATTGAGTTTTTCCAAAGTAATTTTGCTTTCCACGTAATATCTCTAACTTAGAAAATGACTTGGTTTAAATCATAATTTTATAATTTGGCCATGAATTCGAATACTATTTGATATGGAAAAAATAAGTAACTAAAATATCTAGTTAAAAAAAAACCAAAAACAAGTTGCTTATGCATTAAATAAAACATATTTTTCAAATTTCAAAAAAAAAAAAAAAAAAGATTTAAATGGTTGAGAGAGCATTATACATTAAAACATAAAAAAAAAACCAACATAATTAACAATTACAATATAAAAATAAAAAATAAATATATAAATTTAAGTGTTCTTTAAAATATAAAAATATATGCGTGACTTTATATTTATATTTTAAATTAATGTAATATAAAAATTAACCTAAATTATAAAACCTAATCTTCATACTATAAAATAATATGATCTTGACAATATTTTCTTCATAATAATCTTTTGTTGATTGAAGTGAACTTCTTTACTCCTCTATGGTTTATATATAGAATCTAATATTTTTTTAACTTGAATTCATTTATACTTTTTTGAATCTTTCATCATACTTTAGATATACTTAATCTTATTTAATAATTGAACTATTGATATTTTATATTTTGGTATATATGGTTTGAAAGTTATGTTATGTCACTCCTCTAAATTTTTACTTTTCTTTTCTTCATATATAAGAGTGGACACCATTATATTTTTTTTACTAGTATAATCTCTATACAATTTAGTTTTTCCAAAGTATTTTTACTTTCCACGTAATATCTCTAACTTAGAAAATGATTTGGTTTAAATCATAATTTTATACGGCCACCAATACAGATTCGAATACTATTTGATATGGAAAAAATAAGTAACTAAAAAATCTAGTTAAAAAAATCTAAAAATAAGTTGCTTGTACATTAAATAAAACATATTTTTCAAATTTGAAAAAAAATAGATTTAGATGGTTGGGAGGCCATTAAACTTGTCCTATAAACCAAAAAAAAAAATATTTATTAAAAATTAAAACATAAAAAAAACCAACATAATTAACAATTACAATATAAAAATAAAAATTTAATTGTTCTTTAAAATATAAAAATATCTACCTGACTTTATATTTATATTTTAAAATAAATAATATAAAAATTAACCTAAATTATAAAAACCTAATCTTTATATTATAACTCCTTTACTGCTATATTGTGTATATATAGAATCTAATATTTTTTTAACTTGAATTCATTTATACTTTTTTTTTATCTTTCATCATATTTTAGGTATACTTAACCTTATTTAATAATTGAACTATTGATATTTTATATTTTGATATATATGATTTGAAAGTTATGTTATATCACTCTTCTAAATTTGTACTTTTCTTCACATATAAGAGTGGACACCATTATATTTTTTTTACTAGTGTAATCTCTATACAATTCAGTTTTTCCAAAGTATTTTTACTTTCCACGTAATATCTCTAACTTAGAAAATGACTTGGTTTAAATCATAATTTTACAATTCGGCCACCAATATAGATTCTAATACTATTTGATATGGAAAAAACACATAAGTAAAAAATCCAGTTATGCTTATACATTAAATAAAACATATTTTTCAAATTAAAAAAAATTAAAAAATAGATTTAGATGGTTGGGAGGCCATTAAACTTGTCCTATAAGCCAAAAAAAATATATTAAAAATTAAAACATAAAAAAAAACCAACATAATTAACAATTGCAATATAAAAATAAAAATAAATATATAAATTTAATTGTTCTGTAAAATATAAAAATGTCTACGCTTTATATTTATATTTTAAAATAAATATAATATAAAAAAAACCTAAATTATAAAATGAATATTATATTGAAATTTTATATACCCTAAACTTTAATGATTTATAAAATAAATATAATATAAAAATAAAAAACTAACTTATATCATAAAATTTAAACTTTAATGTAGAATGGCACTAATGACAATTTGAATAAGCTACTAGCATTTCTCTGCTTGTCAGTTGGCTCTTTTATGGCTTCCGTATTGTATTTTAAGGTGAACTATATGTAAAATTTCCTCTAAAATTCAAACTAGGGCTAAACAATATATTTAATTTGCTATTGAAAAAACACACATGATTTTTTTTTACTAGTATTGCAGTGGAATATAAATACTAAGAAACATCCACAACGTCACATAAAATATAGACACAATATTTTGGGTATGGAAACCCCCGGATAAAACCCAAGATGGGAAAATTGTTGCAGCAGTCAAATATATCATTTATATTATGAAGATATGGAACTTTTACAACCAGCAGATAAATCACCCAACGTGGTGAAATGAACCTCTGCACAAACACTGGACAAGTCCAGCAATCCAGCACACCCCACGCAACAGTACGACCCCTGCGTCAGCTAGACAACCTCCTCTACGCAGCTATACGGATCCGTACGACGCTGACGTCAACTTGTATGGATTTTGTACGGTTGTACGACTACTTCTTGTTGAATGGTACGGTTTCCCTTTGCGTGCTTCTGTACGACGTCTAGCTTAGCCCGGAACCTCAATGAATCTGTCAGGTAGATGCTCCTCCGTATTTTCAGTAAATTCCTTTGTCTAACTTCTCTTTGTATGTATCTCACCTGTACATGTGTCCTCTCCACCAAATATACTTTTAACTCAATGGTTAAGTGAAACCTAACCCTCACTATGGATCAATGGATGTGATCCTTCGGTGAGATCAATGGCCAAGATTAGATTAGCCATCACTTAAATTGTTTCACATTTCACTTTATAAAAGTGATTCCATTAAGTCAAAATCAAATTAGATTAATTAAAGTATTTTCCTAAGTCAAAATTTAGGAAAATCACTTTAATACTTTTGGGTTTCTGTTTAATGTTTTTCTACCATGCAAGGACATGCAATGCTAGAAGACCTTCCTTGTTTCCATTTTCTAACAGTCCCTCTCAATGAGGAAGGGATTCAGTAGCAACCACAACTTGTCTCTAAACTTCACAAAACTGTGTCTGCAAAGTGCCTTGGTGAAAATGTCTGCCACTTACTCATCTGTATGTATGTACTCCAACTGAATGGTTCCCCTCTATACACAATATCTCAGGAAGTGGTGAGGAATGGTACTGAATTTCTATGTGTTTGCTCCGGTCATTCAACACTGTATTTTCAGATAACCTAATGCCACTCTTATTGTCATAGTGAACTACAGTAGCCTCTATCTCACACTCGAACAAACTTGAAAGCAACTTGCTCAGCCACATTCCCTCACAAGAAGCCATGTTGGCTTCCATGCACTCAGCCTCTACCGAAATCAATGCAACTGACTTATGCTTCCTGTTGAACCAATAGATAACCCCTGATCCAATACTGAAGTAGCAACCTGAAGTGCTCTTTCGGTCTTCTACACATCATGCCTAGTCATCATCTATTAATCCTGCTAACTGTACACTCCCCTTGCACTCATAAACCAATCCATGCTCCACTTTACCTCTGATGTGGTGAAGTATGTGCTTTGTAGCCGTCCAATGCACTCTCCAAGGGTCCACCATGAACTGACTCAAAGAGTTGACTGCAAAGATAATGCATGGTTGTGTGTTAACCAGATACATGAGCGATCCGATAAGCTGGCGATACAAGGTAGGATCAAACCCGTTTGACCCTGATGCATCAATCTTCCTCTAGTTGGAAACTAGAACTACGGCCATAGGCTTGCAATCCACCAATGCATAATCCACTATACCTATGATGTAGCGAAGTATTTGCTTTGCAACCATCCAATGCACTCTTCGAGGGTCCACCATGAACTGGCTCAAATATTTGACTACAAAGATAATGCATGGTTGTGTGTTAACCAGATATATGAGCGATCCGATAAGCTGGCGATTCAAGGTAGGATCAAACCCATCTGACCCTGATGCATCAATCTTCCTCCATTTGGAAACTAGAGGTATGGCCATAGGCTTGCAATCCACCAACCTAAATCTCTTGAAGATCTCCACTGCATACTTCCCTTGTCCAATGAAGAATCACCTATCTCTATGTCAAATCTCCAAGCCTAGGAAGTATTGCATCAACCCAAGGTCTATCATCTCAAACTCAACTGCAAGGTTGGACTTCCAGTCTCCAATTAGCCTCTCATCTCCTGTAAGAAAGAGATCATCTACATATAAGACCAGTATGAGAGGTACCTCACCTGTCAAGAAGTACAGGTTGTGGTCAGCCTCACTTTGTTGGAATCCCATCTCTAGTAGATAGATGTCTATCCTCAAGTACCATGCTCTAGGTGTCTGCTTAAGCCCATAAAGAGCTCTCTACAACCTGCAGACATGTGTCTCCTTGTTCTCCACATCAAACCCTTTGGTTTCTCAATTAATACCTCCTCCTCTATGAATCCGTTGAGGAAGGAAGTATTGACATCCATATGATGGACACACCAACCCATCTATGTTTCTAATGCGATAATGGTCTGAATAGAAGAATACCTGGAAACTAGGGTGAACATCTCCTGATAGTCAATACCCTCCTTTTGTGAAAACCCCTTTTCCACGAAGCGAGCCTTGTACCTATCCACGCTTATGCATGCTGCATGATTCACCTTGTAGATCCATCTTGATCCCACCATCGTTTTACCTTATGGCCTTGGCACAACCTCTCATACCTAATTCTTCATGATTGAGTCATACTCATCAACCATTGCCTTTTGCTACACATCATGTTATGCAACCTCGTCGAAATTGGGAGGTTTGGAGTTAATCAACTGTGTCATCCATGCCATATAACTAAGTCTCTTTGGTGGTTTTCTCCATCTCATGGAGCTCTATGGAGGGTTCACCTTCCTAGAATCCTGAATTTTGGACCTAAACCACTTAGGCCTTGGCCTAGTGTCTACCTACTGTGGCTGCTGGATATCCATCTCTTGTTGCAGCTCATCCCCCAAGTCAATGACTGAAGGATCCTTTCCACCTAACTCCCTTTGACTACCAGAACCTATTCAATGTGTTTGTACTTGTGCCTATACCTATGACTCCACCAACTTGACCTCCAAGTCCTGTGCTGGATGCTACTTTGTTGTTAAGTCCATAGATCTCTGCAAGGCCTTGTCCTCATCAAATTGGACATCCCTGCTCACAATGATCCTCTTGGTAGCAGGAATATAAAATTTGTATGCCTTCAAAGTCTCGTTGCAACTAACAAGTAACCCCTTCTCTCCAGAAGGGTCCAAGTTCTTCCTAGTGTCAGCATGAATATGACAATAGCAGACACTCCCAAATATGTGTAAGTGGCTCACATCTGGTCTAGTTCCTATGAAGACCTCTTCGGGTGTCTTCCTCCCCAAAATTATTTGGGGACACATGTTCTGACTGTATACTGTAGTCCTATATGCCTCGACCCAAATGAATAGTGGTAATCCTTGATCAAATAGCATGGCCTTCGCTACTCCTACCATAGTCATGTTCTTTCTCTTCACCACTCCCTTATGTTCCAGGCCCATGAGGCATGGTGTGATCCTTCTTGATTCCCTCTGCAAAACAATACTCCAAGAACTCATTCGAGGTGTACTCTCCCCCATTATCTGTCCTTAATACACAAATCTTCCTTCTTGTCCAGTTCTCTACGAGAGTATTGAATTCCTAAAGCCTCTCAAAGACCTCTAACTTGGCCTTCAGGAAATAGATCCAAGTCTTCCTAGAATAGTCGTCAATGAAGGTGACACAATAATTGTAACCACTAAAAGAAAGGACACTCATAGTTATGCAAACATCCGAATGCACTAAGTCCAAGATCCCCTTAGACTTGTGCTCACTCTATGGGAAAGGTCTCCTGATGTTCTTCCTCAACCCACAACCCTTGTAGTGGTTATGCTTCTCCTCCTGTACCTGAGTAAATCCAATGAGAGCCTGTCTCAAATGCCTCAATGCTCCATGGTGCAAGTGTGCCATCGTCCTATTCCACAAATCACCTTGACTATTTATGCTACTAACTAGAGCCTTTGCAAAGTCAAAGTGTAGTATGTACACCTTCATGCTCTTGATTTCAATCACTCGATCCAAACTCTTATCTGACCCCTTGTATCTGATATACACTCTAGGGTCTCAGAAATTCACCAGAAATCCATTGTCCTCCAGAGTGGAGACGGATACGAGGTTCTTGGTCGACCCCGGAGCGTACAACACGTCAGCAAAGCTGAGGGGTTTTCTAGACTCCCTCTGAAATGAAACAATTCCAAATCCATGCGCTTGATACTGCACATCAGCACCCAGCTCAATGTGGAGATTTAATCGACCCTTCTACAAGTCCTTGAAGAACCTCTTATGTCCTTCCATGTGACAAGATGTCCCATTGTCAACATACCAAAAGTTGTTACCTATGGTGGTTTCCATGCAAGCTATCAAGAAAAAATCCTCATTGGGTTTTTTATTGAACTCCTCCACCTTTGCAGATCCTTCCATCTGGGTATTGTTCTTCTTCTTCCTATCCGGGCACTAGGAGGAAAAGTGTCCTTGCTTGTGGAAGATAAAACACTTGAACTTGGACATGGCAAGGTTCTTCTTACCACCTTTATTTTTCTTTGCCTTACCCTTGCTCTTCTCTGTAAGGGCTAGAGCCTCATCCACAATATATGGGGCACTATTGGATGAGCTTGAACCTTGACCCATGTGGGTATCCTCCTGCACAAATTCATCCCACAATCTCTGCCAATTAGGGAGATTTTCCCTAGCCACAACACCTTTGACAAAGGTGTCACATGGTTTAAAAAATCCATTGAGGGCTATCTGAACTAGGTCCTCATCCTCAGTATTAGAGCCAATAGCTCCAAGATCATCTCTGATCTATGTGAGCCTCGTGAGATAAGACACCACCCCTTCACCTTTGACCATCTTTCGGTTTTTGTTATTGCTCTGATAGAGTCCTTCCAAAGCCTTCCACATCTCTGATGCGGTCTTCTTCCCGAAAAGGTGAGGAACTATATGGTCCTTCACCCCATCCAAGGTTATCAACATCACTCTAGAGTTTATCTTCTTCCAAGTTACCACCTCTACCGGATCAGTGGGCGCAACCTTCATGGAATCAATGTGCTCATCTGCATCACTGAATACCAGGATCCTTGTAGTTCTTTCTTTCAATGTAGGAAAGTTCTGAGCCCCGTGGAGTCTATCATCAACTCTCAACTGCATGGCCATAGTGAAGTGTACCTGTAACACCCCAGTTTTGACCCCAATGGTGTTAAATTGCAGATTATGTAAATATTGTATTAAATCATGGTGTGGAGCTCTAGGTAAAGGCCTCACCATGGATTTAGTGTCTTATGTATCAGTGATTAAAATGGATGTCGATGGTTGATGTGCTAGCCAGGCACAATGTATTTGAGACACCATGTAAAATACTACATTAATAAAAATACCATGACTAGCTACGCGCTGCAATGTTAAAGAGATGGGGGCATGGTTTCACAAGGAATAGGGAGGGGGAATTATTAAAACCTTTGATCCTATGGGAAAAATACCAAATGTCAAAGGGAAAACCCACCAAGTTGTCAACTACCCCTTTTGTCTTGTGTGCACAGTCATCTAAAATTGGTGAAGGAAGTTATTTCCTTCGGATGGGAAAGGTCTGGGGGTCAATTTCGAATTTGGGGAGTTACCCATTTTTGGAAAACATTTTCTTGGCTTCTTGGGCAAGTAAATGATGGAAAATGCCTTCCCAAGCCATTATTCACCCATGTGTTTGCTTCCTCACGCAGCTAGAGATAGCTGGGGCATTCTCCCTTACGTTTTTGTGGTTTTCCTTCATTTTTCTCATGGATGGGAATTCAATTTGGGTAATGTTCACTGGCTGGGATCCTCCCAAGGCATTTTTGCTGTGGATTTCCTCATTGTCATAGCTGGGAAATTTCATTTTTGTTTTGTTCAATGAATGTGCAACAATGATTCACATTTTGGGGGTTTCAAGAGGTTGTTTTTGGTCTTCCTCAGGCAACTGAGCTTGTTGGGCATTTTCCTTGTGATTTCCTGAGGTTTTCTTCACTATCCCATGCCCATAAATTCGTTTTTGGTGTTTCTCAGTGGTTAGGGAACCAAGATCTCTCGATTTGGGTGTGAATGATGGTCATTTTTACTTTGGCAATGCTCAGGGACGTTTGCTGAGTTCAAACTTTGACTTGGGGGATTGTGGTGGTCGAATGGCCTCCCCAACGTGCAAGAACATTTTTCTAAAAACGTATTTTCCCTTGCAGGGTTGTTTCCCCTCAACCATTCTGTTTTGGTTTCCCATGTACGTTTTGATGATACCCATCTATTAAATGGTTGTCCATGCTTGATTAGCAGGTTGGCTTGGTTGGGTAAGTCCAAGGATCTATCTGTTAATGGGTGGACTATGTGTTGAGGTAAATTTTATTGGCTGAGTAAGTCCAAGGGACCCATGTGTCATTGGCTAGTTTCCCTAGCAGCCTGACAAACCCAATTACTTATTGGCTTGGCTGGACAGTCTGTGAAACCCAACAATGCGTTGGCTTGACTGTGGATGTACGGTTTTGGCTATGAGTGAGCCTGTTGTTCCCTAGTTCCTTGTGGAATCATGCCCAGCTTGGGGGTGGTAGTGATGTTGAGAGAATGATGAGTACACTGGCCTACGGTTGGGTGGAATGTTGGAGTGACGTAGCTAGTTGTGGGACAAGCTTATTTCAAGATAAGTATTCTTGTGTATTTTATCTCTGCATTTGTACTTTCTTGTGAATTATTATGAATGGGTTGAATGCTTGAATGGATGTTATTTCTTCTACTATATATTGCAGGTTTTACACATAATGCATGTTAATGATTTATGCATCTGTTATGTTTTTAATCCAATTCATGTTTATGTTTTTATGTTCATGAGGTTTTTTTTCCCGTTGACAGTAGCAGTGTGTTGGTCCTGTCCTCTCCATCGTCAAGATGAGGGGTGGGGACGTGACAATACCTGTCAAAACCTAGATATGAACTCTAGGTTTGTGTATTCAATAGATCTACCACTGATCTATCAATACTGTTGGTAGTATCTCATATTTAGCTCAACTGAGCTCTGATACCATGTAAAATTTCCTTTAAAATCCAAACTAGTGCTACACAATATATTCAATTTGTCACTGAAAACCACACATGAATTTCTTTACTATTATTGTAGCAGAATATAAATACCGAGAAACATCCACAACATCACATAAAATATAGACACAGTATTTTGGGTATGGAAACCCCTGGATAAAACCCAAGATGGGAAAACTGGTGCAACAGTCAGATATATAATTTATATTATGAAGATATGGAACTTTTACAAGCAGCAGATAAATCACCCAACCTGGGGAAATGAACCTCTATAGAAACACTGGAAAAGTTCAGCAACCCAGCACACCCTAGAGAAGCAGTATGGTCCCTGTGTCAGCAGTATGACCCGCTCTGCGTAGTTGTATGGATCGGTACGTCGTTGACGTCAACATGTAAGGATTTCATATGGTTTTACAATTTCCTCTTTCTGAATGGTACACTGTCGTCTGTGTGCTTCTATATGACATCTAGCTCAGCCTAGAACCTTAGTGAATCTGTTGGGTAGGTGCTCCTCTATCTTTTCAATAAATTCCTGTATCTGTATCTCACATGTACATGTGTCCTCTCAACCAAATCTCCTTTTAATTCAATGGCTAAGTGAAAATCCTAACCCTCACTATGGATCAATGGATGTGATCCTTCGATGAGATCAATGGCCAAGATTAGATTATCCATCACTTAAATTATTTCACTTTTCACTTTCTAAAAGTGATTCCATTAAGTCAAAATCAAATTAGATTAATTAAAGTATTTTCCTAAATCAAAACTTTGGAAAATCGCTTTAATACTTTTGGCTTCATGTTTAATGTCTTTTTAGCATGCAAGGACACATGCAATGCTAGAAGACCTTCCTTGTTGCCACTTTCTAACAATATATATATGTGTGTGTGTGTGTGTGTGTGTGTTATGAATATGGATACAATACGGTCAACAATATGTTGATTGTATCGTATCCATGGTATGCTGAATTTTGGTCAAATTTCGAGCTCCTTTTGAATTTTTATACAAAAAGTCCAATACAACTGAATTATGTTACTATGGTTTAAACTTAATTCATTTGTTTTAATTTCTAAATAACAACTTTCCCATACATGGATTTCAGTAATGTACATTACCTACTATAAGACTATTAGGTGGTAGGGGGTAATTAATTTTTTTGTATGCATTTGACAAACCATTTCCACTATTATTTAAAATGCCTACGATTGTTCATAACAAGAGTCATGATGCTTTCTCCTCTAGAGTGTGTATGAAATTCAAATGACAACCTAACTCGAGAATACACACAAAATGATTGCCATGACACCTCAAAGACAATGGGATCTGCATTAGGAGTTTGGTTTATGATACAGAATTGAGAGATTTATAGCCCACTCTCTTACCAACATGGGTCTTCTACAAAAATTATATGTGTTTTTGTACAACTTTGCTCAAAATTAATTAAATGGTTCCATTTTCTATGTAACTTGCACACAAGAAACCCCCATATCTATCTATGCAAAACCCTTTTTAGGATTCAATCCAACTGATTACATGTGCATATGCAATATGTTTTTGTACAATTGTGTTTTCAACTTCTAATAGTTTATGCTATGTACAACATTACTTGAACCAATGGGACTCAGTTCTTCCTATTTTGGTTCAAAGACTATTTAATGAGATTGTGTTGTCTCACAAAATTTCAACACTCTTATTCTCATTATTCAAAAGAATGAACAACTAAGTTTAATATTCCATTAAATGATAACTAATCACCACAAGCATTGTTCAATCTATGATTCCAAACCATTAGAGGAAAAATATGCAAAGTACTCATGTAAGGGTGAATATATCAAAATGGCACCAAGTGTGATACATATCTAAATAAAAATTGAGAATACATAATCATCAAAAGCATTTCCTATAATTGAATATTATTCATCAATAACACTTGTTTCCCCCTCCTTTAGGCTCTAGCCCTTACCTCTACCTCAAATCTCAAAGTTGATCCTTCAAGGACATTAGTCAACACCCTACAATTTTGGTGAAAGTTCTTAATCCATACATCAAAATAAGGTAGAAAAAGATTCCCTTGCTTAATAAGTAATTTTTCTTGACTAAAGGGTAGATTTTTATCAATGTCATGACAAATTAGTTCAATCAACTTCAATAATCAAGCATCAACACCACCAAGATCAAAGTACATAGAGAATTTATATGCTTGATTAAATTCCAATCCCTTATCATCATACATAATAGAATTTAGCACAGAAACATTGCAATCCTAAAATTTATTAAGTTTGTTGAATTCTGAATGGGATCTAAAATATTACTTTTTGTATATGAAGTCCAATGAGGTTGGAACCATTCTCAAACATCCTGAAGCAATTAATGGTAATGTTAAAATTTTAAGTAAAATGATAGAAAATGAATGATAAGGAGAATATCACGTATACTTAACATTACTATTCAATACTACTGACTTCAATGTCACAAGTACAAAACTGGTCAATTTTTTTTAAAACATATATTTCTAACCTCCACGTGTGCACCGTGGGCATTATTGGATTAACTCAGTTGAGTTAATGCGGAACCAACCTATTTGAGACTAGTTTGGTGTTGAACCGGTCGAGTTAAGGGCTAACTCGGTCGATTTGGCACCAAATCGACCTCCAAGCCAATTTTTGTACCAGTTTGAAATTGTTGAAGGTTAAATCATTCAACTCGGTTGGTTCTAGTTTTAAGTTGGCTGATTTATAAAACAGTTGTTGTAAGTTCCCTTGAGAGCATGTTGCCAACTTGTTTGTATTGCCCTTTTTGTATAATGATTAGATGGAATTGTTATGAAAATACCATCCACTTGTAGTGTTAGGTTTTATGTAGCTTACGTTGGGCTTGCATATACTATAGTGGTTAGTGATCAATGTGAATGATGGTATCATTTCCCATTAGATAGTGCTTCCATTTCTTAACAGTGTGAACCAAGGCATAAAGTTCTTTGTCATATGTAGAGTAGTTTAGGACTCTATCATGGAACATTTTAGAACAACATCATATTGGTATTCCTCCTTGCATCAAAATTTATCCCATAACATATCCACTTGCATATGTCTCCATTTCAAAATGATTTTACAAGTTGGGCAATGCAAAAATTGGTGCTTGATTGATCTTTCATTTGAGTTCTTCAAAGGCTTTATGTTGATTCTTTCCCCACTAGAAACCCTTGTTGTTGGTTGATGTTCATGGAGGGGTGCAACCACAACTAAAAAATAAATTAAGAACTTTCAAAGGTACTGTGTTGCCCCCAAAAAACTCTTGACTTCAGTGGCATTTGTAGGATTTGGCCACTTGGTGATGGAATCTATCTTTGTAGGATCAATTTTAAGTTCTCCTCCAATCACATACCCCAAATACACCAAATAATGTTGAACAAATTCACATTTATTAAGGTTTGTCAGTAGTTGATGTTTTTAAATTTCTTTAACACATGCTTGGGATGTGCAATATGTTCTTCCCATGTAGCATACAAACCAATATATCATCCAAATACATCATCACAAATTAATCTATAAAAGGAAGCAATATATCATTCATCAAACACATAAATGTAGTTGGTGCATTACAAAAACCAAAAGTCTGTACTAACCATTCATATAGACCTTTTCTAGTCTTGAAGGAAATCTTCCAAGTGTTTCGTTCCTTCACTCATACCTCGTGGTATCTTGATTTGAGATCCAACTTCGTGAAGTACCTGGCATGTTGCAACTGATTTAGTAAATTATTAATTTTGGGAAAAGGGTATTGATTATTGAGGGTGATTTTATTCAGATCTTTGTAGTCAATATAGATCCTCCAAGTCCCATCCCTTTTGGTTACAATGATGATAGGTGACCCACAAGATAAGGTGCTTGGTTGGATTACTCCCTGCTCTAGTAGTTGTTGCAATTGCTTCATCACTTCTGCTTATAGAACGCGGTGTTTGTACAATTCAATGTTTGGAAACGGAGAATTAGGTAATAATTGTATGTTGTGCTCCATTTCCCTATTAGGAGGTAGCGCTTTAGGCTTATGGAATACTTCTTTGTATTCTTGCAAAAGCTTCTACTACTAGTGTTTCTACTCTCTAGTCTATCCCTCCGGAGATACCTTTACTTTTAGTGAGTCACCTTCTTGTTGATTATGTCTAAAGAAAAGCAATACAATTTTTGGTATGATCCTCCCTAGTGATGTAATGGCAGGGGTGGAGGGCCCATTAGTGTAAAAGTGCAGGTCGTTCAATATAAAGTGGACTATGCCCACTATGTCTATTATTATTAAATAAGGTTCTCTAATAAATGTAATGGGATCTCACTAAAGAAGGTCCACTAAGTAGTTTAGAGGTTAGAGTTGTAATGTGATTTATAAATAAGGATGGAGTCCTCCTTATGAGATGTGTGGAGAAATATATTGTAAGTGGATCTTATCTCACAAGAGGCTTCCCCATTGAAGAGGAAAGTGAACATGAGTTGATTCCTCCATTAAAAAAATCATTTGATATTAAGAATCATTATGATATTGTTTGTTTTATTCATTTTTTGTATTTAGTATACTACAATTGGTATTAGATCACTTTCTCGGGACAAATAAAACTAAGGAATTTTTCTTTCTTTCTTAGGTTTTCATTAAAGAGGGACATAACAATCATATCCATTTTTTAGTCATTTTAGACATTTTTTTTAAAAATTTGATTAAATATATATTTCCTCTCAAAAAATGCATAGTTTAAAAACAATCGCTCAAATCAAAGTATGGGAGATGGTGATATGACCGTTTCAAATTTTCATTTTTCTGGGGTTTTTGGTGGTGTCCATGGACCTTGCAGAGGGCATAAAATTTGATAAGGTGATCAGATTGCAACAAGACCAATGTTGTTGAAAACCTAATTTGCAGGTCTTTCATATGGCATATTATATGCCATATCTCCAACCAATATTTAGTCCTTTATAGTCCTTTCAAAATTATGTCCCCACGCCCTCATAGAATTGGTGTTGATGTATTTGTAACTTCAGGAGATATTCTGATGTTTATTATCATTTTATGTTGTTGTACCCCCATTGGATTTGTATTTACCTCCTTTCGGGATGTCATTATTGTGTATATACCTTGAGGTACAACCTCTATTGTAAGTCGGGGAAATAGTCCCTTGTGAAACATCATGTAATGTTTTCTGGAGTCTCTCTAGGAGAAGTCGGCCTTATTAGGGTAAGAGGTTGGCCCTAGTCATGTAATTGGTCAGTCACTTGAAAGGTATAAATAGGGAGGCACCCTCCCTCATTTATACAAACCTCACACTCACTCAACTTCGCATGGGAGAGAGAGACAAGGATGAGAGAACGTTAGTTGCTAGAGACTTCTTATTAAGTCTAGTTTTGATCATCTAATCATATAGTCTTTGTGATTGTATTATTTAGAGGAAGTTTGTGGTTTTCTCCTTTATGGTTTCCCCAGTGAAAATATTTGTTTCGTGTGTATTTGTTCTATCTTATGCATATTGTTGTACTTATTATTCTTTCAAATAAATATCCTAACTAAGATAATAAGATCTAAGAAAAACTAACATGGTATCAGAGCCTCTTTAAAAGAAGGCGCTGTGCAGTAGCAAAAACTAGGGCTTCTTAGTTCAAGGCCTTCTCTCCAAAGATCATAAAGAAAAGAGGGCTAGGCTAACGCGCCTTAGTAGGGTGCATATTTTGGTGGAAGCAGTTTCATATTTGAAGAAGTTTCAATTTTGACCCTGTCACTAGTGTTGGGAGAAACTAGGGCATCAAGTTTCAGAGGCTTCCCACCTCAGTCTTCAGAAAAGGACCCTGCTGAGAAAATCACCTCAAGGAGGCACATCTTTCTATCCAAACAGAATTCCCAAACTCCAAGTTTTGAAAATTAGGGTTTCTCTAACAAACCCTAGATCAGCTAGCTCTGGAACCAAGTCAGACACCTGAAATCGGTAAGATGTAAATCTTTGTTTTTTCCATTGGAGGTTTTCATTTGAAAAGCTGACTCACCATACTCAGCTTGAGAATAAGCTTGGAGGGGTTGATAACTTCCGAGCATGGAAGTACATAATCTCCTTGATCCTTGAAGAAAATGATTTGGATTAGTACATCAATGGAGAAGTTCCAGAAGTAGAAGGAGACAAGGATAAGGATATGTTAGCACTGGAAAAGAACCATAGGTTGTGAAGGCTCATTCCCAGGTAACAGTAGAACCACTTTCGAAGAGAAAACTGGCCTTCTGCTCTTCCGAGAGGGATCTCTCACCAAATATTAACAATGCCAGATATGTACAAGTGAAAATATGAATTGTTTTGAACGGTGGTTGAAACAGAACATAGAACGATTGGGTGATGGAGTCAAGATGTGTAATGAAAATAAACAGAACTTATGCAGGCGATTTTAACAAAGAGACAAGATAACCATTCGGTCGTAGTCAAATTATAAATGTCTAGTGGAAAAGGAAGAGCAAGAACAAACCATTAACACAGAGCATTGAAGAATGAATTCTGTATTAACTTTAGAAGAAAGCTTTAGTGGATATCTGAAACAACAGACGAAGCATAGTATGTATGAATTCCAAACTGTTATACACTTATTTTAGAAATGAAATAAAACATAATGGGGGAGATAAATTGGAAAACATTCACATGAGAAAGGAAGCAACAGACTGTAACACAAACAACACATGAATCCCTGTGAAAAACATCGACTTCGGCTCTGCAACTTTATTAGAAAGCTCTTGAAAGCATACAACACAAAGTTACATTGGTTCCAACCCTTTCTCCTTCTTCAGGAGGTACATTTATTTCATTTTTTGGACTTCCTAAACCGACATTTAGGAATCAAAATTTGTTAAAACTGAAGAACATCTTCTAACAAAATCTAATGTGGTGTATCTGCCACGATTTACATAAAACTGAAAAATGAACTGTGGACTGCAGGAGAAAATATGCACAAGAGCCTTTTATGTATCTTCCAGTTGGTGACAGCTGTACAAAGTTCTTGGAAAGGTAATCGTCGGAGGGGTGTGTCCATGAAGAAAATTTCCCGCGTCACTGTGATTGCCACCTCGATGGTTGTGTCCTAAAATTGTTCGACCTGTATTGCTGAATTGACCTCCATTGATTAGGACCAGGAAAAGTCGTGACAACCATGTCAAGTGCCTGCACTTTGAATTCCATATTTTCTGTGTATGAGGCCTCGGGTGCTTTGGCACATGCAGCTTTAAAATCAAACAACAGTTCGAATTCATTGGCCAACTTATCGAAAATGGTCCTACCTGACAAGGATTGCGACATGTCTCGAAACTTGTTGTTGTCTGATCGACAACTGACCAATCGCTCCAGATAATATTTCTGAGACAATAAGGGTCCCTTTTCTTCCCAGAAGAAAGGAATCCCTCTATCTACCAATGGCTTAAATAACTTGATAACCTCCTTGACCTTACGATTAATAATGCCAATTTTGGCCTGGACAGTGTCCAACATCCTATGTTTAACAATTACCTTTCTAGCCGCAGAGATGATAGCAACTCTTTTTTTGATATTATACCGGTTGGCTAGATCATCTGACAAGGCACTTAGAAAGTCAACAACATTTTTTGCTACCTCTGCGGGTCTTCTCTGCACTTCTCCCAATACTATCGAAACCTTTTTCTTGGCCTCTGTCAAAGCATTTTCCTGATCTGCGATGAAATCTATATAAGGTCTGAACTTGTTAGCTTATGCAATGACTTTATCCCAGATCAGATGTCTAGTACCCTGGAAGGCCATCTTACTGATCACTTGTTGGATTAATTTGGCGTTTTGTTGTGTCGATTCTTGACATTTATCCTCTGTCTTTTCCTTTCCTTGTTCCTCCTTTTCTTTTTCCTCCTCTAACTCCTTAATCTGTTGCTTTAACTTTGTACGCTCTGTATCTTTCAGGCCTATTTGGGACATTGCCTTAGAAAGAGAACTGGTGTTTACTTCTCCATCCACATTTACTGGTTGAATTGCAATCTTTGTTTATTTTTCCTTAAGCTCTTTTTCCTTTGTTGCTAGCATAGCTTTTAATTCTTTTTCGCTCTCCTTCAGAATCTTGGTATCCACTTCCCATTGCCTTTCCTTCTCCTCGAGCTTCAATGGCTTGGCCTTGCAGCCTGTAAGCTCAGTGTTCAATTTCTCTTTCTCTTTATCAAATTCAGCCAACTCAGTTGTCTGAATGAGATGGGTGGAAGGGATTTTCAACTTCCTTTTTAGTACTTGGATCTCTTTTTCTTTCTTGTCCAGCAATATTTGAGCTAAAGCTCCCTTATATACTGGTCCATCTATTTGTAATGTTTAATTTTGCAAATTGTTAAATTGGATCTTGAGGGCCTTGTTTTCGACTATTACCTTCCTCAAAATGTCTAGAGTTTTTGTTTTACTTGCCTCCAGCTTGGATATATCTAGTGTGGATTTCAATAATCTAGTATTCAAGATGTCATTGGTCTCTCTATTAAGGTGTATTATATCAGTAGTGGGAACCTTTTCGAGGTTCACATTAACCTCTAACACTTTGTTTCCTACTGTCAAGGCGAGGCTGAGGGTGTTTGTAGCATGATCCCTCACAATCTTCAATGCCATATTTGGATAGGGAAACTGTATTACTTCATTATACAACTTTGTTGTATCATTAAAAGTTTTATCAGCCCTTTCTCGGTAATATTCCAACCAATATTCCTTAGAGGCATTCCTGTTTGGAGTCTGTCCATCAAACACATATTCCTGGATCTCTAACTTGGATGTTTTGGTCTCTTCTTGTTTCTATTTGTCTTTCACATTTTTCTTCTTCATTTCTCCCTTCCTATTGCTCCTTTTAACTTGCACTAACTATTGTTCTTGTTCTATTTTCTGTTTTTTGGCATGTTGGCATTATCTAGCTCATCAGTCTCCATGGGTTCCGAAAGTCCTCTTTTCATTGAATTCCCTGAATAACTGACCAATGATGAGGCATTCCCAGCCATTGCAAATACTTTGGACAACTCCATTTGGGGAGAACTGTCCCATGGAAGGGTTGAGATGGAGATTTGTCCTATGCTGATATCCATCATGGTAGAGTTAGGGAAATCATCCCAATCGATAGCTTCTCTAAGCCCGGGTATTTCAGTGTGCTCAAAAGGCTTACTATTGTGAGCCTTCCTCCTTTTGGAAATTACTTGATGTGGGTCGTAATTTATAGCTTGTTCTAGAGAGAATCCCAAGCCTTTGAGTAAGTTACCAACCAGTGGCAAAGCAGCCCTGCTCTTGACCGTGTATGGCCCCACCTCCCAAGGGAAAATAAGATTTGAGCCCTTCCTAGAATTCAAAAAGTGTTCTTCTTCAACAGTGAGTCTTTTCCTGATTAATTACAAGGAGAAAACCCTAGCAGTTAGAAATGCTGGCAGGATGTAAGGCTGATGCACAAAACTGTATAGCCTTATGATTGTTCCAAATTCTACCAGGTACCAGTCTCCTATAATGTTGCTATGAGACAGCTGAAGTATTTTCCTCATCTCAGGAAACACCCTGAGTAACCTTTCTTGAAAGAAAAGGTTGTATATTTCAGCCATCAAAACGTTCATGAATTTACAGTAGTCTTTGGTCATGTGACCAGTGATCTCTAGATCAGACACTTGCAAATCTTCTTTATTATAAGATAAAAACATTCTCAACAAAAAGGACTGGAATCTGAATACCTTGGTGCGTGGAAATTAGCTAACTTAGAATGAATGTCCTCGATTATAAATTCATCAAATTTAATACAACAGGAGTGAAAGGATTTCCCTAGTAATTAAGGTTCGACAAGACAGGTACTCAAAACAAATAGTATACTCAACATGGACTCTGTGATATAACCATTAGTATCTAGACCTGGAAACTGACTGGCTAGGGCTATGCACCACTGAGTTTCTTCATTAAATTGACTAAGGTCAATGGGGTAAGACAGACTGATGACTTCACCATTAGGCTTTGAAGAATACCTCAGGAAAAATTCTCTATTTTCGATAGTAGACTCTCTAAAGAAATGTATGATATTTTGTTCTCAGTATCTTTGGGATATGTGGAAAAAATCGTCTAGGACGTGGAGGGTTTTACAGACGACAAGAGACTGAACTGAGTAGAGGATTTTGGATTTGGACCTATTCATAATGACCCCTTCGGTTGCATAAATATTGCATGCACACCACTCAACAAACTCGGGGCAATGGGGGGTCTGGTTAACAGAGAAAAAATGGAAAAAAGGATTTAAAAACACCACAGGTATCGCTACCCTGGTCCTTAAGGACTTCCAATTTTCCCCTAGAAACTTCAATGGTTTATCCCAATAGAATGGTATCAAAAATCTTAGCGTTCTCATCCATGAGACTTTCTTCTTCCCTCCGGCATGTGACCCTTGATTCTGCATTATCCCTTACATCTACCACTCCTATTTCTCCTACTTTTTCCATTTTCAATAGCACTGAGGGAGTATCAAGGGCCTACCTTGTTTCCATAGCATAGTATTCTAGTCCGTCTGTGCTGGAACTCTGTATGTAGTTGGAGAGTTCATCAATATCAAGGCTCTGGAAAAGACAAACCTTTCCAACTCCATATAGACCCATTTATAGTTTTCTATAGTGCGTAATCTTCATGCCTTTTCTATCCAGCCTGCACCATAGATCTTTCTCCTTGCCATCTGAACCTTGGATATGCGGGGTCCTTTGTGTCAGAGTTTTCCTCACTACCAGTATGTGTAGCTTAATTTGGGAGAATCGACCTCTGCCATCGATCTCCAAATTACCTTCATTGAGGTCATTCACATTTGAAAAATTTAACATTCCACTGATTCCTCCGTCCTTGATCTAGTGAGCAACTCTAGATCGCGGTATGTTTCTTATCCGTCGATCAAGATCGACCTCTCTTCGTGACCGTCGATCGGAGCGTACCCTACTACTTTTTGTGAATTGATATCCTGACCCCGTCCGCGCTAGTTAAAGTCATGAAATGAACCATGACCGTAGATCTATCCCCGCCTTTTCCTCAACCTTCCGATCTTTTCTCCCTTTAGCACATTTCACGATTTGGAAAAGTGATTTTGGCCGAGCATGTCCGCTGCATGAAATTCTTTGGTGCCATTGATATGTATTTAGATTAATCTCAACCTTCCATTATGGCTCCCATTTAATGCACTCCGCACATCCAACGACCGCGTTTTTCCTTGCATCTCTCATCTGCGAAATTCCTTTCTACCATCAATCTTTATCATTTCGAATCGGGGCCATTGATTCATGATGTCCTTTACCTCATTCCTGCTGCTTCTTATTCCAGAGGCAGAATGCCATTCCACATATTCCTTCAGTACCCCTGCAAACTCTAAGGATGTAAATTTGAGCATATAGATCTGTGGACAAATACACAACTCACAAAGAAGATCTCACAATTTACTCAACAATTGAAGAATGAAATAGTGCAAAAGGCTTGCAGCTGTGAATGCTTTCATTAATCAAAAAAGTATTTCAGATGATAATTACAATAATGTAAAATGGCTTTAATAGCCACAAGCAATTCGAATCCACATGAGGAAGTTCGAATTGATTAGACTCTACTTGACTGTAGGTAACCAAGACTTTGTCTAAATCACTATCGGAGGACGCAGTAGTTAACTGTCCTTGTCTAAATCATAACCGGAGTTCATCGGAGCTCTAAAACACAACCAAGTGTTACATTTAGTGTTGAATAATGGTTAACTGATTGTGGTAGGTGAGAAATCCGCCCCACATGTGTGCAATCAAGTAAACCTAGCGCTAACTGAATGTGGAGGACTTGAACTGAATGTAACTGACTCCTAACTTAGCTTGACTAGTCATTAACTGAAGCGAACTGACCTTGGTTGGTTTCGGCACTCCTAGTGGCTTCCTAAATTGTAGGGATTGATCTAGGAGGCTCCTAAAATTATGCAATCAAGTGCAATAAGTGGCAGTGAGCCTCAATTAGTGTTCCCCACACTTTAGTAACTAAAACATGTGCCCCAATTAGGTCAAGTTTACCCAATGGTGCTAATGACTATAAATAGACTGGATGGACTCCCGATTTAGACATATGACCAAATTTGGACAAGGGAGGATTAATAATCCTAACACCCCCCCTGAATGCTAACTTGGACAAACTGTGGACCCTGGTAACTAAGACCATAGGTCACCCATTACATCAAGTAAAATAAAGTAACCGCTCAATACAAGGAGCTAGGGCAAAAACCACATGGGAAAAAATCCCTCGTTCTAGCTAAGCAGGTAGAATCAGGTCTCAAGTTTGAAAAAATTGAAAATATGTTGCTGCAATCTTCATCTTTGTGAGGTAGTGAAGCAGCTTGCATGGTGTGCTGTGCACAGGTATTCTGGGGCCTGGCATGTAGACTTCTCCTTCTTCTCCAAAAATGATGATGGGAGGAAGGAGGAATGTAAACTTTGTCTCTTGCTGAATGAAGAGGTGTATGATCATATCCATTATTCTAAATGTAGTAATACTGAGCCCTTGCCATATTGCATCTCTCTGAAGGAGGTAAAATAGTATGGCATAGCGCAAGAGTCTTTCCTTTCTGAGTGTCAGGTGAGTTTCCAGTCATCTTCCTAGCTTCCAATTTGGAAGTAGGGACTGAATCTAGATCTGAGTCACCCTGAATCTTAATGTCATAAACTGATATAGATGGATCTGCAATACTAGTAGAAGCTGTAAAAGAAGTAGATGCAATGGTTTTACCTTCCCTTGCAGGTGGCTGTTGAGAGTGCATTGGTTCTGAAGGAGGCATGAAATGTGAGAACTCATATGCTTTTGAAGCATGATTCGCAATACCCTTTGCTATGATGCTCCCAGTAGAGATATCTATGATCTCCACTGAGTCAGGACCAAATATCACTCGCTTTGGAGATCCAGTATGGGTCATCTGATAGACAGATAACAGGTTTGAATCCAGGGAGGGAAAAAACAAAACATCTTTGAACCTTCCATGTTCAAGTTGGATAGAGCCCTTCCCTTTGGTTTGGAATTTACTGTTATTGCCCATCTGAATCCTAGGACCATCAAAGGACTGAAAAGAAGAGAATGATTCTCTGGATGTAGCCATATGGTTGGAAGCTCTAGAATCAATGAGAAAGGCAGGTGTTGATGTGCAGCAAGCTTTCAGTGCATGTCCTTTCCTTTGGTATTCTTCTTCTTCTTCTTCAGAGTCTTCCTTCCTTGCACTAGCAGGTACATAAATGTTGTGCTTTTTCAAAAGAAGAGCCATTTCATCAAGTTGTCTTCTCATATAGGAGCTTTCTGAATGGAATCCCCTTCCACAGTAAGAGCAGAGGACTTTGCCTTTGCCATTCTTCTTGCTTCTCTTCGAACCTGAAGGTTCTTTTGACTGCTCAGACTCATCTCTTTGCTTCCCTTTGTCATTCGCTACCTTATCTCCTCTTGCAACAAGAGCTAGATATTTGGGAGATCGAATGATCCCCATTTGGATCAATTTATCATTCTCAGAAATAAGAGATTGAATGAAAGCATTAAGAGTGGGCATCTTCCAATTTGGAGTAGTGAGCCTTACTGTTTGGAAGGTGGATACAAAGACTGAGTAGTCTGAATTGATCTTGGTGAGAATAGCAAGGATGAGCTGATCTTCATCCTTCTTCACTTTGCATTGCTTCAACTGATATATTAGGTTCTTGAAATTTGAGAAGAATTCATTTAGAGATTCGAAGTTTCATGGATTGAGAGTAATCAGATCATTTTCTAGTTGATGGATCCTCATCTCATCATGCTTATCAAATAAGGAAGCAAGCTTGTGCCAAACCTCCTTGGGAGTGTCCAAGTCTTGGATGTGAAATCGAAGATCTCTAGAGACTGAGGAGGACATGAGTCCAATGGCTTCATCAAACCTGTTCATGTACTTAGCTTTGTCTTTATCTGATTCTGGCTCTTCCTATGTTTCTTCTATGAGTCTGAAGAGATGCTTTGTGCGGAGAAATACTTTCATGTCATCCTTCCACTCGTGATAGTTGAAGGGAGTGAGAGGCTCTATTTGATGAGCCATTTCGAAGTAATAGGAAGAACTGAGCTGCTGTAGCGAATGCAATGAGAAGAAAGGGCTTCTTGTAGCGAATGCTGTAAGAGAAGCTGATAACCTGTCACACAATCAAACATACAAAGTAAAAAAAATGATCCGGCTGGAGATCTGAGGAGGAGAGGAGTCTTGTCCACGGAGGCTCTGATACCATGTAAATTTGAGCATATAGATCTGTAGACAAATACACATCTCACAAAGAAGATCTCACAATTTACTCAGCAATTGAAGAATGAAACAGTGCAAAAGGCTTGCAGCTGTGAATGCTTTCATTAATAAAAAAAGTAATTAAGATGATAATTACAATAATGTAAAATGGCTTTAATAGCCACAAGCAATTCGAATCCACATGAGGAAGTTCGAATTGATTAGACTCTACTTGACTATAGGTAACCAAGACTTTGTCTAAATCACTATCGGAGGACCCAGTAGTTAACTGTCCTTGTCTAAATCATAACCGGAGTTCATCGGAGCTCTAAAACACAACCAAGTGTTACATTTAGTGTTGACTAATGGTTAACTGATTGTGTTAGGTGAGAAATGCGCCCCACATGTGTGCAATCAAGTAAACCTAGCACTAACTGAATGTGGAGGACTTGAACTGAATGTAACTGACTCCTAACTTAGCTTGACTAGTCATTAACTGAAGTGAACTGACCTTGGTTGGTTTCGACACTCCCAGTGGCTTCCTAAATTGTAGGGATTGATCTAGGAGGATCATAAACTTATGCAATCAAGTGCAATAGGTGGCAGTGAGCCTCAATTAGTGTTCCCCACACTTTAGTAACTTAAACATGTGCCCCAATTAGGTCAAGTTTACCCAATGGTGCTAATGACTATAAATAGACTGGATGGACTCCCGATTTAGACATGACTCCCGATTTAGACATATGACCAAATTTGGACAAGGGAGGATTAATAATCCTAACAAAGGATTCCTCCCCAATACTTCTCGATAAGGTATTTTCCCCAAACACCTCCTATAATCATTTTTTTTTGAATATGGTGCTAACAACTAGCTCCACAAGGGATTCTATCCTCCCAGCAAGGTAGAAAAGAACCCCATAGACCATTCATCGAATCCATTGACAAAATCATCTTCTTTTTTTTTGAAAGAAAACATAATTGAAAAATGGTTACCTCTTTCGATCTTAGGGCCTTCTCTGCGTGTTTCAAATCTTCCGATTCACCATCTGTACTGACTGAAAAAAAATAAAAATATTTACACCATAATACATGGAACTTAGTCCCTTTACTCTGAGTAATGTTTTAGACACCTCCCATTCACTGGGCCTCCCTCATACTGTGACCCATCTGGATACTGTAGAATGAAAGAATTATCACCTTTGAGTGCCACAATAAGGTATGGGCCTACCCACAAGTGATCAAATTTTCCATGTTTGCCTTTTTCTTCATGTGGGGTGTCCCATTTTAACACCAGGTCGTCAACCTGAAAAATGTCCTCCTTTATTCTTTTGTCAAAGGTATTCTTCATCTTCCCCTGATCTATCCGGACCTTATCATAGGCTTTATCCCTAAGTTTCATTCAGTTCAATAATCTAGTTGATCCTTCTTTGCATGGGATTAGGTGCATCTTGCTGGTCCTACAATAATTTCATAACTCGAACTCCTAGAGATGCAGGAAAAATTACCTTGGCTCCATATACCAATTGAAATGGTGACATACCAATAGCCCTCTTTGTGCTGATCCTGTCATCCCACAAGGCATATTTCAACTTTGTATTCTAGGATCTTTTGTTGTCCTCCAACAACTTCTTAATAATCCTCACCAGACTCTTGTTAGAGGATTCTGCCAGTCCATTACCCTGTGGGTAATACGCAGTAGAATGATTTAGGATTATATGATATTTATAGCAAAAATTAATTATCTTGTTGGACTTAAACACGGGTGCATTATTTGTCACAATTCGTTTAGGCCAACCAAATCTTGCCAACATATTATTCTCTAGGAAATCCATTATCACTTCTTCTGTAGCTCTTCTAGTGGGTATTGATTCAATCCACTTCGTGAAACAATCAGTAGCTATTAAAATCCACTTATGCTGTTCTGAGGAGTTTGGATTTATCTCCCCAATGAAATACAACCCCCATCGCTGGAAAGGTGCTTCTACTGATATAGGGTTGAGGGGAAGTGAAACCACCTTCCTTTTTCCTTCAAAAATTTGACACTGATGGCATTTAGTTGTTTCCTTATATACATCTGAGACCAATGAAGGCCAATAGAATCCTACCCTCTGAATTTTATTTGTGGTGACCTTCGAGGAATGGTGCCCTCCACAATCTCTTGCATGGAACTCTTTTGTTATATGTTGAGCTTCATTCTCCAGAAGACAGTTCAACAATATTCCACTAGGGTCTTTCCAATAAAGATACTGTTCTATGATACAAAATTTAGCATCCTTCATCTTCACAAACCTAGCTTTGGTTTTGCTTAACCCTGCAGGAGGCTGTAAATTCTGCAATATATAAACAATATTATCATACCAGGGAGAGATAGAAAAATCAGGCCTCACCGGTACTTTTGTATCCAGTTGATTAGATTGACTAGTTATAAAATTTAGCTGCAAAGAATTGCAATGGGAATCTATCATCATTTTAGCCAATCCTTGCCCTTTAATCAATTTTGTGGGCTTAATTTCTATGTCGTACTCTAGAAGCACTGCAATCCATTTAGCTCTTCTCCCCTCCGAATCTGGCTGTGTAAGTATGCTCTTCACCACGCTACTGGGGACATATGCAGTTATATGGGAATGGAGGATGTAAATTCTAAAGTCCTTTAAGGCCTTAACCAAAGCACAAGCTTTTTTTTCCATTATATCATATTTCAATTCTCCATCTCTCAATATCTTACTGAAAAATGCTATAGGATGTTCTTCACCTTGATCATTTTTCTGTAACAAAACTGTTGCCACAGTATGCTTCGAAGCATATGAGAATACTAAAAAATATTTCTCAAATTCCGGACTAACCAGCACATGAGCTTCTGAAATGGCTTGTTTTATATCTTTGAAAGATTTCTTGGTTTCCACAGTCCATTTTATTTCATGATATTTCCTCAGCATATTAGTAATGTTCATCAGGATTTCAGCAAAGCTAGGAATGAATCTTCTTAAGAAATTTACCTAACCAATGAAAGATTGTATTTCCTTCTTACTTCTCGATTCTTCCACCTTCAAGATGCCATTTACCTTGTCTAGATCAATCATGATTCCTTCCTTTGAAATAATATGCCCCTGTAGTTTTCCTTCTTCTAGAGCAAAATTTGACTTTCTTGGATTTAATGAGATGCCATACTTTCTGCACTTAATGAAAACCCTTTCTAAATGTCTGATATGATCTTTGGAAAACCTGGAATATACAGTAATATCATCCATGTAAATGACCACAAATTTGTCCCTTTCATTTGCATAGGAAATATCCATGGCACGTTGGAAAGTGGCTCCAGCATTCATTAATCCAAACGACATCTTTGCATACATGAAGGTACCCTAAGGCGTGGTGAAAGCAGTTTTTTCCTGGTCTTCAGACAACACCTTCACCTGATTGTAACCAGAAAACCCATCCATAGTAGATATCCTCTCTAAGCCCACTACCCTCTATAGGATCTGGTCCATCTTTGGCAAAGGGTAATTTTCCTTCAAAGAGACTTTATTCAAGTTCCTGAAATTCACACACAGTCTTATTTCCCCATTCTTCTTCCTAACAGGAACCAAATTGGCTACCCATTTTGAAAACCTCAGAGTCACAATTATTTTTGCATCAAACAGATTTTTAATCTCCTTTTCAATGATAGGTACTAGCTTTGGATTGATTCTTATGAGCTTTTTCCTAAATGGTTTTTCCCCAGGATTGATTGGGATAGTATGATGTATAATGGAAGTGTCATACTCTTTGAGGCCATCATAACTCCATGCAAACACATCTGTGTATTTCTTCATCAGGTTTACATATTCATCCTTTTCTTTAGCAGGTAATTTCTTGGATAAATTTACAATTTTTGGGTCATCTTTAGTGCCAATATTTTTATTTTCCACAACGTTTTCAGCAGGTTTGACCTTAGGATCTCTGGCAACGTTGTTTTGGTAAAAATGAATCTCTAAGGGGATCAAACCTCTGTGGGTGTGATTACTTTTTAACTAGACTATATCCTTACCTACCAAAAATCCTTTCATCTTCTCTACTCCAGTGGTCTCTTCTTCATTCACATCAGCCTCTAGGAAATTCTCGGAGTCAGCACCATCTTCATCTATGCGGGTATTCACAAACTCACCAGACAAATCCAAAAACCTTTTGATTTGCATATCATCTTCGAAAACCTACCAATATTTGGTGTTGTCAAGTATGGAGGGCCTATTCACAATGTCTACTTTGTATTTTCTCTTACCTGTGGTAGGAGTTTCAAATTTCCCAGCCGCGGTTGCCAGGGAGTCCACCATTGTATTCTCATACCTAGGAATCACTTGGACCCTGTGTTGGTGAAATAATTCCCAAATATGTACCATACCCCATTCCGGTAAGCCCACATTCTTGGATGCCTAGTTTGGTAGATATCGTTCACCTGATTAACTACAAGTTCTAAATCTCCAAAGATTTGGACCCTTTTAGCTTCCAAATCCTTCAATGCATGCAAACCCAAAACAAAGCCTCATATTCTGCTACATTATTAGTTCATTCAAAAACCAACTTGTAAGAATAAGCTTTAGTATCTCTAATGGGGGAAATTATGTACATACCTGCACCAGCACCTATTTTAGCCACCGATCCATCAAAATACATCTTCCATAATCCTTCGTCTTTTTGCTTTCTTTCCAAAGCCTCCTGTTCATTTGTCTCTTTTCTATCCTTCTTACCTTTACTTGGCACAACAGTTTTTGAGTTACAATGAGATATATCATTGAAGAAAATAGATGACCCTAAGTCTGTATCGACAGCATAAACATGATGAATATCAGGCTGAGCTTAACTGCTCACGACATAAGGCAATATTTTCTCACTGTACAGCCTCTTGTTTTCATTACGAACATGAATTGTTGCGTAAGACATGTCCATTTATAAGCTACCCTTTAGCTTTGAATTCTAAGACCTCGACAACAAAATACCAAACTTGGGATGAATATCAACCATGACAACATCCATGACCACAATTTTAGATGGTAACTTATTCAAGGATACCACCATGTCCTTTATCAAAACCATAAATTTAACTCTTTTAGAATCAAAGGAATACAAGTATTTATAAGGCCTGGTAATCTATAACCCTAGACTTTCCACCACTCCCTTTGGCATCAAATTATGTGAAGCACCCGAATCCAACATAGCATTGTACAACACCATGTCATGCACATTTAAACTCATGTAAAAGGGTGGTACTTCCTCATCTTCACTATCCACACTATCAATTTTAGATCCCAAGATAATAGTAGGATTGTCTTTTGTCAGTTCTAAAATATCTGGGTGAGCTTCTCCTTGATTTCTGATAATCTTTGTTATAGTGTTCCTATATTCCTGATTTCTTAGCAGTTCATTAAAAGGAATTGAAATCTTCAACTTAGCAAGTTCACTTTGGAGATTAAACATGGAAGAAATTTTGTCTAGCTCCATAGGTACTGTTTGTTTTGGTTCCTTTACTTTCTCAGTTCCATTTCCAATTTCTTTATACACAACATGATCCTTTTGTTTTTCATTTCTTTTTTCTGTGTTGGTCTGACTACTGGAAGGCTGATTTGGATTTAACCCTCCTTTATTTATAGCAACATCTCTAATCCTCAATTTGATCTTTCTGACATCATCTATAGCATGCATATATCTCTTATGATATTGTTCCAATTCCTTCGCCAGAGCATTATCATCTACTTGTGCAAACATATTATGTTCCTCTTCAGTCAAATAGATTTCAGAATCTAAATCACCAAAATGATGAATATGGTCTTCAATAGACTCTGCATCGTCCTCAGAAGCTACATAGTTTTCAGGGAAAGGGGGTCTAACTTGCTGATATTCTTGGTTCCTTGGATTCCTCACATTCCTTTGTCTATTCTGTTGGAGTGGGGGAGGAATCGGTCTTCTAAAATTGGGATTTCTGATATGAGGTTCATCCTATTCTTGATTTACTGGCTTAGCTTCCACAGTTAGCCAGTCCATTAAATTTTCCATTGTTTTTAGCATCATTTCAAATTTTATATCACTAGATGAAGAAGTAGAAGAGGTGGGGTGTATTTCTTCTCTACCTTTCCTCCTGTCAACATCCACTCTCTGTTTTAACTTTCCACATGCCATCATATCGGCCTCTACTTCTAGGGAATCTGTGAACATGGCAGGAAGAGTAGCCGATTTTCTTTCTCTCAACAATAATGCAAAATCATTATCAAAGACCTCGGAATAATGAAGCTTAGCCACACTCGGTGAGGGTTTAATGTTAGTAGCTATCGAATTATAGGCTCTCATGAATTTTCTAGAAAAACCATGGACCGAGTCAAAACCTCCTTTCTTGAGATTGTTGTACTAGGACAGGACTTGTAATGGGCTTTGCTTATCATCCCATCTTTCTAGAAACGTGGTTTGGAAACTAGCAAAATTAAGAATAGACCTGGGTGGAAAATATTTGTACCATTTCTTGGCTTCCCTAGACAAAATTTGTGCAAACAGCCTCATATTGACGTCCTCATGATCCACTTCCTCTAGTTCTACGAAGTCATCAAACCTACCCACATGGTACTTTACAAAGACATTCCCCTCCCCATCATATAGTGAAATTATTTGGGCATAGTTTAAGGGAAGGTTGTGCAGAGCTATAGGTAGGGCCAATGGAGAAAATCTGGCAGCTTCCATCAGTGTAGGTCGATTAGGAGCAAGTTGGGGGTTAGGAAACTAGGATTTTTGAAAAATAGGGACTGCCCTTTTAGCTTGCGGCTGAGGTCTCAAGGTCTAGCCACGAAGAGTCAAGAAGATAGGATTCTAGTCTACAAGGGATAACCTCAACTTACTTTAGGTCAAACTCAGACTTTGATTTGGTCAGTAATCCTTCAACGCTAGTCCCCCATTCAGATTATGCTATGTTATGCAAATCATGAGATGATGACGTACCAAACAAAGGAAAATCCACGTTCTCTTTATTTATATTCCTAAGTATTCTTTTTGGATTTTCCACACTTTGAAAAGTTTCAGGATTAGGATTACCTCTCGTATGTATCCTCTTGGAAGCCAGGATATCTTGTGTGACACTGTCCAAAGTGAGTGTGAAGTTGCCAGGGAAAATGTACAACCTCCTTGTGAATGTAGAAACTTCTGTTTGCCCACATAAATCTCTTTCTTGAAACTTTGCAGTTCTTTTCGTTTTCCCAGGGATGGTCTTCAATTCGTCCCCGGCAACGGTGCTAGTTTGTTAGCACTGGAAAAGAACCAGAGGTTGTGAAGGCTTGTTCCCAAGTAATAACAGAACCACTTTCGAAGAGAGAACTAGCCTTCTGCTCTTCCGAGAGGGATCTCTCACCAAATATTAACAATGTCAAATATGTACAAGTGAAAATATGAATTACTTGTAAGGGTGGTTGAAACATAACATAGAACCATTGGGAGATGGAGTCAAGATGTGTAACGGAAATAAGCATAACTTATGCAGGTGATTTTAACACATAGGAAAGATAGCCATTCTGTCATAGTCAAATTATAATTTTCCGGTGGAAAAGGAAGAGCAAGAACAAACCATTAACACAGAGCATTAAAGAATGAATTTTGTATTAACTTTAAAATAAAGATTTAGTGGATATATGAAACAACAGACAGAGCATAGTATGTATGAATTCCAAACTATAATACACTTATTTCAGACATGAAAGAAAACACAATGGGGGAGATAAACTGGAAAACATTCACATGAGAAAGGAAGCAACAGACTGTAACAAAAAAAACACATGAATCCCTGTGAAAAACACCGACTTCAGCTCTGCAACTTTATTATAAAGATCTTGAAAGCATACAACACAAAGTTACATTGGTTACAACCATTTCTCCTTCTTCAGGAGGTACATTTATATCATTTTTTGGACTTCCTAAACTAACATTCGGGAATCAAAATTTGTTACAATTGAAGAACATCTTCTAACAAACTCTAATGTGGTGTATCTGCCACGATTTACATAAAACTAAAAAATGAACTGTGGACTACGGGAGAAAATATGCGCAATAGCCTTTTATGTATCTTCTGGTTGGTGACAACTGTACAAAGTTCTGGGAGAGGTAATCGTCGGAGGGGTGTGTCCATGAAGAAAATTTCCTGCATCACCATCATTGCCACCTCTATGGTTGCATCCTAAACTTGTTCGACCTGTATTGCTGAATTGACCTCCATTGACCAGGACCAGGAAAATTCGCGAAAACCATGTCAAGTGCCTGTACTTTGAGTTCCATAGGTAGCTTTAAAATCAAACAACAATTCAAATTCACTTGCAAACTTATCGAAAACGGTCCTGCCTAACAAGGATTGTTGCATGTCTCGAAACTTGTTGTTGTCTGATAGAAAAATGACCAATCGCTCCAGATAATATTTCTGAGACAAAAAGGGTCCTTTTTCTTCCCAGTAGAAAGGAATCCCTTTGTCTACTAGTGGCTTAAATAACTTGATAACCTCCTTGACCTTGTGATCAATAATGCCAATTTTGGCCTGGATAGTGTCCAGCATCCTATGTTTAGCAATTACCTTTCTATCCCTAGAGATGATAGCAACTTTGTTTTGGATATTATACCGGTTGGCTAGATCATCTGAAAAAGCACTTACAAAGTCAACAACATTTTTTGCTACCTATGCGGGTCTTCTCTGCACTTCTCCCAATACTGTCGAAACCTTTTTCTTGGCCTCTGTCAAAGCATTTTCTTGATCTGCGATGAAATCTATATAAGGTTTGAACCTTTTAGCTTCTGCAATGATTTGATCCCAAATCAGATGTCTAGCACCCTGCAAAGCCATCTTACCGATCACCTGCTGGCTTAATTTGGCATTTTGTTGTGTCAATACTCAACATTTCTCCTTTATATTTTCCTTTTCTTGTTCCTCCCTTGATTTTTCCTCCTCTAACTCCTTAATCTGCTTCTTTAAATTTGTAAGCTCTATATCTTTCAAGCCTATTTGGGACATCGCCTTAGAAAGAGAACTGGTGTCTACTTCTCCAACCAGATTTATTGGTTGAATTGCATCTCTGTACATTTTTCCTGAAGCTCTTTTTCCTTTGTTGCCAGTGTAGACTTTAATTCTTTTTCGCTCTCCTTTAGAAGCTTTGTATCCACTTGCCACTTCCTTTCCTTCTCCTTGAGATTCAATAGCTTGGCCTTGCAATCTTTTAGCTTAGTGTTCAATGTCTCTTTCTCTTTATCGAATTCAGCCAACTCAGCTATCTGAATGAGCTGGGTGGAAGGGATTTTCAACTTCCTTTTTAGTACTTGGATCTCTTTTTATTTCTTGTCCAATAATCTTTGAGCTAAAGCTCCCTTATATGCTGGTCCATCTATTTGTAATGATTCATTCTACAAATTGTTAATTTGGATCTTGAGGGCCTTGTTTTCAACTCTTACCTTCCTCAAAAGGTCTAAAGTTTTTGTTTTACTTGCCTCCGGCTTGGATATTTGTAGTGTGGCTTTCAGTAATCTAGTATTCAAGATGTCACTGGTGCCTCTGTTAAGTTGTATTATATCAGTAGTGGGAACCTTTTCTAGGTTCACATTAACTTCTGACACTTTGTTTCCTACTGTCAAGGCCAGGCTGAGGGTGTATGTAGCATGATCCCTCACAGTCTTCAATGCCACATTTGGATAGGGAAACTGTATTACTTCATTATATAGCTTTGTTGTCTCATTAAAATTTTTATCATCCCTTTCTCGGTAATAGTCCAGCCAATCTTCTTTAGAGGCATGCCTGTTTGGAGTCTATCCATCAAACAATATATACTCCTGGATCTCTAACTTGGCTGTTTTGAGCTCTTCTTGTTTCTGTTTGTATTTCACATTTTTCTTCTTCATTTGTCCCTTCATATTGATCCTCTTAATCTGCACTAACTGCTATTCTTGTTCTATTTTCTGCTTTTTGGGCATGCTGGTAGTATCTACCTCATCAGTCTCCATGGGTTCCGAAATTCCTCTTTTCATTGAACTCCCTGAATAACTGACCAACGATGAGGCATTCCCAGCCATTGAAACTAGTTTGGACAGCTCCATTTGGGGAGAATTGTCAGATGGCAGGGGTGAGACAGAGCTTCGTCCTATGCTGATATCCTTCGTGGTAGAGTTAGGGAAATCATCCCAATTGGCAACTTCTCTAAGATCAGGTATTTCAGTGTGCTCAAAAGGCTTACTCTTGTGAGCCATCCTCCTTTTGGAAATTACTTGATGTGGGTCGTAATTTATAGCCTGTTCCAGAGAGAATCCCATGCCTTTGAGTAAGTTACCAACCAGTGGAAAAGCAGCCCTGCACTTGACTATGTATGGCCCCACCTCCCAGGAAAAATAAGATTTGAGCCCTTCCTAGAATTCAAAAAGTGTTCTTCTTCAACAGTGAGTCTTTTCCTGATTAATTCCAAGGAGAAAACCCTAGCAGTTAGAAAGGATGGCAGGATGTAAGGTTGATGCACAAAATCGTATAGCCTTATGATTGTTCCAAATTCAGCCAGGAACTAGTCTCATATCATATTGCTATGAGAGAGCTGCAGTATTTTCCTCATCTCAGGAAACACCCTTGGTAACCTTTCTTGAAATAAAAGGTTGTATATTTAGGCCATCAAAAAGTTCATGAATTTATAGTAGTCTTTGGTCATGTCACTAGTGATGTCTAGCTCAGGTAGTTGCAAATATTCTTCGTTATAAGATAAAAACATTCTCAACAAAAAGGACTAGAATATGAATACTTTGGTGCCATGGAAATTAGCTAACTAAGAACGAATGTTCTCGATTAGAAAGTCATCAAATTAAAGACAACGGGACTGAAAGGATTTCCCTGGTAATTCAGGTTCGACAGGACAGGTACTCAAAACAAATAGTAGACTCAACATGGACTCTGTGATATAACCATTAGTATCTAGACCTAGAAACTGACTGGATAAGCTATGCACCACTGAGTTTCTTCATTAAATTGACTAAGGTCAATGGGGTAAGAAAGACTAATGACTTCACCATTAGGATTTGAATAATACCTCATGAAAGCTTCTCTATTTTCGATAGTAGACTCTCTAAAGAAATGTACAATATTCTCTTCTCGATATCTTTGGGATATGTGGACAAAATTGTCTGGGACATGGATGGTTTTATGGATGACATGAGCCTAAACTGAGCAGAGCATTTTGGATTTAGACCTATTCACAATGATCCCTTCGGTGGCAGAAAAATTGTAGGCACACCACTCAAGAAACTCGGGGCAAGGGGGGGTCTGGTTAACAGAGAAAAAATGGAAAAGGATTTAAAAACACCACAAGTATCACTACCCTGGTCCTTAAGGACTTCCAATTTTCCCCTAGCAACTTCAATGTTTTCTCCCAACAGAATGGTATCAAAAATCTCATCGTTCTTATCCACGAGACTTTTTTCTTCCCTCCGACATGTGACCCCTGATTCTACATTATCCTTTACATCTACCACTTCTATTTCTCCTACTTTTTCCATTTTCAATAGCATTAAGGGAACATCAGGGGCCTACCTTGTTTCTCTAGCAGAGTCTTCTGGTATGTCCTTGCTGGAACTCTATATGCAGTTGGGGAATTCATCAATCTCAAGGATCTAGAAAAGACAAACCTTTCCAATTCCACATAGACCCGTTTATAGTTTTCTATACCGCGCAATCTCCGTGCCTTTTCTATGCAACTTGCATCGTAGATCTTTCTCCTTGCCATCTGAGCCTTGGATATGTGAGGTCCTTTGTGTCAAATTTTTCCTCACTACTAGCATGTGTAGCTTAATTTGGGAGAATAGACTTCCACCGTCGATCTCCAAATTACGTTCAGCGAGGCCGTTCATGTCTGAAAACTTTAACATTCCATCGATTCCTCCTTCCTTGACCTAGTGAGCAACTATAGATTGCGGTATGTTTCTTATCCATCAATCAAGATTGACCTATCCTCGTGACTGTCAATTGGAGCGAACCCTACGAATTTTCACAAATTGAGATCCTGACCCCGTCCGCGCTAGTTCAAATCATGAAATGAACCGTGACTGTAGATCTATCCCCTCCTTTTCCTCATCCTTTCGATCTTTTCTCCCTTTAGCACATTTCGTGATTTGGAAAAGTGATTTTGGCCAAGCATGTCCACTACATGAAATTCTTCGGTGCCATTTATCTGCCTTTAGATTAATCTCAACCTTCCATTATGGTTCCAATTTAATGCACTCCGCACATCCAACGATTGCATTTTTCCTTGCATCTTTGATCCGCGAAATGCCTTTCTACCATCAATCTTTATCAATTTGAATCGGGGTTGTCGATTCATGCTGTCCTTTACCTCATTCATACTATTGCTCGTTCCAAAGGCAGAATGCCATTCCACAAATGCCTTCAGTGCCCATGCAAACTCTAAGGATGCCTCCCCAATACTTCCCGATAAGGTCTTTTCCCCAAACACCTCCTATAATCAAATTTTTTTGAATATGGTACTAACATATACTCATAAGAAGAACTTGGTTCAAGCCAAGAGAACCATTGCAGATTCAATCAAGGATCACCTCATCCCCATGTGTCATCATTCAAGACACTAAATGAAGTATTTGATTCTTTGACAAAGATGTTTGAAGGGAATAACATCAATCGAAAGATTACTTTGAGGAACCAATTGACTAATGTGAAGATACAGAACTCGAAAACTATACAGTCCTACTTCACAAGGGTTTCTCAAATCAAAGAACGACTTGAAGTAATTGAAGATAATGTTGAAGAAGGAGAAATTGTGATGACTACCTTGAATGGTCTCCCTAGATCATGGGACTCATTCATTCAAGAAATATGTGCAAGAAGGAAGTTGATCTCTTTCAATCGAATCTATTAAGAATGCACACAAGAAGAATCTTGAATTGTAACAAGAGAAGAGAATATGGGAGCAACTGAAGATCAATCTCTCACAGTTCACACCAGGAAGAACTACAAGAAGAAGGAGAAGAAGGAGAAGAAGGAGAACCATAATCACAACAAGAAGAAGGAGAAACATCATCACAACAAGAAGAAGGACAAGAAACAAAATAAGATCAAGAGATATCCTTCCAATGTTCGATGATACACTTGTGATGAAAAAGAACACTTTGCAAGAGACTGTTCCATCAGGAAAAAGAGACACCATGGTCATGTTGTCGAATACTATGAACCAAGAAACAAAAGATTCGGAAGAGAGAAGGATGATTCAGATGAAGAGTATGTGCTAACCTCAACACTTACCAACACTATCTCACATGGAGAGTAGTGATTGGCTTGTTGATAGTGGGGCATCTAAACACATCACTGGATATAAAGAATCATTCGTCAATATGTTTGAGCATGATTCATCTCACAAGGTGAAACTTGGGGATGATTATCAATACCCCATAAAAGGGAGTGGAGAAGATTCATATGAGCTAGACTCTAGGAAATATTTAAAGATGAAGGATGTGTTATATGTTCCAGTATTTAAGAAGAATATTCTCTCCATCTCTGCACTAGATGCAAAGGGAAGGAGAGTTTAATTTTTTGATGGCCAAGTTCTATGTGGCCTTAAGGAAAGACACTAGATGATGCAACAATGATTGGAGAAGAAGTTCAAGTATTGTACAAGCTAAAGGAACAACCTGAAGAAGCATTGGTTCATGAGTCAATATAACCAAGTGAACTATGGCACCGAAGGCTTGCACATGTGCACTACAAAGCATTATTGATGGCAAGCAAAACATTCTCTGAACTTCTAGAGATCCAGGAAAAGAATGAAGGAATTTGCAAAGGATGTGCACAAGGAAAGAATGAAAAAAAGACATTTCCTATCAGTGAAAGAAAACATAAAGGAATACTAGAGATAGTACACTTAGATGTATGCATACCCATGTCTTCTATCTCATTAAACGGGTATGTGTACTATGTTTCCTTTATAGATTATTTCTCATGTAAGACTTGGGTATATATCTTGAAAGGGAAAAATGAAGTATTTAGTTAGTTCAAGGAATATAAATCCTTGGTCGAGAACCAAACCGAAAGGAAGATCAAGACTGTGTAGTCAGATAATGGCAGAGAATTCACCTCGGAAGAATTCAAGGAAATCTACAGAGAGTGTGGGATTAAGAGGGAGTTAAGCACTCCATACAATCCTCAACAGAATGGGGTTGCAAAATGAAAGAATCGAACCATAATGGAAGCAGTGAAAGCAATTCTATATGACCAGGATCTTCCTATGCACCTTTGGGTGAAAGCACCAAGGATAGTTGTATATGTACAGAACCATACTCCTCATCGAGCACTTGACAAAAAAACTCCAGAAGAATATTTCTCAGGAGAGAAACCAAAATTCATCCATCTTAGAATATTTGGTTTCCTGGTGTACATACATATCCCAAATGAGAAGAGCACCAAGCTCAATCCTTCTAGGAGGAAGGGTATATCCATAGGACACAATGATACATCAAATTCATACTGAATATACTTCCCAGGATTCAAGAATATCGACATCAGCAGAGATTTAACCTTTGATGAAGACTCAACATAATTCAGATCCAGGAGGCTACCTATTTAAGAGCTCGAGGAAACTGAAGAAATGAGAGTCTGAGGCATGGAAATTGGAGAAGCAATTCTAGAATACTATGAAGATCATGACATGGAAGAACCACAATATCTGGTCTAGACACTTCTAGATAAGGAATCCCATAAGAGGAAACCAACATGGGCACGGGAGCTCATACAAGAAACAAAAAGGTATGGTTCTCCAAAAGGAATGCATACATTAGAGGAAATTTCAACTCAAAATGGGCCTCCTAAGAAAAATAATAAAATAATAGTTAAAATAATAAAATAATATCTACTAATTTTGGAGTTAGAAAAGAAAAAAAACTATTTCTTTGTTCGTATTTTCAACGTATATCCCTGTGATTTTACTCAAATTTCGATTGGGAGAGCTCCCTGGATGCAAAATTAAATTCTGCGTCCAACGAGTACCAACTCGGCACACTTTTGACAGACCCTACTGCCCCAAAAACAAGAAATACATGAAAAAATGTGATGATGATGTCATCATCACATTTTTTCAGGTATTTCTTTTTTTGAGGGTAGTGGGGTTAGTCAAAAGCATGCCAAGAGGGTACTCGTTGGATGTAGAATTTAATTTTGTATCAAACGAGCTCTCTCAATCGAAATTTGAGGAAAAACACGGGGAGATATGTCGAAAATATGAAAAAAAAAGTAGTTTTTTTATGATACCCATCCCCAAATTTATATTAAAAATTTGTTTAAGACCTATACGGTATTTAAAATTTAAAGCAATTTCATTGACTAACACATGATGACATGGAATTTTAATTATGGTTAAAAGGTCAATTTTGAGTTGAAATTTCCTCTAATGGAGAAAGGAAAAGACCAAAGCCTTACAATATTTATGTGGCCCTGTTGTGTGACATCATTGACAAGGAACTGTCCACCTATGAAGAGGTTGCAGAAAAGAAAGAATGGAAGGATGCCATGATCGAGGAGTATCAATCGATCATGAAGAGTGATGTCTTGGAGATAGTTTCGATACTGGAAAAGAATTCTGTTGTGACTTTGAAGTGGATCTATAATATCAAGCATGTTGTAGATGGAAGCATCGAAAAATACAAGGAAAGATTCGTAGCATGAGGCTTCTCACAGAAATAAGTCATAGACTACAAGGAAATGTTTGCACCCATGGAGAGGTACACTTCCATTAGGTCCATACTTGCATTGACTGCAGTTATGAGATGGAAGATACACCAGATGCATGTCAACACAACATTCTTGGATGCTGTAGTCAAGGAGGAAGTATACGTAGAACAAACACTAGGATTCAAGACACGTGGTAGGAATACTCATGTGTGCAAATTGAAGAAGGCCTTGTATGGATTGAAACAAGCACCGAGGACATGGTACAACAGGATGGATAGCTTCCCGATGATCCAAGGATTTACTAAGAGTAAAGTGGATTCCAACCTTTACTTCAAGGTTGAAGGAGGAATACCAATGATACTCTTGCGATATGTTGATGACCTAATCCTGACGGCCGAGGATGAACTCATTAAAGATGAAAGGAACAGACTTACTACAAATTTTGAGATGAAATACCTGGGTATGATACACTACTTCTTAGGAATGGAAGTGTGGAAAAGTGTATATGGGATTTTGCTTAGTCATGGAAATTATACATTGGATATTCTGAAGAGATTCATAATGTTGTACTGCAAGGAAATAACCACACTTATGGCATCAAAATTGAAGCTTCTATGTGATGCTTCATCTGAGTCAGTTGATGCCATGATGTATCGTCAGATGATTGGATCATTGATGTATCTGACAAATAAGAGACCAAACATATGCTTTATTGTGAACACCTTGAGGTAGTTCCTAACGGATCCAAGACATGTTCACTTGATAGTTATAAAGAATGTATTGAGGTACCTAAAGGGTACGGTGGATTATGGGCTCAAGTATGATGCGAATCAACATATTAATATATATAGTTATGTTGATTCATATTATGCAGGTATCACCACTAATAAGAAGAGAACTTCAGGTTGCTGCTTCAATTTGGGATTTGGCATGATCTCATGGTGTTAGAACTCATAATTGTAAGGCTAGGTTGTGGAGGGTAAATCTCAAGGTAACGAAAAAACCACTTTAAGAAATGGAGCTTCCTTCTTCCTTTTTAGAGAGGGATCTCTCACATATTTTTAATAGGGCCAGATAGAAAAAAAACAAAACAAAACTAATATTAAGTTTGTGGTTGAAACAAAGAAAGCATACATTAGGCTATGGAGTCACAAAATATTCATGAATTATAGAACAGTTTGTAGGTGAAATTCTACAAAGGAAAGGTAGCACTCGGTTACAGTCAAATAGCAGTTTGTTTGTTCATAAAGAAATAACAAGAATAGTCCATCAACATAGAGCACCTAAAAGATGAATTATGCATCAACTTTGGAAAGAAAGATTGGTGAATACCTGAAACAATAATCATAGCATAAAAATATGAATTCTAAACAATTACACACTTATTTTAGATATGAAGAACACATAATGGTGAGTTTAACAGGAAAAACATGCACATAGGAAAGGAAATAATAGACTGTAACTACGAATTACATAAGAATATTTGCAGCAACAGGCCATCATTCGGCTATGCAGTTTTCTTAGCGATAGATCACAAATGCATAACACAAAATTCTCATGGGTTCCAACCCTTTATTCCTCTATTGAGGGAATATTTATAGGGTCATAGGCTCCCGATACCAAACTCGAAACATAGCCAAAAACTGTTGCAGTATGGGAATGAAAATCCTAACAAATGTTGATCTGGCAGATTCTCCATGATCATAAACCAAACAGAAAAGCATGATGGAGTGCGCATGGTGGATCCGTTTGATAATTTTGACAGCAGGGACTTAGGCTTGCTTGATGATAATGACATTTCAAAGCACCTTCGAACACCCTGCAATGGCTTCATTCATGCCTGCATCTTCCTCCTGCGAAATAAACCTCAGTCATAGATCTTGATCTACAAGACATCCTAACCATCCAATGATGCAACCTTTACCTGATTTGCAATCCGCCTGCTTGATAAAATCCTTGTGCGTTCCCATTGCGAAATCAACCTGGATCGTAGATCTAACCTTTGCTAAGATCTCCATCGTTCAAAGGTGTGGGGTCTACAAGATTTCACATATTTCCATAGTTCATTAATCTGTGTATGTTGAAACAACAGAATCACTCTCCATTGTAGATCCATCCCTAACTTGATCTCCATCATTAAAAAATGCATCTCTTTTAAGCGATTCTACAAATTTGAAAAATGATTTTCCACAAGCATGTTAGATCAGCGAAATTCACCTCCATCATTGATCTTAATCCACCATAAATCTTGATCGTTGAAACATGTCTCCCTTTAAGCAATTTCATAGATCTGGAAATATATTTTCTTCGTGCAAGTTAGACCAGTGGAATCAATCTCCACCGTTGATTTGATATCAGGGATGGTGGATGCTTTCTGTACTGTCGATCCTACGAATCGCGGAGGGTGGAAGTTATATCTTTTACGACCAAATTCTTAGTTTTTCTGCTTTCCGATCTTTTCCCTTTATTCTCTTCCATACCATTGATATTTGGCAGAAGCAATCTGAGCCGTTGGATCTTGGAATACAGAAAGAGAAAGTCAGGTTTTCCAATTTTGCAACTCGAAAATTTACCTTTTCCGCTTCCACCTTTCTACTTCCACCCTTTTCTTTCTGTACCGTTGATCTGTGTGGAAACTCTCTGAATCATCGGATCTTGGGATGCGAAAAGTAGAGGTCGGGATTTTAACTTCTTCAAATTTTTATTTTTATCTTTTTGCTCCCACATTTTCGAATTGTTGATCTTTGGCAGAAACGTCTTGTGTCGTCGAATCTTGGACATCAGAAAGCAGAATTCGTGCTTACTACTTTTTATAACCATGTTTTTTTACCTCTTCGGCACTTTTGCCCCCAATTTTGCATTTGCGGAAACAATTTGTGGCCTTTGATATTCTGTGCTATGCATCCCAATCATCCATGTCCTGTTATCATTCAACTAAGGGTAGATATCTTCATTTACATGCATTTTCAAGGTCAAAAAAGAGAATTTCTTAAGTATTTGACATTTTGAATCTAGAAATGTCCCTTCAAACATCTGCAGACCCTCATCAACATTCATTAAGTTCCTATGATATGAAAAAGTATAAACCTTATTCCTCCTTTCACTAGAAAAAACCCTTACCAATTGCTTAGCCCAAAGATGGTTCTAACAACTGGCTCCAACTCAGGATGTTATCCTCCCTACGAGGTAGCAAAGAACCCCACAGACCAAGTGCTGAATCCATTGGGTCGTTCCCAACTTTACAGATCTCAAACTTTTTATTTTTGTTTTTTATGTAAGTAAAATTAAAGAAAACTAGAAACATGGTTACCTTTCCATATCTTAGGGACTTCTCTTCAAGCTTCAAATCCTTTGGCTCACCATTTGTCCCATTTGAAAAATAAAGAAATATATAAAACTATGATACAAAAATTACCTCCTCCCTCAGGACAAGTAATGTTTGAGAAACCTTCCATTGATTGGACTTCCTTTTAGCAGAGACCCATATTGATGTTGTAGAATGAATGCATTCTCACCTCTGTATGCTGCAATGATATAAGGACCTACCCACATGTGATCAAACTTCCCAATTTTATCTTCCCTAGGAGTATCCCATTTCAAAACCAAATCCTCAATCTGGAATTGTTCTTTCTTTACCTTCCTATCAAAAGTGTTCTTCATCATTTCTTGATGTATTTGCACTTTACCATAGGATTTGTCTCTCAACTCATTCAATTCTATGATTTGATTTGTTCCTCTTTGCACATGATTTGGTTCATCCTATTGTTCCCGCAATAACTTTGTGACTGGCACTCCCAAAGATGCTAGAAAAACCATATCAACTCCATATACTAATTGGAATGGTGACATTCCAATTGCCCATTTTGTGTTGATTCTATCATCCCATAAAGCATATTTTAGCTTTGTATGCCAAGCTCTTTTGTTATCCTCCAATAGCTTCTTAATGATTCTTACTAGGATTTTGTTTGAACATTCAGCCAGTCCATTACCCTGTGGACAGTATGCAGTAGAATGATTGAGACTAATGTGATACTTCTAACAAAAAATTATCATTCTTTTAGATTTAAAAGCAGGTGCATTGTCTGTCATAATACTTTTGGGACAACCAAATCTAGCCAAAATATTCTCCTCTAGGAAATCCATAATTACTACATTTGTGGTCCTTCTTGTAGGCATTGCTTCGATCCACTTAGCGAAGTAGTCAGCTGATGTTAAGATCCATCTATGATGTCCTGAAGAATTTGGATTTATTTCCCCAATAAAATCCAGTCCCCAATGCCAAAAAGGTGCTTCTACTGATATCAGATTGAGAGGGAGTGGAACCAATTTCCTCTTACCATCAAATATTTGGCATTGGTGACATGTATTAGTTTCCTTGTAATTATATGAAAACATTGAAGGCCAGTAAAAACTAGCTCTTAAAATCTTGTTTGTTGTCACCTTCCATGAATGATTCCCACCACAATCTCCCTCATGAAATTCCTTCATAGTTTGCTTAGCTTCATTCTCCAAGTGGAAATATAGCAAAACACCACTAGGATCCTTCCAATAGAGCTATTGATTCAAAATACAAAACTTTGCAGCCTTTAGCTTCATCGATATTTCTCTTGTTTTGATTAACCTTGCAGGAGCCTGTAAATTTTGCAACGCATACACAATATCAGAATACCATGGAGATATAGAGAAATCAAGCATTACCTGCACCTTTGTATCGACTTTGATTGGAATGATTGGTCAATAAATTTAGCTGCAAGGATTCACAGTTGGAATTTTTCATCATCTTTGCAAATCCTTGTCCTTTAACCAGCTTGGTGGGATTAATTTCAATGTCAGATTCCAGTAGCACAACAACCCATTTTGCTCTTTTTCCCTCTTGATTTGGCTGTGTGAGGATGCTCTTGACTACATTACTAGGAACATAAGCAATGACATGTGAATGGAGAACATAAAGTCTAAGATATTTCTAAGATTTAATCAGAGCATATGCTTTTTCTTCCATAATGTCATATTTCAACTCTCCATCTCTTAACACTTTGCTAAAGAAGGCTATAGGTTGTTAAACATTCTGACTGTTTCTCTGCAAAAATACTCCAGCAATAGTGTGATTAGAAGTATAAGAAAAGATAAGAAAATCTTTGCTAAAATATGGACTTACCAGAACTAGTGCTTTTGTGATAGCCTATTTAATATCTTTGAAATATCTCCTTGCATCTATTGTCCACTTTATCTCATGGTCCTTTTTTAGCATATTAGTGATATTCATTAAAATCTCAACAAAACTGGGAATAAACCTTCTCAAAAAATTTACCTATCCAATGAATGATTGCACTTCCTTTTTACTTCTTGGCTCCTCAACCTTCAGGATTGCATCGATTCTCTCTAGATCAATCTTTATACCATCCTTTGAAATATTGCGCCCTAGCAATTTTCCTTCCTCCAACGCAAAATTTGATTTTCTAGGGTTTAATGATATTCCATACTTTTTACATTTCAAAAAAACTTTCTCTAAATGTTTAATATGCTCCCTATTAGATCTTGAGTACATAGTGATATCATCCATGTAGACAACCACAAATTTATCCTTTTCCTCTGAAAAGCAATGTCCATGGCACGTTGGAAAGTGGCTCCTGCATTCATTAAAACAAAATGAATTTTTCCATACATAAATGTACCCCATGGTGTAGTAAAGGAAGCCTTTTATTGATCTTCAGGAAACACTTTGATCCTATTGTATCTTGGGAAACCATACATAGTTGAAATCCTTTCATATCCCACCATTTTCTGCAAAATATGTTCCATTGTAGGAAAAGGGTAATTATCTTTCAAAGAGACTTTATTAATATTTCTGAAATCTATGCAAAGCCTGATTTCACAATTCTTTTTCCTAACAAGAACCAAATTTGCAACCCATTTGGAAAATCTCAGGGTCACGATAATCTTGGCATTGAATAATTTTTTAATTTTTTTCTCAATAATAGGTAGCAACATTGGATTAACTCTTCTCAATTTTTGTTTGAAATTTTTCTCACTAGGTTTTATTGGGATTGTATGGTGTATGATAGAAGTATCATACTCTTTAAGTTCTTCATAACTCTATAAAAATACATCAGTGTATCTTTTCATCAAATTGACATAGACTTATTTTTCTTTGACAGACAAGTTTTTCGACAGTTTTATGATCCTTGGATTTTCTTCAGTTCCTATATTTTTCTCCTCAACAGCATCATCAACGGGATTCATTTTTGGGTCTCTAGAAACATCATTTTGATAAAAAGATTATCTAGGGGGATTAGGCCTCTGGGGATATGATTAATCTTCAACTGCACTATATCATTTCCCCCTAGTGAGTTTTTGAACTTTCTATTTTCAGCAATTTCTTCTTCACTTTCTTCAGCATCTTGGAAGTTTTCAAAATGATCATTTCCACCATCTATCTGAGTATTTACAAACTCACCATACAACTCTAAAAGTATTTTTATCTGCATATCATCTTCAAATACTTTCCAGTATTTGGAATTATCTGGTATGGAGGGTCTGTTCACAATATCAACTTTATACTTTCTTTGGCCAGCAATGGGGGTTTTGAATTTACCAGCAACAACAACCAAAGAGTCAACCACTGTGTTTTCATATATGGAAATCACTTTGATTTTATGCTCTGTAAAATAGTTACCAAACATATCCCATACCTCATTTCTATAAGCCCTCATTCTGGGATGTTTGGTCTGATAACTGTCATTCACTTGATTTATTACAAGATTTGAATCACCCATGACTTGTACCCAAGGATAATTTTAGGGGTGAAATTTATCCCATGGGCTATTTTTCCATGTTTTTCTCCAAAAAAAGATTCACCAATTTGCATTTTTGAAGCCCTATTTCGCCCAATTTTGACGGGGTAAAAAAATTTCACCCTAAAAATTGCCAAATTATTATATAAACGATATAAAATCCTTAGAAATTGAAATATTTTTATAAAAATATTGTCAAATATTTTATAGTTGATGTTTTAAGAATTAGTAAGATTCACCAACATTTTTACACTTCTAAATAAGTATGGTTCCTTAAAATCACCCCTGCTTGTACCCTCTTTGCTCACGGATCCTTCAAAGCATTCAATCCTAGTGATAAAGCTTCATACTCTGCCACATTATAGGTACATTCAAAAGTTAACTTATATGATAGAGCCTTAAAATCCCTGATAGGGGAGATAATGTATACACCTGCACTAACACCAACTTTTTCCATAGATCCATTAAATACATGGTCTAGAGACCCTCTTCTTTTTGTTTCTTTTCCAAAGCCTCTTGTCTCTTTGTAGACTCTTTTCCTTAACATCAATGGGTACATGAATTTCAGGATCACAAGCAAAACCATCATTAAATAAAATGGAAGATCCCAATTCAGTATCAACAACATAGATAGCATGATTATCTAGTTTGTCTTGGATGCTAAGCACATAAGAAGATATTTTCTCACTGTATAACCTTTTATTCCCCCCATTCATAGGAATGGTAGCATAAGACATGTCCATTTGCAAAATGCCTTTCAATTTAGAAGTCCAATACCTTGACAACAATACACCAAATTTAGGAGGAATGTCTGCTACAACAACATCCATTACCACAGTCTTAGATGGAATTTTTGTCAAAGTTACCACCATATCCTTAATCAATCCAAGACCTTTCACCTTCCTAGAATCAAAATAATACAAATATTTATATGGTCTAGTAACTTCCAGTCCTAAACTTTCTACCACTCCCTTGGCCATTAAATTATGAGATGCACCAGAATCTATCATAGCATTGTGCACAATCATATTATGTACATTTAAACTTAGGTAAAAAGGAGGAGCTTCATCATCATCCACATTTTCAATTTTTGACCCAAAGACAATGGTAGGAGCATCATCAGCCACCTCTAAGATATTTGGTTGAAATTCTCCTTGACTCCTGACCATGTCTGTTATTTTTTCTATGTATTCCCTGTTTCTCAACAATTCATTGAAAGGAATGGAAACTTTCAATTTTGAGAGCTTTATCTGCAAGTTAAAAATGGAAACAACTTTCTCTACATCCACTAGTGTTGGTTGTTTCACTTCTTTTGTTTTCTCTATATTATTTTCTGATTCTTTATATACAAAGGGTTCTTTTTGTTTCTCACTTCTCTTTTTTGTATTTTGTTGACTACTAGAAGGTTGATTTTGATTGAACCTTCCTTTATTTATAGTAACATCTCTATTTCTCAATTTTATCTTTCTCTAGACATCATCTATGGCATGCAAATATCCTCTTTGGTACTGCTCTGACTCTTCCTCAAAATTATTATTGGCATCCTCCTGGGAAAAAATTCTATGTTCTTCCTCTGTGAGGTATATTTAAGAATCCAAGTCACCAAAATGGTGAATATGATCCTCAATAGATTCAGCCTCATTTTCATCTACAACATAGTTCTCAGGAAAAGGTGGTGTTATTTGTTGATCATTTGGATTTCTAGGATTCCTCTTATCTCTTTGTCTAATTTGTGGAGGTGGGGGATGATTGGGAATTCTTAAGTTTGGGTTTCTGATTTGAGGTTCATTATGTTATCTATTCAATCATATATTATCCATAGTGATCCTATCCATCATCTTCTCCATTGTTTTCAACATCATTTCAAATTTTACATCATTTGAAGAAGCAGCAGCAGCAGAAGCAGAAGGTACATTTTCTTCTCTAGCTTTCCTTGTTTCTACTTTTTGCTTTATTTTTCCACTTGTCATAATATTATCTTCCACTTATAAAGCATCTTGAAACATGGCAGAAAGACTTGCTGATTTTCTCTCTCTCAATAATAATGCAAAGTCACCATCCAAGACATCAGCATAATGGATTTTTGCAGAGCCTACAAGGGGTTTAATATCAGCAGGAATAGATTTATACACCCTCATAAATCGACTAGAAAAATCCTGTATAGATTCAAAAACTCCATTCTTAAGATTATTATATTGGGAAAGAACCTGGAAAGGACTTGTATTATCACCCCATATTTCTAAAAATAAAGTTTGGAAATCCTCAAATGTGGCAATGGAACCAGCAGGTAGATCTCTAAACCATTTATTTGCCTCTCTTGACAAACTTAGTACAAACAAACTCATCTTAATATCATTTTCATCAACCAACTCCAAGTACACATAATCATCAAATCTATCAACATTTTGTCTTCTTGTGAAATCTCCATCTCCATCAGAGAAGGGAATTTTTTGGGCATAATTTTGAGGACGGTCATGTAGTACAGCAGGTAAGGCTAATGGAGCAAACCTAGCAGCGATTTGTCTAGGTGGATTTGGAGCAAGAGGAGGAGATTTAAAGGATGGAGGGGTTTGAACAGTTGGTGGGATATAAGGATGAAAGCTTTGAACAACATGGTTTCTTTCTTCAGGTTTCATAGAGTTTTGAATACTATGCCAAAGAGAATCAAGCAAATATGATTCTAACCTATTGGGATTAATTTATGTTTCCCTCAAATCATATCATAGATTTTGATTTTAACAAGGACCTTCCAAAATTTGTTTCCTGCCCAAAATACTGAATGCTATGAAATTCTTGAGATGATGATGCACCAAATTGAGAAATATTTATTTGTTCTTTTCCCTCACTTCTAAGCAATCTTTCTGGATTTTCCACACTTAGTAATATTTCAGTGTTAGGGTTACCTCATGTATTCAACCTCTTGAAAGTTAGGATGCCTTCTGAAATCTTGCTCAAAATCAATGTGGAGTTGCCAGGGAAAATATACAACCTATTTCAAATGCAGAAGTCTTTGTTTTCCCATAGAAACCCTTTCTTCTTGGAATCTTTGTCGTCTCCCGGGGCTGATTTGCACTTTCGGTCCCCGAAAATGGTGTCGATTTGTTAGAACTCAGAATTGCACCTGAAACAATAGTTAGAGCACAAAAATATGAATTCTAAACTATTACACACTTATTTCAGATATGAAGAGCACATAATGACGAGTTTAATAGAAGAAACATGCACATAGGAAAGGAAATAACAGATTGTAACTACCAATTACATAGGAATATTTGCAGCAATAGGCCAACATTCAACTCTGCAATTTTCTTAGTGATAGATCACAAAATGCATAACACAAAATTCATGGGTTCCATCCCCGTCTTCCTCTATTGAGGTCATATTTATAGTGTCATAGGCTCTTGATACCAACCTTGAAATAGAGCAAGAAACAGTTGTAGTATGGGAATGAAAATCCTAACAAATGTTGATCTGGCAGATGCACCATGATCATAAACCAAACAAGAAAGCACGCGGGAGCACACATGGTGGATCAGTTTGAGAATTTTGACAGTAGGGGCTCAGGCTCTCTTGATGATAATGACATTTTAGAGCACCTTTGAACACCCTATAATGGATTCATTCATGCTTGCATCTTCTTCCTATGAAATAAACCTCAGTTGTAGATCTTGATCTATGAGACATCATAACTGTCTAATGATGCAGCCTTTACCTGATTTCACAATCTTCCTGCTTGATAAAATCCTTGCTTGTTCCCATTATGAAATCAACCTGGACCATAGATCCAACCTTCGCTAAGATATTTGTCATTCAAAGGTGTGGGTTCTACAAGTTTTCGCAGATTTCGATAGTTCATTAATATGTGCATGTTGAAATAGAGGAATCGCTCTCCACCATAGATCCATTTCTGAATTGATCTCCATCGTTAAAACATGCACCCCTTTTAAGTGATTTCACAAATTTGAAAAGTGATTTTCCACGAGTATGTTAGATCAGCGGAATTCACCTCCACTGTTGATCTTACTCCACCATAAATATTGACCGTTGAAACATGCCACCCTTTAAGAAATTTCTCATATCTGGAAATTTATTTTCTTCATGCAGGTTAGACCAGTGGAATCAATCTCCACTGTTGATATGAGATCGAGGATGGCAGAGGTTTTCTAGACTGTCAATCCTATGGATCACAGAAGGTAGAAGTTCTATATTTTACGACCAAATTCTTAAGTTTTTCATTTTTCGATCTCCACCCTTATTTCTCTTCCGGATCGTTGATCTTTGGCGGAAGCGATATGAGCCGTTGAATCTCGTATTGCCGAAGGCAGAAGTTGGGTTTTCCAATTTTGCAACCTAAAAATTTACCTTTCATGCTTCCTCTGTTCCGCTTTTGCCCTTTTCTTTCTGTGCCGTTGATATGTCCGGAAGCTCTTTGAACCATTAGATCTCGGGCTGTAGAAAGCAGAAGTCTGGAATTTAACTTCTTCGAAGTTTGATTTTGATATTTTTGCTCCCGCCTTTCTAAACCGTTGATATTTGGAGAAAACATTTTGCACCATCAGATATGGGACTGCAGAAAGTGGAAGTTGGGCTTACTACTTTTTATAACCAAGTTTTTTACCTCTTCTGCAATTTCACCCATGATTTTTCCTTTGCAGAAACAGTTTGTCGCCTTTGATCTTCTACGCCGTCCATTTCCTATTATCATTCAACTAAGGGAGGATATCTTCATTTACATGCATTTTCAAGGTCAAAAAACATAATTTCTTAAGTATTTGGAATTTCGAATCTAGAAATTTCCCTTCAAGAATCTAAAAACCCTCATCAACATTATTTAAGGTCCTATGATATGAAAATTTATAAACCTTATTCCTCCTTTCACTCACCAAAACCCTTACCAATTGCTTGGCCCAAAGATGGTGCTAACACCTGGTTTAGAAGGAAGCAGTTATGTGTGGCGTTGATATAGCTGAGGCAGAGTATGTTGATGTTGCTTGCTCGACTAGTTACAAGCCAGTGTGGTTGTAGAAGCTACTGTCTAATTTGTTTGATATCTAGTTAGATGTGACTTGTATCTTCTATGACAATCAGAGTTGTGTGAAGCTGTTGAAGTACCTTTTGTTCCATGACAAGTCGAAGCACATAGATGCCAAGTTCCACTATATGAAGGATATGGTGCAGAGAGGAGAAGTGAAGCTCTAGTACATGGCAATGGACGATCAAATAGCTGATGTGTTGACCAAGCCTCTAGCCATAGTGAAGTTCGAGTACTTCAGAGAAAGACTTGGTTTGATCCAGAATGAGACCCCTCAAAAGAGGGAGTGATGATTTCTAGCATAGATGGAGAGACAGGTTATTTGAGCGTAAGAGTCCTGGCATGATACGTAGGTTACTTAGACATAATCATTTTTGGGACATGTTATCCAAATGTAAATATTAGCCTTGGTGTGGTACATATTTTTTTTGGATGTAATAACTCATGTGGGTTGTCCAAGTGTTAAAAGGATCCCTAGCATGGTACATAGGTTACTCGGATGTAATAATTGCATAAGTTTATCCGAACGGAAAATATCCTGGATGCATGTTGTTCAGATATAATAATTCCTTGAGGTTGTACTAGAACGTAAAATTCTTGGTGTAGCAGGTTGTTCGATTGTAATCAATCCTTACATATATCTATATATGTGTGTGTTCCCATGTTGAAGATGATAAGGTCACAAGGCACTTGAGGTGCACCTAGGCAGTTCTCCTATGCTGGTAGAATGTAGGTTGACCATGGAGAGACATAATACACTTGGTGTGCTCCTAGGAATATCTCGGATAATGGATGTTATAGGTTTTCTCGATGAACTGAAATATCCTTGCATACTACTATGGTGATAGAACACAACTGGTTAGCATCTGGGTTGTGCTTTGTGTGCTTTGTGCAGGACAAAAGAGATTATATGGATATGAAGAAATAAAGGTAGGATATGCATATTATTGCCATGGAAATATAAAGAAGGTCCTAGATTGTTCCTACACAATTGCTTGCTTGTAAAATCGGATGAAGAACTAGATGAGGACTAGGCCTACACCCAACATGAAAAAGGGTTGTCTCTATAGAAAATTTCGATAACAGATAGTATCATTCGATGATCGACAAGAAGATCACGATGACAACAGCTATGATGATGACTTTGTGATGATGACTGAACCAGATGTGTTGATGACTATGAAAAAGAGAGAATACCTTCCTATTTAAGAGGGAGTGTTTATGCATTTGTAACTTCGAAATATGTTTTGATGTATATTATCATTGTATGTTGTTGCACCCCCATCGTAGATGTGTTTACCTCCTTTCGGGATGCCATTATTTTGTATAGACCTTGAGGTACAACCACTGTTGTAAGTCAAGGCAATAGTCCCTGGTGAAACATCATGTAATGTATTTTTTGAGTCTCTCTAGGATAAGTCGGCCTTATTAGGGTAAGAGTTTGGTGTTGAAATACTAATAGGGGGATGAATAAGTATTTGTACTATTATAAAATTTTAATCAAGATAAAGTTGCTAATCACCAATCATAGCATATCATCACTGTACAAAAAAACAATAAGATGCACAATACACAGTATGTTTGAAGTGGAAACCAAGTTCTAGGGGTAAAACCACAGAATCCTTTTTAAAAATAAATTTGACCCAACAACAACTGGGGTAGAAAATTTATTACAACTTTACTAGATTCAACTGGAAGGTGCTACAACCCCTAGGATTCATTAGCTACAACTGACAAAATGCTACAACAGCTTAACTCATGATATTGTGAGCCTTAGCTCCACCCTACCACCCTAAATTTTTATTATTATTGAACCTGTGGACCTGTCAAACTAATATATGAATCTGCTACTGATAGTCTATTCTCTCTTATCACTGCCAAGTTGTTCATGTCTTCTAATACTTCATTTCACTGCCATCAAGTACACCACACTCACTAAACAAGCAATTCTTCTCTGAATATCAGACATGCATAATCATAGTGTATCTTCAAATAGCATCATCATCACAGGGTATGCATCATCATCATCGTCGTTACCATGCGTTCGTCATATAGAATGCATCATCAATATAGTATGTACATAATAAAGTGCAGGAGTGCATCATCACAGTATGGATAGCATGTATCATCATAATGTATCATATCAAGGAATTCATCATCATATAATGGATCACAATTTCATACTTCATCTTGTACATACAATTCTACATACCACTTGTATTTGTACACACTCATACATACTATACTATAGATGTATTGTACATATATACACTGAACTCAGTGTACGGTATTGTTTACATACCTCTATACAATCCACTATACAAACACTTGTACACTATACACACTTATTGTACATTACTTATACCATATACCACTTTTCTAGAACTGTACATACCATTGTATTCATTCACTTATACATTTGTACACTTGTACACCCTCATTCTGTTGTACATTCACTAGTGTACATCATGTATGCTCACTGTAGTCACTGTTTATTACTTGCACATACTATTGTACATTGTACATCACTACATCATACTTGTACATAGTTCATCACACTTGTATACATATCATTGTATAACATACCTTGTGTAGTCTTGGATTGTAGAAGGCTCAGACTTGGATTGTAAAACTCTGAACCCAACCCTTGTAACAGGCTTGGATCTATTGGCAAGGAGGGCATAAAAAATTTGACTGTAATGACCCAAAATTCGGGCCTGTTCTTGTCCTGTACAAACTCGTGACTGTCACAAATGAAGGGCAACATCATGCAGACTTGGACTATTCACTCTCCACCAGCAGTCAAAACAAAACCCAAAAAAAAGTCTGTAAAATTTGGGTCTGCAGTACTAGTTCTCTTCAAGAGTTAGCAAAAATTCCTCAGTCAAAACAAGCAAAAATCCTCAGTTGAACATATGATTCTTGGATGATATAAATATGACAAGAGGTTGGTGTATTTATACTTATCCTAGCATTGATAAGGAGGACTTAGGGGCCAAATTCTAGGGAAGTTTTAAGTAATTTTTATTAATTAAAAAAATGTTTTAATTTAAGTCACTTAATGGGGGCCAACCTAGTGAAGGGTATAAAATTTTTAAATATATTAAAATTTTTTTAACACATGTCACTTAAATGAAGCTGACTTCATGAGGGGTTTATATATGAATTTATTAAGAATAAAATTGTTTTAACATGTTTTAACATACCACCACTTTAAGGGTTCAACATTGGAGAATAAGGAGGGTCTTGGATGATTTTTTCACACTTCAAAATAATGTTGAGACAAGGGTTTAAGGATCACTAAAGCTACCACAAGAAAGGGAGTGTACTTAAACCAATGTTAAGGGTCATCACAAATTAGGGATTTAAGGACTAATCAATGTAAAGGTGGAATGGGCAACATTAAGGGCTCAAGAGGGCATCATTGTGCAACTTCATTAGTGTTCAAGGGAAACGCATATAACATAGGGTAATTTGTAGGATTAGGGACCAAAGGTAAGGTTTTTTAGAGCCTTTTTGTTGGGTCATTAGAGTTACCACAAGTGAAGACACATAACCATCAAGGTGTTGGCTGCCTAGGGTACCACGACCTCAAAAACATGGAAATGACCATTGCAATGGTCATTTGGAGTCTTGCAAATTCTTCAAACCATAAAGGAAACTTTCTAGGGTACTAGGGAAAAGGTTTTGGTACTGGGAACCATAAAACAGCTTAGGGGTAATTGAAGACTCTAAAGGGTGTTCGGGGCTTTTTCCATTGTCCGAAGGGCTCCAAGTGCTTCAGACTTGGGCTTGGACAAGGTCAAAGGGTCTCTTTTGACATTAACAACTACTTAACCCTCAGGAGCTCCTCAAGGGGAACCAAGACACATTGAAACACCTGTTTGCATCAATGATAATTTATTCAAAAATATCCCCCTTTTTCATTGATGACAACTTCACATCTCCCCCTTAGAAGGAGCTTCCTTTGTTCACAAATCTCCCCCTTTGAGCAACATTCCTTTACATTCCTTGTTTAAATTTTTCTAACCCTTTGGAATCAATTACAAAGGGTATTGTTGTCATGCTTATCATGTCATGCTGATGTGTTGTTGAAGATGGATCAATTCAATTAGGAGATAGTATGAATCCAAATTTTTCTCTGAGGTACTCAAAAGTCTCTCTTGAGAGAGGCTTAGTAAAGATGTTTGCAATATGTTCTTTTGTCCCAATATATTCCAACTTGATATTATTTGATGTGACTTGTTCCAAAAGAAAGTGAAACTTGATTGGAATGTGCTTGGTCTTGGAGTGCATAACTAGATTCTTGGAGATACTTATGGCAATTGCATTGTCACGTAGAATTGGAATCGACTCATCACGTGTCACATGTATGTCTTGCAGGGTTTTCTTCATGCAAAGAATCTAAGTACAACAATCTATTGCTGCTATATATTCTGCTTTAGTGGTTGATAGGGACATTGAATACTGCCTTTTGCTCAACCAAGATACTAGACAATTTCCTAGAAAGAAACTTGTTCCACTAGTGCTTCTTTTGTCGTCAACACATCCTGCCCAATATTTGTATGAATAAGCTATCAATGTTAGCTCATTTCCTTTTGGATACGAAATTACAAAGTCCATAGTTCCTTTGAGAGACCTTAAGATCCTTTTAACTACTATAATGTGATTTTCCTTTGGGGCAACTTGAAATCTTGCAACTTGTCCAACAACCTACATCACATCTAGTCTTGAGGTTGTTACATATAGAATACTACCAATAATTGATCTATAGATCCTTTGATCAACTTCTTTATATGCATCTTCCTTGCTCATTTTACAACCAGTGATCATAGGAATACTTACAGGTTTACAATCTTCCATTTGGAATTTCTTTAACATTTCCTTGATGTATTTTGTGTGAGCAACAAAAATTCCTTCTGTTCTTTGAGATATCTGAAGTCCCAAGAAGAAGTTTAATTCACCGAGCAGTGACATTTCAAACTCTTCCTGCATGTCCTTAGCAAATTCTTGACTCAGTGAATCATCATCGCTTCCAAATATGATATCATCAACATATACTTTAATGATGAGTATGCATTTGTCATCCTGTTTGATGTACAAATTGCTATCTGCACTTCCCCTCTTAAAGTTTTGTTGTTGCAAGTACCTATCCAATATGGAGTACCAAGCTCTAGGATCTTGCTTTAGCCCATGTAATTCCCTTTTGAGTATGCATACATAGTCCTCATTTTTCGAAAGTTGAAATCCTTCTGGTTGTTCGCTATAGAATTCTTCTTCTAATTATCCATTCATAAAAGATGATTTTATGTCCATATGATACACTTTGATGTATTTGGAGCAAGCATAACCCAATATAATTCTAATAGATTCCATTATGGTTACTGGTGCAAATGTTTCTTCAAAGTCTATTCCTTTGATCTGAGCATATCCTTTACAAACCAATCGAGCCTTGCTTCTGATCACCTGTCCATATTCATTCATTTTGTTTCTGAAAACCCACTGTGCCGATTACATTCTTGTTACTTGGTCTAGGAACAAGCTCCCATGTTCCATTCTTCTCAATTTTATCTAATTCTTCTTCCATTGGTTTGATCCACTGTTCATCTGTACTGGCCTCTGCAAAAGTTCCTAGTTCAGCTGTAGACAATAGGGAAAAGTGTAACTTCCCATTTCTTCTAGATCATCTTCTTCTAGTTCCTCTTCCAACATCCTTATCACCAATAATCTAATCTAATGGATGATTCTTCTGGTGCAAGTTCTTAGGTATCTGTTGATCCTTTTGTTCTTCTTGTTCCACAGTTGGTTGATTATGTTCGTCATATTCTAAGAGTTGTTCTTCATCTAGTTATTATTCCATTTTAATTTTCTTCATTTATTTCTGATCGAAAACTTCCTCTTCTTCATATTCTGGTTATTTTGAGTCTTCTCTGGATGATGTTAGTCTACCCTCATCTATTTTAACGTTGATGATTTCGATCACCTTGTTTAATCTTAAATTGTAGCATTTGTAAGCTTTTCTCTTGGATGAATATCCAATGAATATTCCCTCGTCTACTTGAGATTCAAATTTTCCAATCTTCTTATCTTCTCTTTTGATATAGAACTTGCTTCCAAATATTCTAAAGTGTTGTACATTTTCCACTCTCCTAGTCCATAGCTCGTAGGTATTTTTATCATTTTTTCTTTAGAGTAATCCTCTGTTCAAGATGTGTACAGTTGTATGAATTGCGTGTCCCCAAAATTTGTCGTTCAACTTGGATTCATTCAACATGGTTTGAGCCATCTCCGTTACTGATCTATTCTTTCTTTCAACAACCCCATTTTGATGAGGTGTTCTGGATACTGAAAATTGTCTCTTTAGTCCATTCTCTTTACAGTACTTGTTGAATTCATCTAGTGGATTATCCACTGTTGTCGGATCTGAGGCACTTGATTCATGATCTTGTTTCATTCTCAACCAGTTCCTTGAATGTTTTGAAACATCCAAAATATTCTGACTTCCTATTGAGAATACATACTCATGTCATCCTAGTGTAGTCATCAATAAGTAGCATGAAATATTTTTCATCATTCAATCCTTTTATCTCAGTTGGTACACATAGGTCAGTGTGAATGAGCTCCAAAGGTTTTGTAGAAGAATGGTCTTTTGTCTTGAAATGTACTCTTGTTTGTTTTCCATGTTGGAACTGTTCACATAAAGAGTTAGCGGGATTTGTAACTTCCAGCATATTTTGAACTTCTTGGTTTTTCTAGATTTTGACCAAATTGTCAAAATGTATATGCCCCATTCTTTTATGCCAAATGCGTCATTCATCTTATTTTCCCAAGTGACATTTCTCAAACTCAATCTTATCCAACATGTATATGTTGTTGGGATTCCTAGTGGTTGTGGCTACTAACTTTCATGATCCTTTCTTCCTTATTCTACATCCTTTTGAGTTGAAGAGGAGTTCATGTCCTTGATCACACATCTGACCGAGCTTAGCAGATTATGCTTCATTTTGTCTACAAGCACGACATTTTCAACCAGGGATTTTTTGTTTCCAAGCATCATTGTACCCTTCCCTAATACTTTTGTTGAATTGTTGTTTATGAAAGAGACAGATCCTTTATCCTTTTCAATATTGACAAAAGAACTTGTGTTACCTGTCATATGCTTGGAGCAACCGTTGTCAACATACCATTCACCAAAGTTGTTGTTCTGAGATTGAAGAGTAGTTCCACATTCGTAGTTGTCCTTATGTTTGATCCATACCTTGTTGGACACTTCCTCCTTTATTTCTGTTGGTACCTTCATTCTGCAATCTCCAGCTATATTTCCAAAGTTATTACACTTGTAACATTCTATTTCTGATCTCAAGGGACCAAACATGTTACTATATTGTGGTCATCTGAGGCTTGTAGGGTTATTCTTTGTTTCAAAGTTTCCTCTTTGAAAATAGTTTATAGCTTTGTTTCCAAATCTTCCACATGTAAAACAATACCCATAAAATAAATATACATACCTGGGAACAGATGAAGGAGTCATTCGTCTGAGATATTGTATTTTTGTTGTCCTTCTTTTTGGTATGGGTTGTTTTGGTTGGAATTCAATCTCTTGTTCATTGGTGGAGTCCTTGAAAACTTCTGCATAAGTTCTTGTATTTTCTTCTTTACCTGTCGGCATTGAGCTTGAGGCCTCATCGGTATTTTGCTTGTATCCTATACCGGTTTTATCATAGAAAGGAATTTTATTGCTGACAATCTATTCTAGAATATTGGAGTTGTTTTCATAACTCTTACCGATACCTTTCGTTTGTAATTTGTTCTTCATAGATACTATCTCAGCCTCACGATTTTTTTTCCCTTCACACTTGCCATCAGTTGTTCAGTAAGAGAGTTTTTGATTCTCTTGGCTTCTCTTAGTTTAACCTTTAATTCAGCAATTATTTGTTCAAACCTTTGTGCCTCTTCCTTAAGTACCATGTTCTCCTTCCTGACTTTCTTCAGCTCTTTCAAAGCGCTTATAAGTTTCGCTTCAAGATCTACTTCACCTTCATCTTTGGATTATTCATCACCGTTAAGATCCTTATTTGAGTTTATTTCCATAACAGTACCTTATCTTTTTCACCATCATCATCATCGTCACTATCACTATCATGGTCGGATTCCTCACTGGATTAATACTTGTCTCTTTTTTTATAGATACTTTTCGTCCTTGCAAATTTTCCTTTGTTCTTATTCTTGTAATTATTGTACTTCTTGTAAGGTTTGAAGTTTCCATCTTCATCATTATCTAAGTTCTTTGCATATGGACACTTAAAAGAAAAATGACTTATCTTTCCACATGAAAAACATTTTAGAAGTAACTTACCTTTGTATTTCCCAGTACCTCTCTTCAATCTTCGTATGAAGTTGCCTATTTCCTCATCATCAGAATCATCACTTGTTGGCTTGTCCTTTGTTGATTTGTTCTTTCTAGCTTGTTCGAAGGAGACATGTTTTATTTTTTATATGATATGCAAGTGCCTAATTTAAGTGCAATCGGTAGAGATAAGGAAGAGTTCACAATGTGATGCGCAGGTTCTTAGCTCTCGTCTTATTACCCCTTTCGCTTCTAAATAAAAAACAAATGACAGTTATGCTAAGCTAACTAGTTCTATCTAACGTATCCCTAGGGAGCAAGATTATATTTAATGATGAGTAATGTACTGAAAAACATGCATAAATAATATTATAGATAACTGTTCATAATTTAGAATACATGAATGTAAGTAGAAATATAAACAAAGAGATAACTCATTGTTAGTTAAAACATTCATTACTCAATATGTTGCATAAGTTTCATAAAATAACAGGAAATCATTCATAACATGGAAGTAATTCATGAGTCAGAACGATCTCACAGTTTGTAGAAAAAGCTAAAACATAAATAATTCGACATTCAACCAATCTACATCATGCATTTGAGACTTCACAACTCCTTCTCCAGCATAAAATATGTCTTCTTTATTATAAAAGGAAGTAATTCTTCTTCCAATAACTTTACAAAAAGATATCATGGAAAAGTCCTTCTCTTCATCGAATCTCCCTATATTTATACAATTTGAAATGCCTTTTGGTCTTCCAGCCTTTTGGGTTTCCCCTATAAATCAGTTACAAAAATTGAATTTGTCCCCTAGTGAGCTCGCTACCTAAGGAAAAAAATAAATATTACAAAATATGTGTCAATAAAACAAACATTCTAAGTGGGCCCGACCACCTCATTAATGAATTACTTTGATGTATTGGCATCTGTCACTATTGTCTCAAACTTTGATGGCTCTAGAAATCTAATAGTGACCTCATGCTTGGAAACTTGAGCTTTTATATTGGCCATCCTGGCTGGAATCAATCGAATTTTATCTTCTAATAGATGGTTGCTTACTACTGCCTGGGTTATTACAATCCTAAGCACTCTCTCATCTAAACTTTTGATCAGCTGAATTCCTAGTTCATCCTCCCGCCATCTGGCCTGCAATTGTTTTAAGTATTCTTCATGCTCAGGTAATTCATCTAACCTCTTATTTGCATATGTTTGGCAACGGTTGTAAAATTCCTTTCTATAGAAATCTGTGCAAACACCTTTAGTCCTCTGGGCTTCCTTTATTAGTTCTTCAGCATCTTTATTCCCAAATTCTACCAGCTCATCTTCCAGCTTGACTCTCTCTAAGTCTTTGATTGGTGCATTTTCTGGAGGTTCCTTGGTTGTTTCTAACCAAGTCAAATGCCCTTGAATAATTTCCAAGATATCATGGGTCTTGTCTTTAAAATGGGAAGCTGTACTCATAATCTCTTCCAACCTAGCTTCCACTTGTTGGACCTTCAACATCTTATTTGCTATCTTGAGCTGCATCTAGTAAATTTTATTTTTGAGCATGAGGGCATGCTTTGTCAACGGCTCAATATCCGTTCTTTTCTCATTTTCCACTTTTAATAAAACCTACAATGAAGCCTTTCATGCCTCCAATGCTGCTACTTGGGTTTCATATTGTTTCTCCTTCTGCTCAACAATAGTCTTCTACAGTTCCAATTTTGCAACCTTGTTTTCCAAACTTCCTTTCTCCTTACTTAACTCTTCATTGGATTACTTTAAACTGTCCCATTCTTCCTCTAAAATTTGATGTCCCTGTTGATTCCTCTCAAAATATGATAGGGTAGCTTCATATTTCCTTTTCGATTATCAACCCACCTTTTCTTCTTTCCTCAAAACTTCCTTCATTTCGACCATCTTCCCCTTATACTGCTCAATGTTTTCTAGAATCTTGTCTACATTGTGAGCATTAGAGTAGGAATTTGCAATGCCCATAGAATCCAATTCCTTTGGGTGCTCTTCTACATTCTTCATGACTGTCCTCTATGTTACTATGGTCACTGGTGGCTGAGTCCCTACTGTCAAGGTTTTTTCTGTCCTCCATGTAATGGATTTCGTTTTAGGATCAAAACGAATATCTTCTAAGCATGCCACAGCATCTTGTTTGTGATCAGTTGCAGTTGCGCACACCACCTGTAGCTGATTCTATTTTTGATTTTTTTGAAGCATGGGTCTCCACATATCATCGCAGCTCGGCTCTATTTTTCATCCCTCACCATGCAATATGGGCCATCTGGAAAGCTCGTAACAGAGCTGTTTTTTATGGCAATAAGGTGAATATTTTAAGGGTTTTTCACCAGATTTTAAATGCTGCACATATTACTCCCTCTCAGCCTGTCACAAAGGGAAGGAAATCAAGATCAGCTAGACAGATCGGGCCTAGACCACACATGATTTTCCCATGTGGTTACTTCGATGGCGCATCTACTTCTTCAACAGCTGGAATTGGTTTTTGCTTGTATCTTAATGAGAATCACCGTTTGGATTTTGCGCTGGGGGTTGGACATGGATCCAATACTAAGGAAGAACTTTTGGGCCTATGGGCCCTTTTGCACTCATCCCAAATGATGGGAATCCCTTTAGCCCGTATTTACGGTGACTCACAGGTCATTATCAATTGGGATAAAGGTATTACTGCTCTCTCCCCACCATAGCTCCTTCACTGGTGCAGGGAATCTCAAAAGCTTTTTAAAAGCTTCCAAGATCTTACCATCAGCCACATCTATCATGAATACAACAGGATTGCAGACCGTCTTTCAAAACAAGAAATCACTTTCTCTCCGGGTTTTGGATGTTTTTATGAATTTTTTGATGACCATTTGGTCACTAGTGACTCCTTTCAGCTCCATTGAGCCATGTTATGGGGATTTCTCCCCCTATTTGGACATTTACTTGTACTTTGATTGAGTGTCTCTTTTGGACCGCAGTTCTGGTCTTTTGTTTCTCGATAGATAGGACTGACGGAGATAGATCATTTGCATGATGAGACAGATTTCTGATGGGAACACTTACTATTGCACACCATTCCCCCCGACTGTGACTAGATGTGATTCGTTATTGTCTAGCTGTATTCATTGTTGATGTAACCCTCTTTGGGCGACTGTTATCAATGCCCTTTGATTCTTAATAAGAATAACAAGAAATGGCTTTTTCTTCCTGAAAAAAAAAGTATATAAAATAATTTACTGTATTATAATATAATATAATACTTTATTAAAATAAATAAATATGTTTTTAAAGAAAATGATAAGTATATAAAAGAATTTATTGTATTATAATATAATACTTTATTAAAATAAATAAATATGTTTCAAAGAAAAAATGATGTTATGTTGAAATTCAAGTAGATGGAATATATATAATAATTATTTAATGTAATATAATATTTTATTTTATTAAAATAAATTAATATAAGCCGAAAATAATATCTAAATATATATTTCTACTAAAAACGAGTTGTTAATATGTAAGTATATGAATATATAAATATAGTTAATGAATATATAGTTAATCAAATATATAAATATATATTTTCATATTTAAATAATAATAAGTTATTATATATCTATGTATATTAAATAATTAAAAACAAATAAAAATTTAATTATTAAATGTGAAGAGTGTAAACAAATATATTTTAATAATAATAATAATAATATACATTTATGTATATTAAATATTTAAAAGCAAATAAAAGATTATTATTAAATTATTTTTATTATAAGATGTTAAATGATTTTGTTTTTGAATAATTTTTTTGTCATTATTAATTTATTATTTAAAGTGTATCTTATATATTGAAACATAATTACATAGTTTTGGTTTTTAATATAACATTTAATTTTTTGATGTTGTAATTTATTTTATATGGAAATATAAAAAATATTTTTGTGTAAGTACTTTAAGAGTATTTTAATACATTTATATTATATTCAAAAGTATTATGAGTACTATTTTCATTATGAGTACTTTTCTTACAACATTGTTATAGTTAACTATGAGTTTTTATTCACCATTTAGAATTTGACAAATAAGCATATTTAACTTGACCAATGCCACCTCAACTATTATAGATGATGCCATTATCTAAAATGTGATTGGTTCTTATAAAGTTGATTTTGATAGTACATTTTTTTGTTTTGAGGCCCATTTTAGACCTCGAAATTACCCTAATGATTCTTAGATACATTCCTTCTTGGGTGAAAAAATAATCTCCATATTCTTTTATGGATTCTACAGCTCCTTCTGACATACATGGATAGTTTTCTAGGAAGATCAACCTATACAAGGGCCTGATGAATTCCTCACAAATAAACTGGTAATGGTTGTGATATTTATGGGCTCCCAGCATCTGATATGCAACGTAGATAGGGGCCTTCCCCTCCTTCCACACACAATTTAGCTTTTCAAACATGTGTCTATACAGTATACAATCTATCAAGAAAGATGACATAAAGAATTTTGATTTGTTCTGTTTCAAACCCTCATGGGATTCCTTGAAACATTTGGACAAGTTTCTGGTAGCTATATATGCCCAGTTAAAAATTGTTCCCTCCATAGCTACATAATACATGAGGGGAATCCAACCAAAATTATACCTCTTCCCATCAGCCCTACCATATAACTTGCTTATCATTAATGCTATTATCCAAAAAGGGGTTCGAAGATGGGAAGTCTCATATTCTCCTGACTGTTTGTGTCTGAAGGTCTTCCCTTCGGACACCGTGATCTTTGTTGTGGTTGTATAGTCAAACTTCAGACCTTTGACCCATTTTGTTGTTACACTTATTTCCTTTTTTGGTAGACTGTAAGCTGCCGAAATGAATGTAGGCGTGATGTAACATCATTTCCCTCTTCATCATTTATTATCATTCCTACTGGGTCTATTTTGGAAAACATCCATCTAATGACCTCCGCGCAGGAAAAAATATCTAGCCTAGTTGCTATTTTGGTTAACCCAGACCTCGAAATGTTCTTGTATAAAGCTAGGTCTCCCAAACCAGCCTTTGGCACTTTTCTTTCAACTAGTATGGGATAGATCTGGCCCCATTTTAGCTTAGGCTCTTCTCCTGTAATCACTTTTGTGTCTTCATACACTATCTTAGTCTTCACTATTGGTGGGACCTCAACAACATATGTTTCAGAATCGCTTTCAGCAATTTTAAGCTTCTTCCTCCCCTTCTTCATCATGGTTTTTGCAGTTAATTGTACCTGCAAAATGGATTTGTCTTAGCATTCATATTTCAAACGATGATTATCAATGTAAGCAAAAAAAAATACATATTTATATATAACCCGCAACACAAAAACTTAAAATTGTCTTGCTCTATAAGTTTCCTCCATTAAAACTATCAATACGAGGCACAGGTCAGGGTTACGGCTAGAAAACAAACACTGGATACGAGAAAATTTTGTTGAAAACTCTGTGCTCTTCTTTCTTTATCGGTGCAACCCCCACTGCTCCAGACATTCCATCTTACAGGCGCAACCAAGCTTCAAAAAATGTGGCGGCGATTCCCTAAGGTAAAACCCAGGCCAAAAATCCCACAGCCAATACCTAAGGATTACCCATCTACGGGCTCTGCGTAGAACAAGGAAACTGTAGCCCATACCAATGCCCACAAGTGAGCGGCCGACTGGCTTCATACTGGTGCAATGCTTAGCTTCTTCAAAACACATCATCAACCTAGTTGACTGGGAGAAAAATGCCTATGGACATGCAGAAAAGGATTGGGTGACTACTAAGGAAAACGTAAAATGTAATGGCTAGAACTAAAAGAAATCGGGCTTAAAACCCCCTTATATACCCGAACAAAGTCATAACCTAACCGGTCCCCGGGTCATCGATGGACAGCTTCACATCCAACCACCAACCAACTTAATGAAAAAGAGAATGAAAAACCTTACCTGGCAGGCCGGAGGCTACGCACAGTCGAAGACACTTGGAAATGTTATGCCACACGAGCTCCACGGTGTATCGCCACTAACCATATGTGAAGCTAAAATGGAAAAACACTCAGTAGATTTGCATCCTCGTCACTGACTCCGTAATGTAAAAAATGGTAAAAATACTTCACGTTTGGCAAATAAAAAAGGCTTCTCGGGGCTTTAATTTGTCATCAAGACTTGCATGTGTGATCCCCCCAACACCATTGGCGTCAACCACTTGCGGACCGAAAACTAGCCTTGATACAGTGGCTCAATCTTACTCATCCACCCATTACTATCGGCTTACAAGTTCACTTTTCATCCGCTATCGCTCTACAGCTTGTCCATAAAAATCATATCGGAGAGGAAACACATATGCATCCGCAACAATGGCTTCAAGCTCAAAACACCACTGCAACGACAGGTCCTACTATAATCGAATGTTAACGAGAAAATGATTCCACCATAGCGGCTCGCATCATAAACTACCCCCGCAACAAATTTGCATAACCTCCCGTCGTAGCGGGTCAAACTAGAAGAAGATTCTATTGTAGAGGCTCCCGGAGACCAAATAAAAAGATGAACGGGCCGTGGCGGGCATGACTTGCAAATCTCTTTGCCATAGCGAGAGTAAATGGACATTGGCGCGCAAACAAGGATAACGCCTGCCACAGCAGCCCTATTGTGAAAACACTTCTGCTACGGCAGAGATGAAACAAAAAGTATGCCCGCCATAGCGGCTCACAAAGGAAAACTGACCCACCATAGCGGCTCAAAGTCAAAGAAGACTCTGCTGTAGTGGCTCGAAGTTGGAGAGGAATCCGTTGTAGCCGCATGAACTTAGGGAAACACTCGCTACAACAGATCAAAAATCACTTTCTTCCTTAGTGAAAAAATGACTCTATGGAACACTTAATGATGGGAAGAAAATGTAAAGGATGAAAACCCAATTTAAAGCATTTTAAGGAGAAAACTAATACTTTCAAAGGGGGCCTAAAATTACAAAGACAAATTTCTTTTTTGGGTAGATGTTGCAGCAGCAACAATTGGCGGCTTGCTGGCGAACATAGATCTCTGAAAACTAACTTTTAAAAATCAGAACTACTCTGAAATACCTTGTTAAAATAGACTTAATCATATTCTTTAAGATGCCTAGATTTTTCTAGAATGCAAAATTTATAAACTTTAACATTGATTATGACCCAATAGGATAGGGGAACTAGGCCTTCAAAGTCTTGATAACTCTTCTGAGGCCAGGATATGAAGTTCATTTTACTTCTACCTTAAGACTACTTCCAACTTAGACACCACAAGATTGTAACAAGGTGTGAACAGATATATTCGTTTGTTCCTCATCCCCATGCCTTTTGCATTCTTTTGATGATTTTTTCGGACTTTTGTCCTTTTTAGTATTCCTGGATTGTTTTCTCGATTTGAATTTTTTTTTAGGTTCTTCCATCCATATTGTCCTTTTGTGTGAGATATATTTTTCTTTCATCTCACAGACGGAGAAGAACCTTTAAGCAATCTTATCCAAATTGATTTTATTCAGTATGTATTTTGATGTGTGCTTTCTTTCTCTGAGACTTGTCTCTTTTGTCCTTTTGGCTTTCATTTATGTTATGGGATTATTTAAATACCATACAACTGTTCACCCTGCTTCCTTTCCATAGGTATTTCGTTGTTAGCTTCCTAGGACAGATTTTAGTGTGAAGTGAATGGAGCCCCAAAATAATATTATGGACTCTTTTGAACTTAGTTATTTTACAGGGTTTAAACAGGCCTTTAATGTGTTCAAATGTTCCCAGCTAATATGCTAATCTTAAAAGGATATTTCCTTCTGATATATGTAAATAACAAGCAGTCCTTTAGTAAAAATATCTTTAGTTTATCAAGCTCTCTAAGGAACTCCCATGCCAAAGGTTGTGTTGGTTTATTGAAATAAGTAAAGCCAACAAACACTAATGCAAGAAATCAGACTTTAAGAAATCAAAGTGTAAATAAAGAAAAATTAATCTAAGGAAAACAAGACTTGAAACAAATCAAAAAGTTTTATTTATGTACACAGAAACTAAACAACATTAAGAAAAATACGGTTTGAGAACTAAACCGTTGACTGGAAAATTCTCTTCCCACCACTGTAAGTCTTGTAATTTATAGGTTGAGGGGCCTAACATCTCTGCAATCTGAAAAGGCCCTATCCATAATTTCTGAAATTTAGTGTGTTTTTTCTCTTCATCATGCGGGTGATCCCATTTAAGAACCAAATCACCTACTTCAAATTCCTTCTTTCTGGCTTTGTGCTTATAAAACCATCTCTTCACTATTTCGTGCTAATGCTTATACCTCTCTCTTGATTTGGATATAGACTCCTCCAACTTTAGCAGATTATTGATTCGGATTTGCGTGACCTCATTGTCAGTTCCTCTAGAAGCTTGGGCTAGTTGGGAGGATGTCAACAAAATATTTGGAGGTAGGATGGCTTCTTTCTCGTAGACTAGAGTATAGGGTGACACACCTAAGGAGTCCTTGGGTGTGACTCTTGTTGATGTAATTGTAACTTAGGAATGTATTCACTTGTATTTTTTATGTATTGTAACTCGATGTTTATTCTGGGATGTATTTGTAATGTACTTGAGTCATGTCATGCCACGAGGTTCCTATCGGGAGTTCCTATAATGTAGACAAGTCATGTCAAGTCAAGGTGGATAACCCTCTTATTGTCTAAGGGTTAAAGTCCCCACTGTTCCGGGGCACTAGGGTTATTAGACTCACCTAGTGAAGTCGGCCCTAGTTGGGTTTAGTCAAGTCAGGAATTAGTAAAAATAGAGATCTAGCCTTTGTATTTATCACACACTCACTCACACTCAGTTGTAGTGCATAGCTGAGGAAGAGAAAGACACTGGGGAAAGGAAGAAAGAGGTTACTGCTGTTCGGAGATCATCTTACTTTTTTGGGTTTCACTTTTGGTGCTAATTCTATCTCTGAGGAAGTTGCGGGGTTTTCTCCATTTATGGTTTCCCCGAGGAAAAACACCATGTTCATTGTCTCTTATGTTTGATTGTCATGCTTGTTGTTCTCTCAGTTAAAGATTCTAATGTTATGCTAGCTTAATGTTAAAAAATCTAACATGGTATTAGAGCTAACCTGAGAAGAAGACACTATGCAGCTGCGGGAACTAGGGATTCCTATTTTGTGGATATCTCTCCATATATTTTCAGCAAAAGTAGGGTGGAATAGCTCTCCTCCCTAGGGCGCATCTTTCTGTCGAAGCAGAATCCAAATTTGAGGTTTTTTCAGTTTTGGACTCGACATTGCTGCCGAAAATTAGGGCTTTTCACAGAAGTGGAATTTTCCAGTGAGCCCAGGCCTGGATTGATATCCTCCCCAAAATCGAAGTTAGGGATCAAATTCAAAGCATTTGGTTGGACAAAACTTCAGAAAAGAAAAACCCTAATCTACTCCTGAACCAGCACTACAGAATTTCAACTCCAAATCTAGATCCGACATCTTGACCTGGTAAGATCTAAATCTTTTGTATTTCCATTTGAGTTTCTCAGTTAATATGTCTCATCATACCAAGCTTGATAAAAAGAATGAGGGAGCTGATAACTTTCGAGCCTTGAAGTATAGGATCTCCTTGGTCCTAGAAGAAAATGAGTTGGACTCCTACATTCATGAGGAGGTTCCAGTTCCAGAGGGAGATGAGGCCAAGGCCTTACATAAGAAGAAGTTGGTTATGGCAAAGAGGATCATTGCTGATTCCATCAAGGATCACCTCATACCACAGGTGTCCTCCCTCAAGACACCTAAATCCATGTTTGATGCCCTAACCAAATTGTTTGAAGGGAAGAACATCAATCGGAAGATGACTCTAAGGAACCAGTTGAAGAATGTAAAGATCTAGAATGAGGATACCATCCAGTCATACTTCATAAGGGTCTCCCAGATCAAAGAAAAGCTGGAAGCAATAGATGAAGAAGTGGAGAATGCAGAAATTGTGATGACAACCTTGAATGGTCTTCCTAGGTCATGGGATTCTTTCATCCAAGGAATCTATGCTAGGAAGAAGTTAGTCAAGTTCAGTAGACTGTGGGAAGAATTTTCATAAGAATAAGCTCGAATAGCAACTCAAGAAGAAAAGATAGGAAGTGAATATCAAGATCTCACAGTACACTCCAGGAAAGGAAGAAGGGAAAATCATCATCACCAAGGAAAGCATTCTCATTAGAAAAGCAAACTTGTAAGAAGGGATCCATCCAAAATCAGATGTTATACATGCGATGAAATAGGAAACTTTGCTAGAAATTGTCCCATGAAGAAGAATGGATCCAAGAAGAAGAAGAAATCCAAAAGAAGACATCATTCTCACACTGTTGAGGATGATGATCCTCCCAAGAAGAGAGTAAAACAAGAAAGTGAAGACTCTTCAAGTGAAGAAGAATATGTTTTGATCTCTGCTCTCACGGGAACTGTTAGTAATGGAAGCAAAGATTGGATTATTGACAATGGGGCTTCCAAACACATGACAGGTTTCATGGAATCCTTTGAGAAACTATCTGAACATAATTCACCCCATAAGGTGAAACTTGGGGATGACTACCAATATCCCATAAAAGGTAGTGGTGAATCCTCCTACAAGCTAGACTCTGGAAAGTCTATGAAAATAAAGGATGTCTTGTTTGTACCAGGACTAAAGAAGAACCTTCTATTTATATCGGCACTAGATGCCATAGGCATGAGGGTTGCATTTGTAGATGGACAAGTCCTCACGTGGTCAAGAGGAAAGACTATTGATGATGCAATAGTAATTGGAGAGCAAGAAGGAGGTTTATACAAATTGAAGGGCCATCCAGAACAAGCTTTGGTCCATGACACAGTAGAGAAAAATGAACTTTAGCATAGAAGACTTGCACATGTGCGTTACAGAGCACTACCACTTACAAGCAAAGTTTTTTAAGGTCTTCTAGAAATACAAGCAAAACATGAAGGGGTCTACAAAAGATGTGCGAAAGGAAAGAATACAAAGAAGACATTTCCAAGTAGCGAGAGCAAAGAAAAAGGAATCTTGGAAATCATCCACTCCGATGTATGTGGACCAATGTTCTCAAGTTCACTAAGCGGGTATGTATACTATGTTTCTTTCATTGATGAATTTTCTAGGAAGACATGGATTTACTTCATGAAGAACAAAGATGAAGTTTTCAGCAAGTTCAAGGAATTCAAAGCCTTGATCGAGAACCACATAGAAAATAAGATCAAGACCTTTCGATCAGATAGTGGCAGAGAATTCACATCAAATGAATTCAAAGACTTATGCAAAGAATCAGGGATTAAGAGGGAGTTATCTACTCCATATAATCCGCAACAGAATGGGGTTGCAGAAAGGAAGGATAGAACTATCATGGAAGCTGCAAGAGCAATGATTCATGATCAGGATCTTCCCATGCATCTATGGGAAGAAGCTTCTAGAACAATGGTGTATGTACAGAACCTTAATCCACATAGAGTACTCAAGAACAAGACACCTGAAGAAGTCTTTTCCAGCAAGAAACTAGAAGTCATCCATCTCAGAATATTTGGCTGTCCAGTGTACATACACATTCCAAAAGAGAAGAGAACAAAACTAGATCCTTCAGGAAAGAAGGGTATATTTGTGGGATACTCTGAAAGCTCGAAGGGTTACATAATATACTTCCTAGGATTCAAGAAGATTGACATCAACAGGGATGTAACATTTGATGAAGAAACAACTTACAACAAATCCAGAAAGAGACCTGTTGAAGAACCCGACGAAGCAGAAGCACCTAGAATTCATGATACAACCATGAATGAAGAAACTTAAGAAGAAGATCGAGAATTTGAAGAGCCACAAAGAACTGTAGATCCACCTCAAGAGAAGAATCCTCACAAGAGGAAACCTGCTTGGGTATAAGAAATTATCCAAGGTGTGGAAAGATATGGGGCTCCAGAAGAGAATCACAGAGAAAGAAAGAGAACCAGATCCTGCTTCGGATATGTAGCTTTACTATGTGAATTTATCAATGAAGAACTTTCCAATTATGAAGAAGAGGAAGAACAGAAAGAATGAAAGCATGCTATGATTGAAGAGTATCAATTGGTCATGAAGAAAGGTAATTTGGGATGTTGTCCCAAGAATAGAAGGGAAGTCAGTTGTAACTTCCAAATGGATCTACAAGATCAAGCATGCTGCAGATGGTAGCATAGATAAATATAAGGCAAGATTCGTGGCTCAAGGTTTCTCACAGAAAGCAGGAATAGAATATGAAGAAACCTTTGCACTTGTAGCTAGATACACTTCCATCAGATCAGTACTTTCTCTGGCTGCAGTGATGAAATGGAAGATACACCAAATGGATGTCAAGATTGCTTTCTTGAATGGTGTAGTGGAAGAGGAAGTGTATGTAGAACAACCACTTGGTTTTGAGACACATGACAGGGAGTCTCATGTGTGCAGATTGAAGAAAGCCCTGTACGGTTTGAAATAGGAACCTAGGACATGGTAAGACAGAATTGACATCTTTCTATCCAATTTGGGCTTTACCAAGAGTAAAGTAGATTCCAACCTTTACTACAAGGTTGAAGATGGCAACCCAATGATGATACTACTATATGTAGATGATCTGTTTGTAATAGGTATGGATGGGTTGATTGCTGATATGAAGAGAAAGCTTGCTGCCAAGTTCGAAATGAAGGACTTGGGTATGATGCATTATTTTCTAGGCATGGAGGTGTGGTAGAATGTGGATGGAATCTCCCTCAGACAAGGGAAGTATGCAGTAGAGATCCTGAAGAGGTTTGGGATGATGGATTGCAAGGCCATGACCACACCTATGGAATCGAACCTGAATCTATTGAGTGATGCTTCATCAGAGGCAGTTGATGCTATGATGTATCGTCAGATGATTGGGTCCTTAATGTACCTGATTAACATGAGACCAGACATTTGATTTTTGTGAACACCTTGAGCCAGTTCTTGACAGATCCAAGACATGTTCGCTTGATTGCTGCAAAGCATATTCTAATGTACCTGAGGGGTACAATTGATTATGGGCTCAAGTATGAGGCGAATCAGAAGATTAACTTGGAGGGTTATTTTGATTCAAATTGGGAAGGAAGTGCCATCGATAAGAAGAATACTTCAGGGTGTTGCTTCAGTATAGGATCAGGTGTGATATCTTGGTTTAGCAAGAAGAAATCCTATGTGGCAATGAGTATAGCTGAAGCAGAGTATGTCACAGCTTGTTTAGCTAGTTGTGAGGCAGTATGGCTACAGAAGCTACTGTCTAATTTATTTGATCTCCAGATGGATGCTACTTATATACATTGTGACAACCAGAGTTGTGTGAAGTTGTCATAGAATCCACTGTTCCATGACAAGTCGAAGCATATCCAGATCAAGTATCATTATATCAGGGATATGGTGCAGAGGGGAGTAGTGAAGCTCTAGTATGTTGTGATGGAGGAACAAATAGCTAATGTGTTGACAAATCCATTGGCTAGGGTGAAGTTCGAGTACTTCAGGGAGAAGCTTGGTGTTCTCTAGATCGAGCTTTCCTCCAAGGGGAAATGATGAGACCCAGAGCCATTCTAACATGGTGAGAGGATTGGCTCCTTCCATGGTCATATGTAAGGGTTGAGCTATTCTGTCATGGTGAGAGGATTGGATCCTTCCATGTCAGATATGATTGCTGATCCATTCTAATGTGACTATAGGATTGGTTCCTACATGATCAAAAGTAAGCATTGAATGCCATTCTTGGAATGGAGGAACCTAGTCAGTTACCAGGTAGCTCAGTCTAGGACTGGGGGCCATTTTGATATGAGTGCAATCCATTCTGACATTGGTTTTCAGATGTAAGTGCAAAGCCCTTTTGGCATGAAGGATTGGTTCCTTGCATGGTCGAATATAAGTACTGAGCCCTTCTGACATTGGTTGTCAGATGTAAGTGCAGAGACTTTTGGCATGGAGGATTGGTTCCTCACATGGCCAAGTGTAAGTGCTGAAGCCTTTTCGACATTGGTTGATGGATGTGAGTGCTGGGCCTTTCTGATAGGGTTGTGGGAGGTGTTCCCACATGGTCAAATGTGAGTGTTGGGCATGCCTTTCTGATATTATTATAGGATGGGTTCCTACATGATCGGATGTAAGTGTTGGGTGGGCCATTCTGACTTAGGGTCAGATATAAGTGCTGGAAGAATACCTACATGGAGGCTAGGCCTACAACTAGCATGAAAAAGGGCTGGCTATGTAGAGCTTCCTGTGATGAGAAGAATCATGAGATAGCACCCGTGAAGATCTAGTGATGATGATCCAGCAGAGATGATCCAGATCCAGAGATGATGCTCCAGAGATGATCCAGATCGAGGGATGATCCAGATCCAGTGATGATGATCCAGATTGAGTGATGATTCAGATCTAGGTGAAGATGACTTGAAGATGAAGGTGACTTGAAGATAGAGATGACTTGAAGGTGAAGATGGAGAATACTCGATGATGATCCAGATGATACAGAGAAGAAGACTTGTGCTGATAAATTGTGTCAAGAGTATACCATCCTAGTTAAGAGGGAGTGTTGATGTAATTATAACTTTGGAATGCATTCACTTGTATTTCTTATGTATTGTAACCCGATGTTTATTCTAGGATGTATTTGTAATGTACTTGATTCATGTCATGCCACTACTACATTTCGATCCAAAATCCGACGAAAAAATCCGACGGCGCGTGGATTTCTCTTTTTAAACTTACCAAAAATCACAAGGATACATTTTTTTTTGTAAATGTGGCCACAAGCGTCGGTGAAGCGACGGCTATTATCATAACCGTCGGTGAAGCGTCGGTTAAGTGACGGAGCGTCGCTTAAGCGATGACGCCTTTAATTGGTCAACTAAAAACATGGAAAGTGTCGTCGCTTAACCGACGCTTAGGTTCATTTCCTATAACAACCCGAAACCCATTTTAGCGGGGAACATCTCTGGCTTCAACTTTCTGCATAGGAAAAGGGGAGTTTTGTGTCTTTTATGATTTATAATATAAGGAGATGTGGTAAAAGAAGGAGACACATAAGGAAGCACATACTATTGCAGAGGTTTGAAGTGATGGTCGAAGCACATACTATTGCAGAGGTTTTCCTCTATTTCCAAAACATACCTCTATGATTCTGTGTTTCACTGCAGGAGCAACATAGTATTTCAGGGACTGAGCCAAGGTTCGAGGTGAAGGTAGGAGCATGAGCTGTAAGGTTCAACAAGGTTTGAGGTGAATGCAAGAGCACATATTATTGCAAGGTTTTTCCTCTGTTTCTAAACCATATTTCTTAGCAATGCCATGTTTTGATGCAGGATCAACATAGTATTTTAGGGCTTGATCCAAGGTTTGAAGCGAAGGAAAGATCATGGGTTGTAAGGTTTGGAACACGGTTTAAGGAAAAGGATGGAGAACATACTATTTCAAGGTTTGGGGCAGGGTTTGAGGTGAATTCAGGAGCATGATCTATAAGGTTAGAGCCAGGGTTTGAGATGGGGATGGAAATATATAGAAGGTTAAGGCTGTCACATAATGCCTCATGCTAAACCCACACCATTTTCTATTGGGATAATTGATTGGGATTATATTAGAGAGAGCCTATTTGGGGTTTTAATGTTGTGCATTTTTCCATTAAATCTTTGTATGAAAATCAAAGCCTCATATTTGGGAATTTGTTTTTTTCTTATGAGTCAATCCAAGCTTCTGGGGGAGGGATGACCTGCTAGATTATGAAAGAAAGCATTTCTGAAATTGCCACTAAATGCTTGGGGGTAATATCTCATTCTCTAATCGATGAATCATTGAACTTTTTTCCCATCAGAAGCATCAATTTTATAAAACACAAATCAATGGAACAATGACACATCAAGTTTTCCGAGGATATGGATTGTGGTATTCACCGTGCAATTTTTTTATTACCAGAGCATGTTCCGATTTGGTTTGGAATCATTGGATTCTAAAGAATTTGGCACCATGAGAAAGGGGGCATGGCCGCAGAGAAGCCACATTATTAACAGGTACCTCTCATATACTTTATAATTATGTTTCTTCTTTGCAATATGTGCTATTTATAGTTTTTTCCCTATGGATCTCATTCTCAGGTTTCTTAGCATCGTATTTTACTCTTTTATGATCTGTGAAAATCGCCTTCTCTTGCTTTAAATCCAATCTAATGTATGCACATTTTAGAAATTGAACCCTGAATGTCAATTTCGTTCTACGCTTCAACCTAATCACAAATGTCACCTCAGCCCCCTATATCCACCATGTATTATATGAGGTAGTCAACTATGTTGGAAATAGAGGAGAGTAAATCTTATACAAATGTGTTAAAATAGATAAAGAGATGATGGTTTATTTTTTAGGGAAGAAGAATAAGTATGGACGAGGAAGATTTTTATAAAAGAATTTGGGAACCATGGAAGGAATTTGCTTCAAAATAAAGAGTAGCCATTAATGTATGAATAAAAGAATTGGATGTCCAAATAAGACAAGAAGACATCCATACGTTTTATCATTTATTCATGAGTACATTATCCTGTCGACAAAATTAAAATAAGGGTAAAATATCAGGTGGGCACGATGCACACATTGATTTTCATGATCGTGATGATTTTTAGGCTATTATTTCCTAACAACTGATTTTCTAGCTATTGTTGCCCAAGAACCGGATTCTAACATAGACTTGGAAACTTCGTTATTTAGCTTTTCTATACAAAACAAAAATTTGAATATGAAAAAACTAAACCACATAATTATTTGCATTTGTATATTGCCCTTAATTGGCCTTTAATGGGATATGTAAAAACTTCTAGAGGATGTAATTTCCCACAATAGAAATGGGCCTCAACTCAGAGAACAACTATACATACCCACTTTCTCGATCCTTTTTAGACCATACCATGTTTTTTATTCCCTTTGTTTGAAGTATAAGGGCCCATGCTATATTATATCTATCAGAGAAAATTGCAACACTAAGATAGGACAAGACAGGTGCCTTTGAAAAATTGCTCAATTGTATACAAAAATCCCTCAACAGAGAGGCTAGAAGAGACCACAGCCGCACTCCCTGGATGAACATGTGATGGGAAACCATGCAATGAGGAGTTCAGAAAAAGTTTGTTCAGGTTCCCTGTGTTTTCTTTGCTCACAATTCCTCTAAACTTTGTTCAGGTTTCTTGAGAGCTTTGGGACATCCATTCCTTTTACCTATGGATCTGATCCTATCCTTAACCTGCTCTACCCTTAAAGATCTAACATACAAATCCCATTCTCTTGCAATTTCAATGTGTAGTCCAATCTGATCCATCCTTTTCCATCCTGAAGTGTCCACCAACCATTGCTTGCCCTATCATATACACTGCAAAGAAGTGAATGTTTTTGGAGGGGGTGTAGTCTATCAAATTTCTTGAGAGCTTTGGGACATTCACTCATTTTACCCATGGATCTAATTTTATCCTTGCTTGCTCTACCCATTTCCAATTAACCATGCTGGATATTTTCCAATAATAGTGTAGCCTTCTAGGAAGATATTTCAGACTACTAACCTTCCAACTGTTTTTCAAGGGTTTCTTGTCCACTTTTTTGTTGCTGGATAATGCTGCTATTTGCATTAGATGTTTATAAAGCTCGAATAATTAGCATATAACCACATAATAGGAAATTTGTTGGGCTAGCCCTCGGTTACTGCCACTGGTGGTGGATGGTCTTGTTGTTCATAAGGGCAGTTGTCAGTGTGGACATGTGAGATGAAAAACACAAGTACCCATTGACATGGTATCCTGGAAATGAAAATCTCTAATTTCTTCATGTGAGGCAACAACCACTTTATTCTCCCACCATGCACTGTCCAATTGCAAGAAGAATGTAAAGAGTGATTGACAACCTAAAATTTTGGAACACATACAGTAAAACATATACCCTGAGATATCTGTGGCATAACTTCATACCGTATATGATATACCTGGTGAAATGGCATTGTTACCTGAGATACATGACTATAAATCATGATGGTGGGTTTGAACTGATGACAATATTTGATGAACATATGGTAAATCTGCAACATTAGTGATAATGATGGTTTGTCAAGAGCTTCAGATACCCCTTGGAAGTGGATGGAAGCATTCTCAGCATGACGATTTACTGGGCTATGGATTGAATTGGGATCTATTAAACGAGCTATGTGCAAGGGCATGATAAGTGTTAATACCAGCAGAGATCTTGATTGCTGCTGTCGATGCTATAAATAACATATTGAGTGACAAATATATGCTCCAAGCTATTTCATTTTCAAAAAAATATAAAATAAAATGGATACCCTGTATTTGAACTTAAAATGACAAATAATACATTATTTTTTCTATTTTTTGTCACCAATTTTATGTTCCAATCATTTTCCTTCTCTTAAAGTATTTTATAGCAAATTCTATTGACTTCCTTCATAATAAATTTTTTAGCTTGCATCAGGGAACTAGCTCAATAATTAGGATATTCAGGTCGTTTGCATATGTGCTCATATGGGTTCGTATCCACCTAAGGACATCAGCAGTCTTGCATGCACTATCATTAGTGCCAATGGTTTGTTACTTGGAAAATATTGCGTTCAGGGTATATATAGGATTCATAACCATGGTGAACACTGAAATCGTATAGCTGTAAACAGTAGCAACCTAGGAAGTAATGTGCTCCTGAAATAACTCAACTCAGTGGTGGCTTCTTGCCTTCTTTATGCACCTTTCAAAAAATTAAAGGGCTGTGAATCGAAAGCCCACCTAGTTTAAGATTGAAAATAAAAGTTGACAGGAGCTGAATTTCATTCTATGTCACCTACAGAAGTTTTTAGACCTCGAGATTGGATGAGTAGTCAAAAAGCACCTGGATGAAAATGATTGTTTCTTATGGAAAAAAATTCGAGGAATGTATTCTGAACAACAATATGCAAGCAGTTATGAAATAGCACCCTTGAATTAGCAAAATATTTCAATTCCTCAAATGCTTTAAAGTCCCTAGTTATTTCGTGCTTTTTGGAAACATCAAAGACACATGGATATGGAAGGTTCTAATGGTTTTTTATTTGATTCTCTAACATGTATAGTAGATTTGAATTTTTTTATTGTCAGGATTTTATTTGGAAAGCTCTTTGAAAATCATTCAATTAAAGTTTGATGAATTGCATCGGACAATTTCCAGATAATGTTGTTGAAAAAGGTAGTGTCAAGAAAGTTAATTAGATGATCTAGCTATATGTCAATGCAGAACAGGTGCTGCTTTCACTTGAGGTTTGTAAAGCTTGCCTAATTAGCATATCACCAGATAATAGGAGATTTGTTGAGCACTCAGTTGCTGGTAATGGCCGATCTTGTTGTCCACTTTTCTGTGCTAAACCAAAGCCTCCGAGTTCTTTCTAGGAACACTAGGCTTCAACTTACAGCTAGCATAATCATTGTTAGAACTAGTGTTTGACCAAGGCTTCTCTGTTAATTTTTCAGAAACATGCTTCGCCTAATACCCCTATTTCCTGAATTTGTCCTGCAACTTCGCCTAATACCCCTATTGCCTGAATTTATATGGTCGCCAGTTGCTCTCTAAACAATTAACACAACGTCAGTAGAAACTGCTGCATCAAATGGGTTACCACAGAGGTTCAAAATACCCTTCACTCATGGGAATCTTTGGGGAAAGTTTACAAGATGATGAAATATTGATTAGTCCCTTTATATCTGCTAAAAATATTTCGGACTTGTAATGGTTAAGAATCAATGCCATTCCAAGAATGATACTCAAACTGCCACTTCTAAAATAACAGTGAGAAGGTTCGGGTTGAAATTTACAGGAAAAATTGTTGGAAGCACACATTTCCTTGCTATCTGCAAATACATCAAGGCAGAGTACACAACATTAGAGTTTGGTATTTTGTTTTTTATTAGTAGCTCAAATCCATCCACGTTCATTTGTAAACCTATGGAAGTCAATTTAGTAAAACCTGAAGAGGCCTAATGACCATAGGCTAGTTATTTCAGATAACAAAACATACCGATTGCAACCATAGAACTGTCAATAATCTTAGCCTCCTACCTCAGCCATGTTTACCATGTTACGCAAAATACCTGCAATGAATGTCAATTACTCAAAATACACATCTCCCACAAAATAAAGGGCAAAAAATAACACAAGAAAATACATTTTGAAACCCATCAAATGAAATAGAGAAAAGCTGACGAGGCTGACATGTTCCAAATGAATATCTCTGGCATTAGATTGCGGTAATTCATTTTTTTTATTATGCAGCAGATGTTAATGTGAAGTCAAGTTGATCAATGAATGTAAACTTTATAAAAAAACTATTGCTCTTCCTGTCAGAGCAAATTATAAAGAAGAATGCAATTAATGCATATCATACTGAGAATGCCAATAACAGTCTACTAAGAATCTGCAATAAACGCATATCACACTGCTCATGGTAAAGAAGAGTGCAATAAATGCATATCAGAATGGGAATTCCAATACCCTGCTCATGGTTTACAAAATTATCTTCCATGAAGTTCTCTAACTGTTTAAGTTTAGTCCAAGCCATTCAAAGAGGACATTCTCAGGTTCTGTGTTGATATATTCACATGGTTGATGATGGTGGTGCTAGCTCCTCTTTTACTTCTAGTGCAAAGTAGCCTGTGTCTTCTTCTGTCTTGGCCCAGTCCTCTAGTAAAATTGGTTGCCAAACTTTGGAGCTGTGCAAAACTGTGGGCTTGATAATGCTATCCAAGAGCTCCATCTTGGATGGGATGTCTTGAAAGAGGTGCTGAACAAAATATATGAAAAACATGGGAGGATAAAATAATGTTTCCTTTTGTATTTCAAAAAGTGTGTTCAATTTTCAAAGACTTCTTTGGTGAGCATCGATCTAAGTAAATTTTCCAATTAAGCAATAGTACCAACTACTCCGTATGCTTATCTAACACAACTTTAAAACTTTTCTGTATTATTGGAACTGGATCCTGCTGATTCAGAAGCTAAAAGTAAAATTGATGCTTAGGGATGACTACGAGGCATTTACCAGTACTTTCAGTGAAACAGTTGGGTTAATGTTTTATCTTCATGGAGTCAGTGCAATATACTTTTTATTCAGTAGACTATAAATCAAAATTGCAAATGAACCTTTATTCGTTGGTAGAAAAGGTTATTGTTTGGTTACCAACAGCATATTGATATCTGATTGAAAGATGAATTCTGTAGATAAATATTACTGTCAAATTTGGGTAGCTTTTAATCACTTTCAGGAGTTGTTTTACTCACTGCATGAAGATTAAATTAGAGTCTATATCATAGAGAATAATCATGATTTTTGTGTAGATGACTTGTTTCCATGGGGTGAAAGAGTGTTGATGTTTTCAAACATGGGTAGGAAGTCACATAATAGTATTTGATGTTTAACAATGGAAAACTTTTGTTTGGTCCCAAGGTTAGTCTTGTGGTGGTAAAAGAGTGGTTTTAGGTGAGAAGGACAGGGAGCAAAGTTGTTTTTAGACCCTAAAATGTTTGTTGCTTTTAACTGTTATTATCTGTCAAAGAAGTTGTTTGGCTCATCTTGAGTTGGGTTGAGGTAGATTGTGGTTCCATTATTTCATGGAAAATGCTTCCTGTATGTCATGGGTATCGGTTTCTAGAAAGTGGGAGCTTTTTTTCCTTTTTTTTGGACCAAGTATGTGAATAGTGTCATGTTGTATGTTATTCCCTGTATGTTCTTCAACATCTTCATTTGAATCTTGATGTTGAACAACTATTCTCTCATGGCACTGAGTTTTTTCAACTCATCCTCATTAGCTGGTGGTTTTTCAATTTTGTATGCTCATACAAGTGATCTTCCCATCTAGTTTGGAGTCACATTCTAATTCTTGTCCCTAAATATTGGTGAGAGCTTGCTTCGATGCTTTCTTTCGATTTCTAGGATGCAATTCCAAGGGAAATTTCCAGCATTTTGTCTTGGTATGGCCATCTATACTACAATAATTGCAAATAGCAATGATTCTCACCACTGTCCTTCGACTGAGCAGGTTTGTAGGCCATCCTCCTGTCATGTTGTTGGGCACCATACTTTGTGTTTCCTATTGCTCCATTCTGTGCTGGTTTTCTGTCCCTTCTTAAAGGGATCATCAAGTTTCTTTCCCTCAAAGAGGGCTAGTTTCCTTTTGATTTAGCCACACAAGGCTCCTTGGTGTTTCATCAATAAGTGCTGATCTTCCAGCTGGAGGCTTAACATAATGGATTGCTTCCTGAATTTGGTGGTATAGTCTTGGACATTTTGACCATCACTTTGGTAGAATTATTTACTATTTCCATTCAATCAGCTATTCCTCTTGATAGCCAATGGGATAAAACTATTTTTTCAGGGCTCTTGAAAGCAAGACTTCTTCATAAATTAATTGCCTAAGCTTCCAAAGATGCTTCCAAGAAAGGGTCACTCAAAGATGCCCACAAAGAAACCCAACACTGAGCTCCAAAGATATAAAAGAACTCCAATTTTCCCATAGCAACACTTAGATGCTGAACACTACCTTAAACCCTCTAAAATTACCTCCAAAACAAGACGTTTCCAAAGAAGGTTGAATGCTGATCAGAAATCAGTGGAAAAGATTAAAAAAAGGGGTGGCCCCTCCTTCAATCTGCAACTAAAAGAGAGGGAAACCCTTCACGGCTGAAACAGGGAAACAACAGGGGCAGGTCATTTAGGGCCAAGTGTTGTCCATTAGATTCAAGTTTTCAACTCAAAATGCATTATTTGCACAAAAATACTATAAGCTAAGTCTGAAACCTTCCTAGAAGCTGGACAACAGCTTGAATATGATAGCTATCAAGTGAAAATCCTCTAATAGCTGATGGCTTCCTCAAGTTGGATCACTTCTGTTTCCAAACGCTGCTACAGGTCTGTTCAAGGCTCCAAACAATCATTTTCAGGGCTTTTATGACTGCTGTTCACCTCTAGATCAGAGAATATGGCTGCAGTATGATGGTTTAAATGCACCCAGAATTGAAGTTTAGGTTGTTTTACTGCTGTTTCAGCCTTTTAGGCACAATTTCTACTTCAAAAGATAATATCAGATCTGTGTACTGTTGTTTTAGGGCATACAATGCACCCAGAACTGCCCTAAACAGCTTATAAGTTATAACTGAGAACGAGGGTTCTTATCGTTGCTGCTTATGCCTAGAATTGGAATTTAACCTTCAAATTCAGCCCAGATTTAGAAAATAGGGGTGTTTGTGCCTGCTGTTGTGGAGACTTCCTTAGAATGATGCCCAAAATTCATCTTTTGCAACTCTTATGACCTTAAACATGATGTATGGATACTCATCATGATGTATGGATACTCGTCATGATATATGAACATGATACTAGTAGCAACGTTTAGTTCAATATTTTGATGCTCATCAGGAGTAGAAAGCTTTTAATTGAGTACATTCACGTTTCAACTTGAATAATCTGAAGAGCAAGCGAATAGTTCATTATGTCTGATTCATCAAAGAGTGCTTTGTCTATGAAGGAAATCACTATCCACTGTATTGACCTTTTATTTGAATACGATACTAATAGCAACCTTTAATTCAATATTTTGATGCTCATCAGGAGTAGAAAGCTTTTAATTGAGTACATTGATGTTTCAAATTGTATAATCTAAAAAGCAAGCCAAAAATGTGTTAGCTTGACGTTGAGTAAACGATTTTGTTGTTAAAGGAGTTTGTGCACATTAGCCTTATGTAACTTAAATGTTTTGATTAATTCTTTACTTCTTCCTTTGCCTCATTTCTCTCTTGCCCCATTTTTAAAATATTTTGAAGAGATTAGAGTGGATAGTGCACTATTTGCTTTTTAAATATCTTTGGGTTTCTTATTTTTGTTGGTACAAACCCTTATTCTTATGTTCTTTTTGCCAATTTAACCTGGTTGTCTGTTACCGGGATAACACAAAGACTACACTATTGGATGCCATGTATGTTTTTCTCAAGAGGCCAGAGTATATCAAATATGTGTCAAATTTGGTCACTGTTTGTTCTCGAATTATTTTGACTGGACCACCAGGTTAGTGACTATTAGTATTTTTTGTCTCTGATAATTTGCATGCTTCAAATTGCAGTGTGATATGCCCAGTTAGTTCACCTTTTTATTGATAAACCTACTCATGGTGGCAGTTAGATTCGAAGGGCATGCAAATTTTAGTAAGCAGTTCAAATGCTGGGGTATGGCTGCACTTTATTTTTTAGTCTTGCAATTTTTTACATATGCAAGTGTTATTATTCAGTTGTCTATCTAAATTCTAAGAAAACCAAAGAATTGATGCTGCAATATTTGTCAGGATTCTGTCAACAGTCTCAGTAATCTTTTTCCATTGTTTCTTTATGAATTTATTCTGAAAATTCCATGATTTCTCTTTGGTTTTGGACAAACATTAAAAAGATGATTTGCTGTCAGGATTGGATTAATGCTATTAGGTGCATGATTATGAGGGGAAAAATTCCCAAATAGTCTCTGACTATCACAAAATCAGGTATTAAACATAATATCATAGTCAAAGTTTAATGCTGTTGGGGAGTTGTCTAATAGTAACGCTTGTAGAGGTTATAAACTTAACTTTAACTCCAATGAGTGTCTCTTATTTTTGTTAAACTTGTATAGGATATACTTGCATGCTTAAAATCCTCTTTGAATTGTCTCAAGCAAGTATTGAGACATAGTCAATAAATAGACTTAATATTTTGTACATTGCTCTGTTATGGATGAGATTAGTGGTTGAGGAAAATGATATGAAATTTGTTCTTTATTAAGATTGTTTGACTTAATTTTATTGTACAACATGGAAAAGGGATATTGTCTATTGAAATCATTTTCTCTAGCGAGCATAGTGTTACATAATATATATACGAGGACAAAATCATTGCTACCTTTTAAAGACAGTAACAGCTTGCATAATGGGTATGTCTAACACGTTACTCACCAGTCTGACCAAGTGTATGTTTGATTGTCTGTCATATGGAAAACAAGATTATATTCCCAACACGTTACTTATTAGTCTGACCAAGTGTATTCTTGCTTTCCCGTCATATGGACAACAAGATTATATTCCCAACAAGACAAATGTCCTATTTCTTATCAAATCTTTCATAGTGGAGTGCTTGCAATGATGGTGACTCAAGTTCAAAATTTAGTGAGCTAGAGAGGTGCCCATGACATGATAAAAAATAAGGGAGTGACTGCTGAATTTACTGATGATTTAGAGCTTCCTTGTGCAAGTGCAAGGAATATTCTTGATGTTTCAAAAAAGGAAGAAATAGAGCACACGAGCACATATACCAGGTTATAAGAGAAATTTAAAAATCTACTACCACCATGAAACATAGCACACAAGAACCGCATAAGTGTCTCTAAAGGGTGAACATGGACTTCATGGAGAGGGAGGAAAACTACTATTCACATACATGTATTAAGTTTCAACTGCATTAATACCATTATTATTCACTAAATCCATTCCATTAGATGAGTGCACAAGTAATTAGTTCAATATTCTGTTAATTGCTATGTAAATATTACTATTATATTTAAAAAAAAAAAACCCATTTAGCCGTCGCTTAAGCGACGACCTATAGGCGAATTTAAAAAAAAAAAAATTCAACACCGTCGCTTAACCGACGGCCTATAGGCGATTTTTAAAAAAAAACTTCAATACCGTCGGATCTCCATCGCTTAAGCGACGGCCTGTAGGTGATTTAAAAAAAAAAATTCAAATGTGTTTAAATTTTAATATGAATTATATGTCAGATAACCGACTATTTACATTTAACCAACGGTAAATTGAGCTGTCACTTAACCGACGGATTGGAAAGATGTCGGATAACTGACGGAAATCCACCGACGCTTAAAAAAAATTAGAGTGTCGTACATGCGACAGGGAAGTGTCGAAAATTCGACAATACGGCCGTCGGATTTTTGGTCGAAATGTAGTAGTGTGCCCCGAGGTTCCTATCGGGAGTTTATATAATGTAAACAAGTCATGTCAAGTCAAGGTGGGTAACCCTCCTATTGTCTAAGGGTTAAAGTCCCTGCAATTCCAGGGCACTAGGGTTATTAGACTCACCTAGTGAAGTCGGTCCTAGTTGGGTTTAGTCAAGTCGGGAATTAATATAAATAAAGAGCTAGCCTCTCTATTTATCACACTCTCACTCACACTCATTTGTAGCGCATAGCTAAGGAAGAGAAAGACACTAGGGAAAGGAAGAAAGAGGTTACTGCTGTCGAGAGATCATCTTACTGTTTTGGGTTTCACTTTTGGTGCTAATTCTATCTTTGAGGAAGTTGCGGGTTTTTTGGGTTTCAATTTTGGTGTTGTGCTTGTTGTTCTCTTAGTTAAAGATCCTAATGTTATGCTAGATTAATGTTAAAAAATCTAACAACTCTATCATCCCAGAGTGCATTGGAAAAATCTAGGTTCCAACTCCTTTGATTTTCTATGACTGTTTTCTTCAAGATCTGAATGAGATTTTTATTTATAGATTCTGCTAGACCATTACCTTATGGATAGTAGTTAGCAGAATAATGTAAATTAATCCCTTTCTCATTGGAAAATGCATTTAGTCTAATAGATGAAAAATAGGAAGCATTATAAAAAACCAAGGAAATTGGATGCCCAAACCTGGTCATAATATGGTCTTGCAAGAAGTCCATAACTGCATCCTCATTTACTTTTCGCAATGGAATGGATTCAACCCATATGGTGAAGTAGTATGTTTCTGTTAGGATGTACTTGTGATGCAACGATGAATTTGGATTGATCTCTTTGATAATACCAATCCCCCACTTCTCAAATGGTTCAGAAATAATAACTAGTTTTAATCGTCATGCTTCCTTTGCTTGTCTTCCAACACTCCTTTGAAAAGTATCACATCTCCTAACATGAGCATGAGCATCTTTGAACAGATTCGGCTAGTAATACCCAGCTCTCAAAATCTTATGCATTGTATTATCTCCAGAGAAATGACCTCTAGCAGGTCCATCATGTAGCTTTATAACCACCTTAGCTACATCATTACGTTCCAAGCATATGAGAAACACTCCATCATTGTTTTTTCTAAACAGAACTCCATCAATAATATGATATGAGACTGAATTTAAGCGTAATTCTCTCCTATGCTTGGGCTTCCAGTGTTCAGGCAAGTAACCTTCTTGAAGATAATGAACCAGGTCTCTGTACCAGGATTATGGAGTTGTAAATAAAGGACATACATCCACCATGTGTAATTCAGCTTCATTCTCCCAATTGTTGTCTTCATTTTCCTGACTTTTAGTCATCAATTTACAGAGCCCTTGAGGCTTTGACTATGGTTTCTGGTTTGAATTCTAAGTTGTACTCTTGTAAGGCTGTTACCTAGTTGCCTCTTCTTTCTCCTAACTCTTTTTGTACGAAAAGAGATCGGACTGTCGGTTGTGGAACTATCACTTTGGTACGGTTCTTCAGTATATACGGTCTGAATTGCTTCATTGGCTTAAAAAATGCATAATCTTTCTTATCTACCATGGGATAATTCAATTCATCCTCTTGCAGATCAGTGCTAATAAACAATATGGGGTACTAATATCCCCCTTCTTCTTTCTGCGTAAGCATTACTACTAATGAATAATCTGAAGCAAACATGTACAAGATAAAGTCTTTCTCAAAGTTAGGACTTTTAAGGGATGGTGCATGAGCTATGGATGTCTTGATCCTATTAAATGCACCCTTTTCTGAATTAGTACACTTGAATTGAACACTTTGCTTGACCATTTGTTGCAAAGGTTTGACTATTTGAGCAAAGTCTCGCACAAACCTTCGCACAAAATTTATTGTCCCCATAAAAGACTGCATGTTGTTTTTATTATGGGGTAAAGAGATATGTTCTATTGCTTTAATCCTCTCCGGGTCTATTGAGATCCATTTCTTTGAAATTATGTGACCAAGTAGCTTTCCTTCTGTAACAAAGAACACACATTTCTTTGGATTTAAAGAAATGCCATACTTTCGACAGCGTTCGAAAATTTGTTTCAAATGAAATGCATGTTCTTATCTTTTCTTAGAAAATATCATGACATCATCCAAATAAAACACTACACTCTAGCAAATCAGACCGTGGAAAGCTATTTCCATATCCCTTTGGAAAGTTTCTCCAGCGTTAATGAGTCCAAAGGGCATTCTCCTATATGTAGAAGTCCCCCACTTGGTTATGAAAGTGGTCTTCAGCCTGTCTTCTTCTGCTACTAACACTTGGTTATAGCCTGAGAATCCGTCTAACAGAGAAAACAACTTAGAGCTTGAGACCATTTGTAATATCTGTTCCATGGGTGGGACAAGGTAATTATCTTTATCAGATGCACGGTTTAAATTTTTGAAATCAGCACAGAGTCTGATCTCTCAAGACGTCTTTCGTACTAGAACCAAATTTGAAACCCATTCTGAATGTCTAACCTTGAATATGATCTTAGCATCAATAAGATTCTTCACCTCACTTTGAATAAGAGGCTCTAGTTTGGGGGTGCATCTTCCTCAAAGGATGATGAAAAGGCTTGAACATTGATTGGAATGACATGTTGTATAATTTTGGTGTCATAAGTTTTGAGGTCTTCATACGTCCAAGCAAAGACATCTTTGTATTGTCTGAACAAGCTGATGAATTTTCTCCTTTCCTTGGGTGAACAACACTTTCCCAGGTTCACATATTTGGGATCAGCCTCTAAACCTAGATTTATTAGCTTGAATTGCAAAGACGAGCTATGTGTCTTGACATTTGCTGGTCTTCTAAACTTGTTGTCTAGATCAAACATCGGTTCCAATGTTCTGACTCCTTTGGGAATGAAATTTCCATTCTAGAGGTTTGCTTGATGTTCTTCATAATCTATTATGGCTCCTTTGAAGGTTTCATCATTCATTCAAACATTCCAAAATTTGCTGATAATCATCAAACACCCTCAGATTGGTGATATTGTCTGGAACAAAAGGCCTGAAAAGCAATTCAATTGAACATTTGTTATTTGTGGGTACCAGCCTTGCAGTTGAAGGAGCTAATAAGTTAATTGTTGCATTCTTTAACATAGGAATTGAAGTGATATTGAATGCATCAAAGTTTGTTAGTAAATCCCATACTTCATTTTTATAAGCCTTCAGATGTGGTGATATGCAATGAATTGTATTTCGAACTTGTTTAACAATGATTTCAGAATCTCCATACACTTTTAGATTTTTTACTTTAAATTCCATTTCCTTTTTTAGTCCCTAGACTAATTCTTCATACTCAGCTATGTTATTAGTGCACTCAAATTCTAATATACATGAAAGAAAATAATTTTTTTTCGGTATCCATCAGGACACAGCCAACTCCTGATCCTTCCAGGGTTTTGGAACTGTCAAAATAAAGAATCCAAAATTTATTCTCTATCCCTACTAAATTAGAATTATTATCTACATCTGAGACTAATTGTACTATATTACAATCAATATTATCAGCCCGTGAAAACTGAAGGAGATCGGGATGGGTATCTGATGTGTCACTGGCTTCTTTAGATTTATAATTCTCGGTTCAAGCTCAGGAAAATAGTTTCCCAAAACAAATTTAACTGGTTCATTCTTCCCTTCCAACTACATTACGTTGTGTTTCATATGAGGTTCCCTCAACACCTTTATCTTATTTTGGAAAACTTTGCAGGGTAACCATAAATGCGACCAATATAAGGAAAAATAACCATCTAATTTTTCCGACCAATCTCGGCTCAAAACCAGCCCATATGCATCCGGGATATATGCTACCACAATGTCTATATATTGGCAGGCTCTCTCATCTACTGACAAACGTTTCTGGGCATCCTCCATTTCTCCTACCACTTTCACTACAGTCTTATTGAATTGGACAACTTGACCATTAGTTGGCTTGGGTTGACCATTTAGTTGCTTGCCAACTGAAAGTGACATGACATTCACTGATTCTCTAGAGTCCACCAAACAGTTATGTACGTTGAAATTAAAAATTTCAAAAGTGAGTAGGAATGCTGGAGTTCTATATTTAGAATTTCCTCCTATACTTGCTTCACCAATCCCTTCCTCAGCCTGGTTATCATTCTGGGGTTCCGTTATAGGTGTCTCAAGTGCTTTCAACAACTTTTCTTTTTGATTGGGTAGGTTACACATTTCAAACAAAGAGATGTTTGCCTTAGTATTTTTAATATCTTCTACAATGTCATATCCCATTTCATGCTCAGTGGAATTTTTGTGGACATTCTTAACTTTGTTTTCTATATACTTCACAGGCATATTGACTGTCTTGGGATTTTGACTTGTGATGCAAAATTATGGTATATTAGCGGTCTGCGTATTTTTTTTTATCCTTTTCATATTCCCCTTAAGTTTCTTTATCTTGGGCATTATTGTGTTATCCTCTTTCAATGAGCCCTGACTCCTTGTCGTAACATTTGTCTCTTATATTTCTTCTTCCTCAGTAAGACCTTCATCCTCTATACTAAACATGGATACACAATCCCATAAAACCAAAGTGTCTTTTCTTGGGTCTCTGTTGGTTCATGACCTTTCTCTTTTTCATCCACAGTTTCTGTTAACTTGGATTTAGTAACTGGTTCATCACTAAAGTCATAGCGTTTATCTAATGTGGGCATTTTTTCAGAGTGAGGCTGCTAATGGAATGCATATAAATTGTCCATTCCCACTTCTATTAAGTTCATATCCAAAGGACTATGAGATGGAGGTTTGGATGGACCACTATCATCTCTCTTTTTATAATAAGGTTTGTATTGCTTATGGGCCTCCTTCTCCTTTTCCAAATCAATTACTCTATTTGACAATTTCTGCACCATTTTTACGACACCATCTAATTCTTGTGACCGCTCATCTTTAGGATTAGTTAACAACAAAGGATTTTTGTTCCCAAAAGTATTTTCCTCTGATTGTGAAGGATATGGGTCTATACTCCATTTTGGCTTCCACTTTATCATCTTCCTCATATGTTTCCACTAAGGGGGGATTAACTGATATTTTGAAAAACATAGCTAGGTTAGGACCAAGAGCTGAAGTGTAATACTCAATTAAGGTGTTCTCAACAGGATTTATAGTTGCATCAAAGTTATTTAGATAGGCAGCAAACCTTTGAGTGAAATTATGCACCCTTTCTTTCTTTTCCTTTCTAAGGGCAAGCAAATCTTTCATTAGAGTAGTAGTAGTTCTCTAAGTTCCATACTTGTTTCTAAACAATCTCTAAAAGGTGTTCTAATTCGGGATTTAGTTTTCCTATAGGGAGAAATACCATGAGGTTGCTTTACTTTTGAGAGTATGTGGGAACAATCTGCAGACTATGTCTTCATGTTCAGATGCTTGTAAACCTTCCAACGATAGGTAAAAACTTTGCAAATGATCATCCAAAAAAATTCCTTCATTTGGTTCAAACTTGGGCAATGACTTCTCAAAATTCTGAGGCATAGCATGTAACAGAGGAGTAAGGTTTAGAGGGGATCTATCCCTCCAAGAAGGTGGTGGAGGAGGCTGATTTGCATTCACATTTGCCATGATTTTAGGTGGAGACTTGACAGGGGTTCCAAAAGATGAGCAGTGAGGGGACTCTGGTCCTAACTGATTTAGGGGTTGCACAATCTCTTGCAAGGTGGTTTCTACCATCTCTTCAAAGTCTTCCACTAACACAGAATCCTCACAGTAAGGACGGTCCTTCTTATGAAACTCTCTTCTAGGAAAAGTAGGAATAATGGGTAATACTCCAATCTTCTTTGCATACGCCCTTGTGATTCTCCTTAAATATTCAACCACCTCGTTATCAACAGGGTAGAGATACTCTGTAATTTTTTTCTTCAAGACTAGGTCTCTCAGGGAAACTGGTTTCAGAACTGTGACCGGTGGAGTGTTCTCGAGAAAACAAATTTCCTCGTCCAACCATGCATTGGTGGCCCTCCTTCTAGCGCCAAAACAATTGAGGCTTGGAAAATCCTAGGTAACAACAGTAGGGATTCTCCCCAATAAACATTCCCAATTACCTCATTATTTTTTGATATGGGGAATCCATCTGGTTTATGGTCTGGCTACCGTAGGTCAAGTAATAGTTAAAGCTTGTTTTACCGGTTGCATCCTGGTCCACCATTTAAGTGTATTTTTTGTTTTATTTTTTATATGATATGCAAGAACCTAATTTAAGTGCAATCGAGAGAGATAACGAAGAGTTCACAATGTGATGCATAGGTTCTTAGCTCTTGCCTTATTACCCCTTTCTCTTCTAAATCACAAACAAATGACAGTTATGCTAAGCTAACTAGTTCTGTCTAACCTATCCCTAGGGAGCAAGACTATATTTAATGATGAGTAATGTACTATAAAACATGCATAAAGAATATTATAGATAGTTGTTCATAATTCAGAATACATGAATGTAAGTACAAAGATAAACAAAGAGATAGCTCATTGTAATGTTAAAACATTCATTACTCAATATGCTGCATAAGTTTCATAAAAATAATAGGAAATCATTCATAACATGGAAGTAATTCATAAGTCAGAACGATCTCACAGTTTGTAGAAAAAGCTGAAACATAAATAATTCGACATTCAACCAATCTACAACATGCATCTGAGACTTCACAACTCCTTCTCCAACAGAAAATGTGACTTCTTTATTATAAAAGGAAGTAATTCTTCTTACAATAACTTTACAAATGAACTTCTTCGATGTATTGGCATCTGTCACTATTGTCTCAAACTCTGATGGCTCTAGAAATCTAATAGTGACCTCATGCTTGGAAATTTGAGCTTTTATATTGGCCATCCTGGCTGGAATCAATCGAAGTTGATCTTCCAATAGATGGTTTCTTACTGCTACCTCGTCTATTACAGTCCTAAGCACTCTCTCATCTAAACTTTTGATCAGCTGAATGCCCAGTTCATCCTCCTGCAATCTATCCTGCAATTGTTTTAAGTATTCTTCATGCTTAGGTAATTCATCTAACCTCTTCTTTGCAGATGTTTGGAAATAGTTGTAAGTTTTAAGCACCTTTATATAGAAATATGTGCAAATTCCTTTATTCCTCTGGGATACCTTTATCAATTCTTCAACAGCTTTATTCCCGAATTCTATCAGCTCATATTCCGGCTTCATTCTCTCTGAGTATTTGATTGGAGAATTTGCTCGAGGTTCATTGGTTGTTTCTAATCAATTCAAACACCCTTGAAGAATTTCCAGGATATCCTGGGTCTTGTCTTTAAAATGGGAAGCTGTACTCACAATCTCTTCCAACCTAGATTCCACTTGTCGGACATTCAACATCTCATTTGTTATCTAGAGCTGCATCTGGTAAATTTTATTTTTGAGCATGAGGGCATGCTTTTTCAACAGCTCAATATCCATTCTTTGCTCATTTTCCACTTTTAATAAAACCTCCAATGAATCCTTTTGTGCCTCCAAGGCTGCTACTTGGGTTTCATACTGTTTCAGCTTCTGCTCAGCAGTAGTCTTCTACAATTCCAATTCTACAACCTTGTTTTCCAAACTTCCTTTCTCCTTATTTAAATCTTCATTGGATGATTTTAAAATGGCTCATTCTTCCTCTAAAATTTGATGTTCCTTTTGAATCCTCTCAAAATATGATAGGGAAGCTTCATATTTCCTTTTCGATTCTCGGCCAAGCTTTTCTTCTTTCCTCAAAACTTCCTTCATTTCGGCCATCTTCCCCTTATACTGCTCAATGTTTTCTAGAAGCCTGTCTACATTGTGAGCATTGGCATAGGCATTTGCAATTCCCATAAAATCCAATTTCTTTGGGTGCTCTTCTACATTCTTCATGACCGTCCTCTCTCTTACTGTGGTCACTGGTGGATGAGTCCCTACTCTCAAGGGTTTTTCTGTCCTCCATGTAATGGATTTCATTTTAGGATAAAAACGAATATCTTCTAAGAATCCCACATCATATTATTTAGATGGTGTAAATGGTACAAGCCCCATTGCAGCTATGGGCACATGTCCCCCAGTAAGGATGCTACTAGATGTGGATGGAAGGTTCTCTAGATCATCCCAAACAAGGCTTTGCTTTGGACCTCTACTACCAAGAAATTCTTCATTGCTCTGGCTTTTCCCTTTGGTAGGCCCTCCTGTATCTTGAATTTCTTTCTCAGGGCTTTCATTTCCTTCAACCATGGCCTTTTCTAGCTCTGCTATTTTCTTCAAAACATCTTCTTTGCTCTTCTTCTTGGCAGCTTCTACTTTATCTCTCTGTGCCTCTTCTACCAACAACTTCTTTGCCCCTGCTACAAGACTCTTAGTACTTTCTTTTTGTGCCTTCTTTACAACTTCTTCTTTTCCTTCATCTGGTTTTGGATTGTTACTGCTACTTCCCTTGACCCCAGATTCATTTCTCTTCAACCGCTTGCTAACAGCTTCCATACTGTAGACATTTTTGAACATTTGCTCCTCTTTATCTATATAGTCTGCATACTCGAAATGCACCTGGTGAACTACCTTGTGAGCTGCCACCTTTCCATGTGAATCATTTCGATGGAAGATTTTCTTTCCAAAATGGAACATATCCATTTCTTTCACAAACTATGGAGCATTCTTGACTTTGTTGAAATTATAGCTCCCTACGTACAAAGGTATAGGTGGGAACACAACTTTCTTGATATCGAACAAATAGTTTCCAAAACCATCTAGAAATACTTTTCTAACTTCCTCCTTATGTGCTATGTAGTCTGTTACATACATGAGCAGCAATAAGGGTGCTTTCATGCCCCTATACATTCTCAGATATGTTCCTTCTTCGGTGAAAAAATAATTTCCATATTCTTTTATGGATTCTACTACTGCTTTTGACAGACATGGAAAATATTTTAGGAAGATCAACCTATACAAGGGCCTTATGAATTGTGGAAATTGAACCCAGTGTTAGAACAATTATTCTCACATCAATTGCCAATTGCACATGCAAAATTACTCACAAAAGAGACTGAATATGGAGCTGAACACTAATTTGTATTGAATAAGTGTACAGAAGCCAACCTTGTGAAGTCATAGGCTGCCACAATAAATAATTACATGAGGGATTTGAATGCATGAATATGCCATTCGAATCTAGTCAAAACCAGGCTTACTAAATCTAAGCAAATCCCCCATAGGTGCATAAAGCAGTTTCCAAAACTGTCTAGGAGCTCATGAATTGGAAAAATCAATTAGGAAAGATAATAGTGGATGGAAGGACAACTCATAGATGCTTTTCATAGGAGAAAAGAGTGGAGGATGTGGAGGACAAAAAACAAGTTAACTTCACCTAGTTAAGCTTTCCAATTTGCCTTAAAACACTGAAAAAGCAGGCAATAAAGCAGAAAAAGCAAACATGTGCTAGGGAGGCCAGGAATAAATTAGATTTGATTCCAGGAGGTTTCCCAAGCACTCCATGACTCAAAATTAGCAAGTTGGACCACTATGGATGTGTAAATGACAACTTGCATAAGATGGAATATGGAAACTAGGCAAATAAGACAAAAATGGATTAATTAATGTCTAAGGTAGCTAACTATGGGTTGATTATTATAACACCCCCCCTTAAGCCTGGATTATGAGTAAAATATCAGAAAATTATAGGGCCTAGCAACAAGGCTTAGTCACCCTTTACATACTGCATGTCCATTTAACCAAGGAAAGAGGCAAAAACCCAGTGGGAAAATCCTCCCTTAACCATGCACTGTAAAACAAAATTTGGAAATATTGTCATCACTCATGCTTCACAGCATGATCAGCAATCCCCAACAATGATTTGAGATTGCTGAAAGTCTTCTCACAAAATTCTTTGGTGAAGATATCAGCTACTTGTTCTGAAGATGAACATAAGAGTAGGTGAATGGTGCCATCATGCACAAGCTGTCTGATGTAGTGCATATGGATCTCAATGTGTTTGGTTCTCTGCTTCTGAAATGGATCATTGCAGATTCGAATGGTACTCTGATTATCACAGTAGATAGTAGTTGAGTATTCTGATTCGAATCCACACTCTCCAAGTAACCCCTGGAACGATAAACATTGAGTTGCTGCATTTACAACTCCTCTATACTCTGCTTCTGTAGATGAGAGTGCAATGACACTCTGTTTCTTGCTTGACCAGCTGATTGGCCCTTCTGCAAGCATGAACACATATCCTGATGTTGAATTTCTGTCTGTGTTATCACCTGCCCAATCATTGTCAGTAAACCCAATCAAATCAAGATCAGATTTTGCTTTATAGAAGATCCCATGTGTCCTTGTTCCCTGAACAAAGTTAAGGATCCTTTTGGCTGCTTTCCAATGGATCTCATGAGGCTGATCCATGTATCTAGAAACCACACTTATTGCATAAGAAATATCAGGTCTAGTATGTGTAATATACAACAAACATCCAATCAATTGCCTATACAGTGTATTGTTTACCATAGGTGAAGAATCAGCTTCTTCAAGCTTCACTCCTGAAAGGAAAGGAGTCTTGCTTAGCTTGCAATCCTTCATTCTGAATTTGTTCAGAAAATCCAAGGCATACTTGGACTGGTACACCTTGATTCCAGCTTTGGTTTGAGCAATCTCAAGCCCCAAGAATTGGCTCAAAAGCCCCAAATCTGTCATGGAGAAGGCTTGGTTCATTGCACCCTTCAAGGAAGCAATTTCATCCTTTGAGCTTCCTGTAATGAGGAGGTCATCAACATATAAAACAATGATCATTAATGAACCATTAATCAACTTCAAATATACATTTGGATCTGATTTGCATCGAACAAAATTTAGTGATAGCAGAAAGCTATCAATCTTGGCATACCAAGCCCTGGGGGCTTGCTTAAGCCCATACAATGACTTCTTTAGCCTGCAAACAAGAGATGGGTTAGTAGCAAATCCTTGAGGCTGCTGCATGTATATCTCTTCAATGAGATCTCCATTTAGGAAAGCACACTTCACATCCATGTGATGTACTTCCCATTGCTTTGAAGCTGCAATGGCTAAGGCTAGCCTGATGGAGTCCATGTTTTCCACTGGTGCAAAGGTCTCATTGTAATCTATGCCATGAACCTGTGAGTAGCCCTTGGCTACCAATCTGGCCTTGTACTTCATAGGTGAACCATCAGCAGAAAATTTGGTCTTGTACACCCACTTACACTGAACTAGCTTCCTCCCTGGGGGGAGATCAACCAGCTCCCAAGTGTTGCTCTTCTGGACTGAGCTAAACCGTTCCTTCATGGCTGCTTGCCATCTTGGATATTTTTCTACATCTTCATATGTCTGAGGATCTGATTCCACCATCAGATATAATTTCTCAGTAAACATAGGATCTTTCATGCATAGATCACTCTCAAATTGAGATCTAGTCCTCCTAGGGTCATTAGGATTTCCAGCTAGTTCTCCAGCTGCATGAATGGTCTTGGCTGCCCATTTTGGACTTGTAGGGATGTTAGGATCTACAATAAAATCATCACTATCAGACATATCAGAATCAGCATGTTCAACTATCTCTTCACTTACATTCAGAGGTTCTAGTGGTGAAGAGGATTCTCCAACTTCCACTGCTGCTAGGGGTTCTTCTTGAAACTGAACACACCTTTCAATAAGGCTTTGTTTGTGCTCAAATTGATCAGCTTGTACCCTTTTGAATCTTCATATTACCCAACAAATAGACACTCTTGGCTTTGGGGCTGCAAAGCCTTTCTCTTTTCTGTTGGAATTCTAGCCCAAGCCCTTGAGCCAAAAATCCTGAAATGGGTAACATCTGGCTTGTTCCCACTCCATGCTTCGAAAGGAGTCATACCATCAAGCTGTTTATGAGGCACCCTATTCTGGATATAGGCTGAACAGTTTATAGCTTCGGCCTAGTACTTTGGTGGCAAAGTCTTAGCCTCCATCATGCAGGTTGCCATCTCTTTCAGTGATCTGTTCTTCCTCTCAGCAACACCATTCTGCTGTGGTGTGTAAGGGATAGAGTGTTGCATATGAATATCTGCATCTGCACAATATTGAATAAACTCAGACTTGACATACTCACCACCATTTTCAGATCTGAGGACCTTGAGTTTCCTCCCAGACTGGCTTTCAACCAAAGCCTTAAAGACTTTGAAGAGGCCAAAAACTTCAGACTTGTGTTTCAGGAAGTAAACCCAGCAATACTTGGAAAAGTCATCTATGAAATTCAATGCATATTTGGCCTGAATCATGGACATATGAGGGAATGGGCCAGCAACATCATTGTGTATCAACTCAAGAGGTGCAGAGGTTCTCTCATGACTAACTCTCTCAAATTTATGCTCTAGTTGTTTTCCTAGGATGCAACCTTGACAGACTCCTTTGGGAAATTTTATCTTGGGTAACCCTATGACCATTTCTTTTTCACTAAGATCAGAAAGATACTTGTAATTTAGGTGGCCAAATATTTCATGCCAAAGCTTGCTTTCGTCATTAGTATGAATCAGAAGAGTAGAGGGGTTTGAGTAGGGTAGGACGTCTGATAACATGTATACCTTCAAAGTATGATTTGCAACTCCTTTTGCAATGACTTTACCACTTGAGATCTCTGTGATCTCAACTTCATCAGGGGAGAATATGACCTTATTTGGAGACCCTGTGTGGGTCATCTGATACACTGATAAGAGGTTAGAGGCAAGACCTAGAACATACAACACATTGCTGAACTTACCATGATCAAGATCAATCCTCCCTTTGCCCAAAATTTCAATGAGAGAGTCATCTCCCAGTACTATTGGTGGACCTTTTGACATGTCAAGTGAGGTGAATGCCTCCTTGGTCGAAACCATATGTCTTGAAGCTCCAGAGTCAATGATGAAACTAGGTGAGCTTGATGTGCCAGCAACCAATGCATGAACTCTCTCTCTGTCTTCTGAACTTGATCCTCCTTCCCTCTTCTTTGAGCTGTCTGGAAGGGAGATGCCATTATTCTCCAGGAGTTGGGTCAGCATGTATATTTTCTTCTTCATGCAGGAGCTCTCAGAATGATTTCCCTTACTGCAGTATGCACACTTGCTCATTTCTCCTTTGTTGTTCTTCTTCTGGTAGTTCTTCTTGGAACCTTGAGGCTCCTCCAGAGACTTGTTCTTGTCTCTCTTTTGCTCAGGTGGATTTTTAGATTTCTTTTTTCTTTTTGAATCCACCCTTGAATCTCCAACAACCAGAGCTTGGTCTTTGGATGGTTTGATGGTGCCCATCATCACCAACTTATCTTGTTCTTGTGTGAGAGATTCCATGAAATCTGCAAGGCTAGGAATCTTCCAGGCTCGAGCTGTCAACTTTGTGGCATAGAAGGTCAAAACAAACAATGAATATTTAGGTCCAAACTTTGAGAGTATGGCCAAGACCAGCTGATCATCCTTCTTTTCGATCCCACATTGTTTTAGCTGCAAAACAAGTGCTTTGAACTTGGAATAATAGAGTTGCAGGGATTCAAAGCTATTGGGACTCAGGGAGATCAGTTTATTTTCGATTTGATGTCCCCCCATCTCATTTGTCTTTCCAAAAAGATCAACAAGATTCTCCCATAATTCATTCGGTGATTTCAATCCATCAAGATGGAAAAGGAGGTCTCTAGATATACTCAGACACAAGAGACGATAGGCCTCATCCCTCCTGTTGTGCCATTTTATCTTCTCTGCAACTCCATTGGGCTCTGCTTCTATTGCCATAGTCACTCTATAGAGGAATTTCTCTCTCAACAGTATCTCCATCTCTGCTTTCCATTCAAATAAGTTAAATGGAGTCAAGATGATCTTCTGAGATTGATCCATACCTCAGAAATTGTCTCGACAGTCAGTAGAAGGCTCCCAGTCAATGATGTCGAACCTGCAAAACAAATTGGAAGGAGAGAAATTGATCTACAAAGGCTCTGATACCATGTGGAAATTGAACCTAGTGTTATAACAATTACACTCACATCAATTTCCAATTGCACATGCAAAATTACTCACAAAAGAGACTGAATATGGAGCTGAACACTAATATGTATTGAATAAGTGTACAATAGACAACCCTATGAATTCATATGCTGCCACAATAAATAATTACATGAGGGATTTGAATGCATGAATATTCCATTCGAATCTAGTCAAAAGCAGGCTTACTAAATCTAAGCAAATCCCCCATAGGTGCATAAAGCAGTTTCCAAAACTGTCTAGGAGCTCACAAATTGGAAAAATCAATTAGGCAAGCTAATAATGGATGGAAGGAAAACTCATACATTTTTTTCATAGGAGAAAAGAGTGGAGGATGTGGAGGACAAAAAACAAGTTAACTTCACCTAGTCAAGCTTTCCCATTTGCCTTAAAACACTGAAAAAGCAGGCAATAAAGCAAAAAAATCAGACATGCGCTAGGGAGGCCAGGAATAAATCAGATTTGATTCCAGGAGGTTTCCCAAGCACTCCATGACTCAAAATTAGCAAGTTGGACCACTATGGATGTGTAGATGACAACTTGCATAAGGTGGAATATGGAAACTAGGCAAATAAGACAAAAATGGATTAATTAATGTCTAAGGTAGCTAACTATGGGTTGATTATTCTAACATGAATTTCTCACAAATCAACTGGTAATGGTTGTGATATTTATGGGCTCCTAGAATCTGATATGCAACGTAGATAGGGGCCTTCCCCTCCTTCCACACACAATTTATCTTTTCAAACCTGTGTCTATGCAGTATACAATCTATCAAGAAAGATGACATAAATAATTCTAATTTGTTCTGTTTCAAACCCTCCTGGGCTGCCTTGACACATTTGGACAAGTTTCTGGTAGCTATGTCTGCCCATTTAAAAATTGTTCCCTCCATAGCTACTTAATACATGAGGGGAATCCAACCAAAATCATACATCTTCCCATCAGCCCTACCATATAACTTGCTTACCATTAATGCTATTATCCTGAAAGGGTTTAGAAGATGGGAAATCCCATATTCTCCTAACTTTTTGTGTCTGAAGGTCCTCCCTTTGGACACCATCATCTTTGTTGTGGTTGTATAGTCAAACTTCAGACCTTTGACCCACTCTGTTGTTACACTTATTTCCTTTTCTGGTAGACTGTAAGCTACCAAAATGAATGCAGGCGCGAAGGATGTAATAGGATTTCCCTCTTCATCATTTATTATCATTCCTATTGGGTATATTTTGGGAAACATCCATCCAATGACCTCCGCGCAGGGAAAAATATTTGGCCTAGTTGTTATTTTGGTTAACCCATACCTCAAAATATTCTCGTACAAAGCTAGGTATCCCAAACCATCCTTTGGCACTTTTCTTTCAACCAACATGGGATAGATTTGGCCCCATTTTAGTTCAGTCTCTGCTCTTGTAATCGCTTTAGTGTCTTCATACACTATCTCAATCTTCACTGTCGGCGGGACGTCAACAACATCTCTATCACAATCGATTTCAGCAATTTTAAGCTTCTTCCTCCCCTTCTTTGTCATGGTTTCTGTAGTAAACTATACCTACAAAATGGATTTGTCTTAGTATTCATATTTCAAACGATGATAAAAATACATATGTATATAGAACCTGCAACACAAAAACATAAAATTGTCTTACTCTGTCATTTTCCTCCATTAAAACCAACATTACGAGGCATGGGTCAGGGTCATAAGTAGAAAAAACACGTTGGATATGGGAAACGACTATTGAAAACTATGCACTCTTCTTTCTTTATCAATGCAACCCCCACTGCTCCATCCATTCCCTCTTATAGGCGCAACAGAGATTCAAAAAATGTGGCGGCAATGCCCTAAGGTAAAAACCAGGCCGAAATTCCCACGGCCAATACCTAAGGATTACCCATATACGGGATCTGCATAGAACAAGGAAACCATAGCCCATACCAATGCCCACAAGTGAGCGACCGGCTGGTTTCATATCGGTGCAATGCTCGACTTCCTGAAAACTCATCATCAAACTAGCTGACTAGGAGAAAAACACCTCTATACATGCAGAAAAGGATTGGGTAACTACTAGGGAAAATGTAAACTATAACGGCCAGACCTAAAAGAAATCGGGCTTAAAACACCCTTATATACCCAGAAAAAGTCATAACCTAAACTGCCCCCGGGTCATCGATGGACAACTTCGCACCCAACCACCAACCAACTTAAAGAAAAGGAGAATGTAAAACCTTACCTAGTAGGCCAGAGGATATGCACAGTCAAAGACACCTGGAAATATTACGGCACACGAGCTCCACGGTGGAAAAACACTCAACAGCTTTTTACCCTCCTCACTAAATCCGTAATGTAAAAAATGGTAAAAAGACTTTGTGTTTGGAAAATAAAAAAGGCTTCTCGGGGCTTTAATTCATCATCAAGACTTGCATGTGCAAGCCCCCCAACGTCGTTGGCATCAACCACTTGCGGTCCGGAAAACATAACTCATTAAGGGAACAACCCCGATATGGTGGCTTAATGTTACTCATCCACCCATTACAGTCAGCTTAAAAGTTCACTTTTCATTTGCTATCACTCTACGGCTTGGCTGTAAAAATCATATCGAAGAGAAAACACAGATGCATCCACAACAACGGATCCAAGCTCAAAAAACCTCCACAATGGCGGGTCCTACTAGAATTAAATGTTAACAGGAAAATTCCTCTGCCATAGCGGCTCGCATCGGAAACTATCCCCGCAACAAATTTGCATAACCTCCTGCCGTAGTGGGTCAAACTAGAAGAAGCTTCCACCGTAGCGGCTCCCGGAGACCAAATCAAAAGATGAACCATGAAGTCCACCGCCGTAGCAAGCGTGACTTGCAAAGCTCTCCACCGTAGCGGGACTAAACAGACATCGGTGTGCAAAGAAGGATAACGCCCTCCATAGCGGCTCGATCATGAAAATCCTTCTGCTACAACGGATATGAAACAAAAATTATGCCCACAACTCACAAAGGAAAAATTACCCACCATAGCGGCTCGAACTCAAAGAAGACTCCACTCTAGCAGCTCAAAGTCGGAGAAGAATCCATCATAGCGGCTTGAACTTAGGGAAACACCCGCTACAGCGGATTGAAAATCACTTTTTTCCTTAGTGAAAAAATGACTCTATGGAACACTTAATGATGGGAAGAAAATGTAAAAGCTGAAAACCCAATTTAAATCATTTTAAGGAGAAAATTAAGACTTTCAAAGGGGGCCTAAAATTATAAAGACAATTTTTTTTTGGGTAGATGTTGCAGTAGCAACAAGACCTTTAATGTTGTTTCCTTTCTTGATGTGTCTTTGTATTCAATTCTCATTTCATAGGCTACCAAAGCCCTGTGTAGTTGATCTACTGTCATAGTATTCAGATTCGTTCTTTCTTCAAGGGAAGATATCTTAGGGTTGAACCTTTTGGGAAGACTTAGAATTTTCTAAACAACTATGGCCTCAACAACTTTTCACCCAAAGCTTTGATGGTATTCACTAGTTGATCAACTTGAAGAAAATAGGTTGCTATGTCTTTGTCCTCATTCATCCTTAGATATTCAAATTGTCCTCTGTAAGTTTGAAGTTTGGCTTCCTTGACTTTAATATCTCCTTCATATGTGGTTTGTATTTTGTCCCACATTTCCTTTGCAGAGGGGAAATTCATCACTTTGTCAAAGACAAATTCGTCTATAGCACATGGAAGATTATTTCTGGCCTTTGAGTTGTTGTTGTATTGAGCCAACTTGTCTACATATGTTGGTACGGTATTTGGTACCTTGTACTAATTCTTGATACTCTATCGTATTTCAATTCCTTGATCTTCTATGTAGGCTCTCATCCTTATACTTCAGAATGCATAGTTTCTCCCATCAAACAAGGGTTTCCCACTTTTTCTTTGTTTAGCAAACTTTCCCATGACTACCTTCTAGCGGGTAGTCTATTCTGAGGAACTCGCTAAGATACCAATTGTTGCAATACTAAGAGGGGGGTGAATCGATATTTGTACTATTATAAAATTTTAATCAAGATCAAATTTCTAATCACCAATCATATCATATCATCAATGTACACAAAAAAATAAGATGCACACTACATAGTATTTTTGACATGGAAACCCAAGTTCTAGGGCTAAAACCATAGAAGAATTTTTAAAAATAAATTTGACCCAACAACAACTGGGGTAAACAAACGGAATACAACTTTACCAAATACAACTGGAAGGGGCTACAAACCCTAGGCTTCGTCAGCTACAACTAGCAAGCTCCTACAACAACTTAACTCACGATATTGTGAACCCTAGCACCACCCTACCACCCAAAAAAAAATATTGTTGAACCTATGGACTTGTCAAACAAATATCTGAATCTGCCATTGATAGCCTCTACTCTCTGATCACTTCCAAGTTGTTCCTGTATTCCAATACTTCATTTCATTGCCATCAAATACACCACACTCACTGAACAAGTAATTATTCTATGAATATCAGACATGCATCATCTTAGTGTATCTTTAAATAGCATTTTTATCATAGGGTATGCATCATCATCATCATCGTCATCACCAAGTGTTCATCATATAGAAATACATAATCAATATAGCGTGTACATCATAAAGTGTAGGAGTTTGTCATCATAGTATGGATAACATGTATCATATCAAGGCATTCATCATCATATAATGGATCACAATTTCATACTTCGATGTGTACATACATTTGTACATACCATTTTTATTTGTACACACTCATACATATTGTACTGTACATGTATTGTACTTATATACACTGAACTCATTGTATAGTATTGTTTACATACCTCTGTACATTCCACTATACAAACACTTGTACACTATACACACTTACTATACATTACTTATACCATATACCACTTGTCTATAGTTGTCCATACCATTGTATTCATTCACTTATACATGTGTACGCGTGTACACCCTTATACTATTGAACACTGTATGTACATCGTGTATGCTCACTGTAGTCATTGTATATTACTTGCACATACTACTATACAGTGCACATCACTACATCATACTTGTACATAGTTCATCACACTTTTACACATATCATTGTAAAACATACCTTGTGTAGTCTTAAATTGTAGAAGGCTCAGACTTGGATTGTAAAACTCAGACCTCAACCCTTGTAACAGGCTTGACTCTATTGGAAAGCAGGGCAGCAAAAATTTGACTGTAATGACCCCAAACTTGGGTATGTTCTTGTATTGTACAAACTCAGTACTTTCACAAATGAAGGGCAGCAGTAGACAGAATTTGTCTGGTCACTCTCCACCAGCAGTCAAAACAAAACCCCCCAAAAAAAGTCTGTAAAATTCAGGTTTGCAGTACTAGTTCTATTCAACAGTCAGTGAAAATTTCTTAGTCAAAACCAGCGAAAATACTCAATTGAACAAATATTTCGTGGATGATATAAATGTGACAAGAGGTTGGTGTATTTATACTTATCCTAGTGTTGAGAAGGAGGACTTAGGGGTCGACTTCTAGGGAAGTTTTAAGTAAATTTTATTAATTAAAAAAAGTTTTAATTTAAGTCACTTGATGGGGGATGACCTAGTGAAGGATTTAAATGTTTTAAATATATTAAAAATTGTTTAACACATGTCACTTAAAGGGACCCGAATTCATGAGGAGTTTAGATATCAATTTATTAAATATAATTTTTTTTTTAACATGTTTTAACATACCACCACTTCAAGGGTTCAACGTTGGATAATAAGGAAGGTCTTGGATTATGTTTTCACACTTCTACTTAAGGTGGATACAAGGGTTTAAGGATCACTAAATCTGCCACAAGAAAGGGAGTGCATTTCAACCAATGGTAAGGGTCATAAAAAATTAGGGATTCAAGTACTAATCAATGTAAACTTGGTGCAATGAGCAACATCAAGGGCTCAAGAGGGCATCATTGTGCAATGGCATTAGTGTTTAATGGTAAGGCATACAAAATAGGGTAATTTGTAGGGTTAGGGACCAAAGTTAAGTTTTTCTACAGCCTCTTTGTTGGGTCATTAGAGTCACCACAAGTGAAGACACATAACCAGTAAGGTGTGGGGGTGCCTAGGCTTCTCCTAGGGTACCATGACCTCAAAAAATTCAAATGACCACCGAAAGGGTTATTTGGACTCTTGCAACTTCTTCAATCCATCAAGGAAAATTTCTAGGGTACTGAGGAAAAGGTATTGGTACTGGGGAACCCAAAGAAACAAAAGGGGAACCATAAAACAACTTAGGGGTACTTAAAGACTCTAAAGGGTGTTCAAGGCATTTTCCATAGTCCAAAGGGCTTCAAGGGCTCCAGACATGGTCTTGGACAAGGTCAAAAGGTATCCTTTGACATTGAAAACTACTTAACCCTCAGGGGCTCCTCAAGGGGCACCAAGACACACTGACACACCTATTGGCATCAATGAAAATTTAGTCAACAGTCAGCCCTAGTCGTGTAATTGGTCAATCATTTGAAAGGTATAAATAAGGAGGAAACATCCCTCATTTATATAGACCTCACACTCACTCAAGTTTGCATGAGAGAGAGAGAGAGAGACAAGGAGGAGATATACTTAGATGTTGGACACTTCTTATTACTAGTTTTGATCATCTAATAATATAGTATTTTTTACTATACTATTTTTAGGAAGTTTGTGGGGTTTTCTACTTTATGGTTTCCCTGATGAAAATCTTTGTGTCTTGTATACATGTTCTATCTTGTGCATATTGTTGTACTTGTTATTATTTGAAATAAATATCTTAACTAAGCTAATAAGATCCAAGAAAAACTAACAATTGGATCATGGAAAAGTGGGGTCCCATACCATGGGAGAGACACATGATGGTAGAAAAACCTTTATAAAATGGGTATGCCAATTGAAATCTATGAAGGCCAAGTTGAACTCTATGGAGAACCTGCATATATTAGAAAAGGGTTGTGCTAAATTGGAGGAGATCTCTGTTACTAATCCTTTCATACTTAAAGAGTATGAAGAAGAAATATATGCATGGTATGATTCAGATGATGATTGTGATGATTTTTATATGGATAGTTGTAATTTTTTGCATGAAAACTATTAGAATAGTAGAGTCAAGATAAACTAGTTAAAATATCTAAGCAACCAAAATCATTGGCATAAAAGATAATAACATGAAAAGAAAAGGACAAGAGAACACCGATATACGTGGTTCACGCTAATGAGTTACATCCACGGGAAGTTAGTCTTCTATTATCTCCAGAATGTCTTCTCCAATCTTACAAGAGAGAAAATCACAAATACCCCAAAGAATATAGAAGATGTACAATAGTGTCACAACAGTACCAATACTACATCAAGAATAAANCTAAGAGATGAGGAGGAATTACTCTCACATATTGCATGTGGGATAATATAATTCTCCAAAATAACATCTCTTAATACAATACCATGGACAAATACTCTACGTAAGTAAATACACCACCATATAAATATGGTTTAAATACTCTTTTACATAAGATTGTAGACAACTTCCGACATAATACAAATACAATATTTTTTTTTTGTTAGTAAGCATAGAACTTTATTTTACTGATAGTACACAAATATGATACATTCAGGCCTAGCTAGCAAAGGGAATGCTGGTTCGAGTGAAGCTTTTACAAAGATAGTATTCCTACAAAAACTAAAGCCCCACTATCTTCTCTTCTAGAAAAAAGGAGAACCTAGAACCTACATTCCCCCCTATACATAATTCAAAAAACTACAGAGCTTGAGAAAAGAATAAATCTCATGATAACCTATCCCAAACAATTATAACACAAGATATGCAGGGTATATACATAACAACCAACGGGACTAAGAGAAATCCCAAATTCGCAAAAAACAACTAAACATGGAAAAAGTCTGTTCCTGGACTTGAAAACATCTTGACAACAAATCAAAAAATAGCAAGACGGAGCCACCAAGCCTTACTGTGGCATTGGGTTTGCTGGTGATGGAGGTGGAGCAGTAGGGTGTTCTCCAAGTCTTCCTAATAGTTCACTGGCTATTGAATCCACCATTCAGAAGCCAACGACTGATTCTTGCTGGGTGTTTCTGATAATAGCCAGTGCTTCCTTGATTCCCATCGCCATCTGAAGGTTTTCTTGGATTTCCCTAGCCAACAGGATGTGAACCGTCCAGAACGAGCTAGCAATGAGCATCCTACCTTGGTGAGTTTCGTACTCGCTGACCAAATACGCCTCCTTGATGGCTATCACAGCTTCCACCCTTGTAGGGTTTTCAGCCATATACTGAGCTCCCCAATTGAACAGCAATGGGGAAGGGCCTTTCTCAACTGAGGAGTTAGTGTTGCGGATACCACTAGCAAGAAATTTCCTATGCTTTGGTTAATACTCCTCCTCCCCTAATGAAGCATGCTAAAACTCGAATAACAGACATAATTGACTTGAGGATAAAAGGCACAACCTAGAAATTTTTGGGCTTTGGTGGTCCTCTCCCCTTCCTCATGCCTATAAATAGCTAAACTGTTGCTTTGGGTGATGAAGCATCTGGTTCTCTATTTCCTCCTTTGTTTCCAAATTGGTCCTTGGGAAACAACCATCTTATGGTGCATCATTTTCCTGTGCCTGATCCAATACCCTTCTACATGTGAGATATTGGCCATTGAATCCTCAATTAATGGCCTTTTGGTGCTTAACCTGATCTGAAAATTAGTTGCAGTACCCATACTTGAAATCTCCCCACTGGTTACCTAGCAGGTACCATCCTTTTGGAGTTTCCCACACCACGCGAGCCTGAACCAGATCAAAATTTAAAGAAAGGAACCAGGGCCCAGATTTTCCACCTCTTCGCTCTCTGGCCTACCACCTTTCTCTGCTTGATCTTTCCCATGCTCTCCATCTGTACTGGTGCCTTCACCAAATCTCGAGTGGTTAATTCCAAGTGGAGGATCCGTCACCTTGGCATCCCTCCGACCTGACCAAGATGTATGAATGCATGCTTCTGCATGTCTCATCATGTGGCTTTTCAACAAGGATCCTGAGCTAATGGGTTGGTTGCGTGTGATGGGGAGGTTTGCATGCGGAGAGGCGGGTGATGTAATGATTTCACACCTATCTTGTCTCTAGGGTTGATCAGGGATGACCCCACCATCTTCGCCAATTTCTACCTCCCCACACTTATCCCACAGCCTCCTATTCCTCTTATCAATGTGGTATTCTGCATGGAATGAGCTGGCATTTCCCACCCCTTCGTTAGCGATAATGTCAGCCAACTTGTTCCTTGATCTCTTTATGTGAGAAAAACCCAATGTGGGGGTGTTCCTAAGTCTTTCTCTGAGCATTGAGAGCCATCCTTCCAACCTCCAGTTTCAGGATACCTGGATAATGGCCGCGCCATGCATTCTCCTTTTAGTGAGGTTGATTATCACCATTGAGTCCCCCTCAACTATCAACGAGGTTTTCTGGTTTTGAATCGCCCAAGTAACTCCATTTATAAGTCCATCAATATTTGCTAAGTTATTGGTGCCTGAAGCAAGGATTCCCGAATAAAGACTTAGGATTATTACATGGGAGTCCCTTATCACTCCTCCAAAACTAGCAAGGCTGGGGTTTCCCTTGGAGGCCTCGTCAAAATTTAGTTTGAAAGCATCGGTTGGAGATTTTTTCCGAAATTCCGCGCTGTTCGCTTGCGAGACCAACTTGCTGTGGCAAGAATTATTCATAGGTATTTGACTTATTCCCCAGTCTTTTAGAATTTGTTTTTTAGTTGCATTAACTTCTATCTCTTCTATTGACCAAGATGTGAGAGTTATGGTTTCTTTTATATGTGCATCTAGGGTTTCCCATATTTCTTCCATCCTGTGATTCCTGTTTTCAAAGATTTTTAGGTTACGGGTCTGCCATATCTCCCAGACCACGAATCCTGGGTACGAGTCCCATATTATGTTCAAAATATTGTTTTTGAATTTTTTTTGGGCCATTCGACAATAGTAAGATCCGGTCTGCCTAAGTGCCTGAAATTGATTTTGAAAAATCTGCTTCCTCTGTCCCAAATCCCAGAAGCTATTGGACATTCTTCCAGTAGGTGATTGATAGTTTAGTTACTTTTTTCACATAGGTTGCATCTTGAAGGACCTACTATGCCACAACTTTGAATGTTATCCTAGGTTAGGATTCTTCATTTGAGAACGAGCCAACAGAAGGCTGCTATTTTGGGCCACCAATTCCCTCCCTAGATTTTCGCCCACTTGCCTTCTTTTTCCTATCTATATGTTTCATTCATAACCCCAATATCCTCTTTAATGTTGAACCTTCCAAGGCTGGAATAACCCCACCTAATTTTTTCCTATCCCTCATGCCATGGGATCCTTCTAGAGCATAGGTCTGTGTAGAAGTTTTCAATGTCCTCTGTTGGTGCCAGACTTTGCCACCACTCTTTATTTTTCCATGTCCTGAAAACCTTGTCAGAGGATTCAAGGTCCCAAAATTCCTTTACTGACTGAAGCTAGTGGAGCTCAGGGTGTGCTTTCAGAATCGAGATATCCTCCCGAGTTTTGATGCTCTTCTCTTGGTTCCATGCCTCACTGATGAATCTGGCTGAATCATTGTCTAACCTCCCAGAAACTATGTCTTTGAATGAGATTATGGTTTTCTTGGGCCGCTTTCCATATGCTGGATCTTGGGAGATCCTCGCCAAATCGTATCAACATTTGTTTTGGCCACTGATGGGTATATTTGGCATTCCAGAGCTTCGCCCAAGGTTCATCCTCATATGTTATCCACTTCCACCAAATTTTCGCTCCCATGGCTTTGTTGGAATCTAGTGGGTCATGCAGGCCCAAACCTCCCACATTTTTGGGTTTGCAGACCATTTTCCAATCGACTAAGGCCCACTTCCTATGGTATTCATCCCCTCCCTAGAGAAATTTCCTTTTTATATTCCTTATTTTCTTAATCACCAATTTTGGGGCTTCCAGAATCAAGAACAAGTACAGTGGCATCGCCTATAGGAAAAAATTCACCAAAATGAGTCTACTTGGGAAATTTAGGGCTTTGAAAGTCCATAGGCTGAGTTTTTGTTTGAGCTTGTCCAAAAGGTCCTTCCATGAGACCTGTTTGATGGTCGATTCTGCCAGTGGAGCTCCTAAGTATTTGGAAGGAATCCCACCCTCCGAGAAACCCAAAATTCTCAAAATATTCCTTCTCGTTATTTTTGGAGTATTAAAGAAGTACACTTGAGATTTGGTCTTATTGATTTCCAGTCCACTGGCCTCCAAAAAGGTGTCCAACCCCTCCTTGATACCGCATTCCTCTTTAACCGTTTATAGCCCAATGAGCATGGTGTCATCAACAAATTGTTTGATGAGTTCAAGACTCTAAATCTTCCATGATTGTCAAACCTTTAATATTGTTTTCCGTTCGAAGGTTCTTGAGCATTCTTCCCAAACCTTCCACAGCTATAATGAATAAAAAGGGGGATAATGGGTCCCCTTGTTTGATACCATGAGAACTTTGGAAGGGCGAAGCAGGACATCCATTAACCAAAATAGAGAAGAAGTTTGAAGATACAAAATTCATGACCCATCTAGTCCATTGGTCTAAGAATCTGAACACCCTAAGCATACCTGCTGAGAATTCCCAGTTTAGTTTGTCATAAGATTTGGACAAGTATAATTTAAGAAGCATACCTGGAATTTTCCCGATTTTGACAAAATGAATTGTTTCGTGGATAAGGATGATGCCATCCAATATTTGTCTTCCTTCAACAAACCCCACTTGATCTAGAGAGATGATGAGAGGAAGTAAAGGGCGAAGTCTATTGGCAATGGTTTTGGAAATAATTTTGTAAATGGCATTGCATAGAACTATCGGTCTCAACTTCCCTAGGTCTTCAGTTCCAGACTCTTTGGGTATGAGGGTCAAGAATGTTGCATTTATCACTTTCAGGATATTACCCGACCTTTTGGAGTCCTCCACCAGTGCCCATACTTCCTCTTTCAGGAAGTCTTAACATGCATGGAAAAAATTCGTAGTAAATCCATCAGGTCCAGGTGCTTTATCTTTCACCATCTGCTTGACCACTTCCTTGACTTCCTCCATCTCTATTAGTTTCATTAGGAGAAGATTGTGTTATTCTGTGAAAACCTAAGGAATATGCCTCAATACTTCTCTCTGAGAGGCTTCTCGATCTTCATTCGGTTCCTCTAGGAGGTTAGAGAAAAATGAATTTATAGTTTTCTCCAGATCTTCCCAGGATTCAGCAATTGGGCCTTATTTAGTTCACAATCTTGTCAGTTGGTTGCTTTGTCAATGATGTATTGCCAATTTATGAAAGAAATTGGTGTTTCTTTCTCCTTCCGGTAGCCATTTCACTCTAGCTTTCTGGTTCCAGTATATCTCCTCTTGATGTTTGCGTCGACTGAATTCCTGGAGCAAAAAGCATTCCTTCTCTTTGATCTCTGCTGAGAAACCAGACTGCATGCCTTGCTTTTAAACTTCTTTGATTTTACAGTGAAGCTCCACTTTCACAAGGAAAATGTTACCAAAAGATTCTTTGTTCCACTTTTTGATGCTTGTTTTGAGGATTTTTAACTTTTGCTAGAACTGGTACATCTTGGTTCCTCTAAGGGTTGGGATTCCTTCCCACCATTCTTTTAATTTTTCTTGAAATTTCGGCTGAATCAACCAGAACTTTTTGAAGCACAAGGGTTAGCGAAGGTTGGCACCCACATTTTCCCATTCCAGCTTGATGGGCCAGTGGTCTAACCTAGCTGAAGGAAGGACGGATGCTTTCAACTCTCCCCCATTCATTATTATTGTCTCCGTCACCAAAAAGTGATCAAGCCGGCATGCTATGACTCTGTCCCCAGTTCTTTTATTGTTACAAGTAAAAGTGTTTTTATTTTTTCTGACATCAACTAGGTTAAGGTTATCAATCACTTCATTGAAAGTTTCATTTATGGGGTTTAGCTGTCAGATCCCCCCTTTTTTTTTCCTCGAGACTCTGAATCAGGTTGAAGTATCCTCCTATAATCCAGGGTTTTCCTTCCTTCAAGGTGTTTATCATCCTTAAAGAGTCTAGAAATTGCATTTTCTGCTTTGCCCTTGGAGGATCGTACACATTGGTCAGGAATCCCCTAATGTCTATCCCTATGATGTGAAATGTAGCAGATAGAGAGTAATGAGTTTCCATGAAGTTGTAGAGGGAGACATCCTTTGGATTCCATAGAATGCCAATACCTCCAGCCGCCTTATTAGCATCCACTGCTATGATCTCACATCCTTTCCAAGATTTTCCCCTAGATTTCCCCCCTATACTTTTAAGTTTGTCTCTGAGCATTTTGTTTCCTGAAGAAACACCACTCCTGGCTTCTCCAGTTCAATCTTTCTCCTTAGAAGACGAGTCTTCAAGGTACTTCTACAACCTCTAATGTTCCAGGATGTGATCAGCATTGGAAACCTATTTATTTGTGGGGGAAAGGGTTGCATCTATGGTTGGATACTTCTCTGAAGCCACCAGTTGGGCTCCAATCATTTGGATTCTTTGCACATTACTATACCTACCTAGAGTTTCTTTCTTTGATTTTTTATTCCCCTCAGGGTCTTTCAGTGATTCCACCAATACCCATAGAGACTTCATTGCTTTGGATTTAATTATCGCCTTTTCCAACAATGTGACTTGTTGAGGAACAATCCTCTCAGGGGCCATCTCAGAGAAAGCAGTCTCTAGCCCGACCAGATCTAAATCTCCTATATCCATTTCGTCCTCTCCTGTTTCTTGAGTATTGCTGGTGTCTTCCTTTAATTCTTGATTTTCTTCTTTGATCTGGAGTTTGAGGTTAGGATATTTTTCTTGGGATAGCTTGGGAGGATCAATTGTAGCACTAACCTTAGATGCAGCTGCTTCGCTTGGCTTCTCGGACTGGGTCTGGCGGTTGGTCAAATTGACATGATTGCTAGCTTCTTGATGTTCTTGGAGAACTTCATATCTGTTTTTCGTTTGAACTTTCTTGAAGGTTTTAGGGCCATAGGATTTCTTGGCTGCTCTCTTCTTGTTTTTGACCCTGGTAAATACCCCCGCTTCTTGATTTTCTTGCTCCTTTATTCCCCCTGGTTTCTTGTTTTGTGGACAATCTCTAAATAGATGTCCATGTTCATGGAAGCTACTGCATCTGAATGAGATTTGTTCATATTCTATTTCTTGGAACTAGTCTTCATCTTCCCATGTTAAATCTATACCATCCGAGAGATCTTTTGAGATGTCAAGATATATACAGATCCTAGCGTAGGAAGTGTATCTTCTTTGTTGAGTTTGTTCTAATACTTTTACAAAATTCCCTAGCAGGTTCCCAATCTTAGTTAGGATGTCTTCTGACCAATATTCTATAAGGAGGGAATACATTCTAATCCAGACTGATTAAGAACACCACAACAATGTACAAAAAAAACAGATGGCCAATACACATGTGGATACTAGACATTCTTTCAATTAAGGTGCAATAGAAATATATGTAGAACACCTCAAACATCGAAGAAACAAGATGCCAATGGTCTATACATCGAAAATGTATCATACAAATGAACATCATGACTTTAACAATAGAAGATGGTGCTTCATTATTCCTGGATTAAGGTGAAATCCTAAACATAGAACTTATCTGCACAATAACTTTCAAGATTAAAGCATATAAAGATCATAAAACAAATTTTCTCATACAGAAATAAAAAAGATTATATACCAAAGGTTAGAAAACATCATATAAAGGAATGGCAACATAATATGATCAAATAAAAGATTATCTTGCTCATTAAGGAAAATAAAGTTACTTTTACACATTAAGTTTCAGTCACAACATATAAATAGCGAGCCAAATATTTCACTTAAATATATGAAAATTTAGTCATCAAGCAACCATTCTGAAGCATAGGTGCATTTCTTATTAGTATGAGGTTAATATGCAAGAGATGAATGCCCTGAAAATGTCAATGCTTCCATATAGGAATGTTAGAGACAAGTAGGAACAAGATAACCTCTGCAATCATAAGAATAAAAATCTCATTGCAAAAAGAACAAGGTGCTCATGATAAATAATTCAAGATTTAAATATTGCTCAAAGCCATATAAATTTTGAGTAAAAGATGATTGAAATAAACATGACATGAGATATAGATAAATCAAAATGTTTAATATGATCAACATATAACAAATTATGATCAACTCATGATATCACTTATAAAAAATTATGAAATGACAAGTCACTAATGGTCTTAATCATGGGTTCATTTCTTGTTAACACTATGTAAATATGCAAGAGACGAAATGTCCTGGAAATGTCAATGCTTCCATATTGAAATGTTAGAGACAAATAGCACATGAACTAGATACAATCTCTGCAATACATGAAAAATAAACTATATCTCAATTAAATAACTTACGACAAGCAAAAAAATATGATATCACATAGATTAAAAAAAAATATTTTACATAAGAATTAAATTAGCAAGAGAATATAATGATCATAAATATATTACTTATAAAAGAATGAAATTGCTTTTACACAAAGGTCAGCAATAACATATAAATAAAGTAAATAATGATCACTAGATAACACATATGAGATTGTTCTTATAAAATTGTTTTTATAAACAAAACAAAGAAAAGAACAAATTAATTATTAAGTATATTTAAAAAATATTAAGCATTAGATAGTTTATAGCTATCATCATGACAAAATACTAGAGATCCATGTCCTTAAAAGATGTCAATATTTCCATATAGAAATGTGAGACAAATATATAGCAAGAACAAGAAATATTATCTTAATAAAAATGATTAGAAGCAACACCTAAATGCAAAAAATGAATAACAAAAAACTTCAATACTTTACCGTATTGATATGAATCTGCAAAAAACATAGTTAGAAAAATAGTAAAGGAAAGATAAACTTTTACTTACAACCCTTTGAAAAAAAATGTGCCCAGAAAAGCCTAGTCTTCTGTTTTGGTTGCGTTAGTGGATCCATAATGGTTGTTTCAATTCCAAAATAGGTTATAATAAAAAATCTGGTAAGAAATGACCAAGTTACAGCCTTTTTTTATAATTGTTGTTTTTATTACCGAAAGGAAGCCCAGAAATGTCTAGTTTACTGGTTTGGTCACGGGGGTAGAAAAAGAATGACTATTCCAATTCTGAAAACAGGTTATAATAAAAAAACCGATAAAAAATGACCAAGTTACGGCCCTTTTGTATAAATATCATTTTTATTACTGAAAGGAAGCCCACAAATACCCAGTTTTTTGTTCTGTTCATGTGGGTGGATTCAAAATGACATTTACAATTCCAAAAATAGGATATAATAAAAGTTCTGGTAAAAAATGACCAAGTTACGACCCTTTTTTATAACTGCGGTTTTTATAATCGGAAGAAATATATCCTTGAGGAGATCCCCGAAATCATGTAAATCTACAGAAAAAACATCAATAAACCCTTGAAAAATTTTTGCAAAAAACTTACACAACAAGTTAGGGTAAAAAAAAATGCAGAAATATGCCCAGATCTGAAGAGAAGCCTAATGGCTAACAAATAGAAAGAAAATCTACAAAAAAATGACAATGCCCAAATGATAATTGTTATTGATTGAAAGCTATAGAAGGTACTAGATCATAGCAACCTGCTCTGATACCAGGTTAAAATAGTAGAGTCAATCTAAACTAGTTAACCTATCTAAGAAACCAACAACATATCATAAAAGATAAGAACAAGAAAATAAAATGACAAAAGAACACCGATATATGTGGTTCACCCTAATGGGTTACATTCATGGGAAGGTAGTCTTCTATTATCTCCAGAATGTCTTCTCCAATATTACAAGAGAGCAAAGCACAAATACCCCAAAGAATATAGATGATGTACAATAGTGTCACAATAGTACCACTACTACATCAAGAATACATGCTATGTAGAGATTCACTTGACCTTATTATATACTAAGAGATGAGGAGGAATTACCCTCACATATTGCATGTGGGATGATATAATTCTCCAAAATAACATCTCTTAATACAATACCATGGACAAATACTCTACACAAGTAAATACACCACCATATAACTATGGTTTAAATGTATTACTCTTTTACATAAGATTGTATACAACTTCCGATATAATACAAAGACATTATTACCTTCCAAGGAATATAATATATTCCAACAACAACTACTTCCATATTTTTTTATGAATCTTCTCTATCATATGAAGCCCAATTCAGGGAGTAATGACAACAGGTGGTGCCTACCGATTTCCAAGATGCTTCTTCTACTACAGTAGAGTTCCTCGGTAATCCATCATTTTAATTCTATATGGAGGATACATTTTCCTATGGTTATACTTCTTTGGATCCAAATGAACAACATGGGAATGTGACACATACAATTAGAGGTTCATGGAACTTCAATACCATCATTGGGTTTTTAGTTGGAGCACGTGGACATGGGACCTAGGCTTAAGATGGTGCTTGTTCCACAACGTCAGCATCATGGCCCACTGTCAAGAGCCTCCATAGGGGTGTAATGGGGGATGGAGGGTCTAGTAGTGTAATAGTGGAGGTTATTCAATGTAAGAGTAGCTCCATTAAGTTTGTTATTATTAAATAAGGAACAATATGGTAGTTATTAATGAATAAATGTAATGGGACTTCATCAAAGAAGGTCCAATGTGTATTTATGTAGTTAGAGTTATCTTGTGATCTATAAATAAGAATAGAGTCTCGATGATGTATGGAGAAATATATTGTAAGTGGATATTAGTTCATAGGAGGTTCCCCCCTAGAAGAGACAATTGAACAAGAGTTGATTCCTCCATTAAAATAATCATTTGATATTAATAAAAGTGTGGATAATTTTATGGTATCTCTTGTGGTGATTCTCTTGGACATATTATATGTTCTAGTATTTTCAAATCTGAGTTGTACTGTAATGAAAAAATCCTATGGTCATGAATAAACTTGTGGAGGCACAATGCCAATAGGTGGTGCCTACCAACTTCCATGATACTTCTTCTATAGTAGTGGATATTTTCACTGATCCATCCTCCTACTTCTATATGGAGGATCTATTTGCTTAATGTAAAGTGGACTAGGTAGTTAAGAGGTTAGAGTTGTAATTTGACTCTATAAATAAGGATGGAGAGCTCCTTATGAGATGTATGGAGAAATATATTGTAAGTGGAGCTTAGGTCATAGGAGGTTTCCCTCTTGAAGAGGTAAGTGAACATGCAAGTGAGCAGGAGTTGATTACTTCATTAAATAATCATTTTATATTAATAAAAGCGTGAAGGATTTTTTATATCTTGTGTTATTAATTTTTATATTTGGTATACTACAAAGATTCTACTTCAAATAATCATTTTCTTAGCTTGGTTGGCACTTTCCAGAGAGACCTTTGATTTACCTTTGTGTGCATTAGTGATTAATGATTTCCCATCCTTGATTAAGCAGTATTGGTTTTCTCCCCTCATGAAGATTGCATCCTGCATATACATGTAGGGGATTCCAAACACTAAACCACAAACATCAAGTGGTAATACATCTACCTCCACTTCATTAATATAATCTGCACATATATCAAATTTAATGTTGCATTGTTTTATGACCCTATGTTTTGCATCCTTATTTGCAATCTAATGTCCCATTTTTTACAATCTAGAGGATTAATTGATTGATGTCAGTTTTGATTAAAAAAGCACACTATTAGTGGTGATATTACGTCATTAGTGAAAATGGGGATCACTTAAGTGAATGCATAATTAAAATTGCATGCATGTGTAGTTAAAACTACATGTGTAATTAAAATACAAAAAAAGGTTAATGAGCCATTTAATTAATTGATTAACTGAGAAATAGGAGAAAAGGTGAATATAAGAGTAAAGAAAACCCTAAAATCTCATTATGGATTATGATCTGTGAATTTGAGATTGAAGAGATCTCTAAGATTTTTATTTGGTGTTGAGGACGACAAACCTCGATGAACATTGGATTCGATGGATAAATATATCCATCCTAGCTAATTTCGAGAATAGATCATTTGGCTCTATCATTGTGTGCTTCATTGAGAGAGAGTTCGTTGATTTTTAGGGAAGATATTGATTTACTTCACAGGTGGGAGAATCTTCATCATTGTGGTTTGTTATTGATAGAGTTTCCACGCTCAGGTAGGGCACATGTCTATTGGAAGACTGAGTACAAGAGGGTGTATCCATGGGAGATATGATTTGTTGATTGAAGAGGGGTGAATCCATCAATAGTTGTATCCGTGATTCCCTTCTTAATTTCTGCAGGGATTTATATTGAAGTTGTGGGATCTATTGGTATCTAAATCCCAACACAAAAAGACAATGATGTATTGTTAAAGTGTCCTTCAACTCACCTTGGAAATGTTTTATCATTGGAGTAGAGATTCCCAGCTTCGTCATGGCATATTCATTCATTGAATGTGTGGATCTAAGTGGGAAGCTACATACTAAGGAAAGAGGGAAATGATCTATGATATGAGGCAACATTCCACTCCTAAGTGATGCAACTCATTATCCTAACAATGATCCATTGATGTAGAATCGAGATCCATCTTTGAATAAGGCCTTACACCAAGTGAGTGTTGTATTTCATTGAAGGGGCCATGATTTGCTCGTTGGGAGCAAGGAAGAAGTTGTATTATCATTATTGAGGGATGCATGCATTAAAGAAGGACGTGGCCTATTCATTGGAACCTGGAGTCTCCTTATTAGTCATTTATTACAATCTCAACCATCTCCATACAAATCCCAAGAGTTCATTAAAAATACCATAACCATATTACTTTAATATTCTTCGTTGCCACATGTCAGAATTATACCATCTCTAAGATCTCATTGTTATCAATAATTGTGAATGATATTGATTTTCAAAATTGGATACTTCAGTGCTAGTGTGTTTCAAGGGGTATTGTTTTGCTAGATCTTATTGCAATTTATGATGTTGTGTGAATTAAATGTGGCATTCAATTAATCATTGCATGAATAAACCCTCAAAAAAACATAAAAAAACCATCAACCAAACAAAGAAAATAGCAACTACAAGAAACAAATACATGCAAAAAGGAAACATATGTGGTTTAGCATATAATAGTGGAATCAGAGCATAACCCTTGCTAGTTGTGGGCACATAGCAGATTGTCTCAGGTGCATGAGGCTAAAGAAAGTTGAATAAACCGGTGCATGTCAATTAATGTGAGGGCATGTTATTTCTGGTGCAGTGAATGTTGATGCATGTAAGTGCATATTAGGGCATGGCATTTATGGTGGTGTGCATGTCAAGAGAATGTGAGAGAATTTGAGTATGTATGGATTTAAAAGCAGGGAGATGATTTTAGTGACATGTAGAGAATGAACTTCAGGAAACAAAATCAAGGATTCATACCAGACATGGATGATCCATTGGTAGGTATTTTTCTACTAATCGAATCGGGGTTGGAAGAGATGATGGGACAACTGGTAGCCATCAGTGCCAACCCCCATCTCAGCAAAAGTTTTGGAAGAATTTTTTTGAAAGAGTTAAAAGTTGGTAAATATTGATGATATTTATTGGAATTCAACATAAAAATCCAAAGAAAAAATAGTGGAATCAAGGGAGGTAGAAAATCGAGGAGTTCACAGAAAAATAATGAATGTTAGTGGGTTCACAAGTTTCAAAATATTCCAAAAAGAGTAGGAACTAGATGAGAAGAGATAATATTTGTTTCACATGTCAATATAGTTGGATACCTAATCATATATGTGGTGGCACTAAATAAGAATCACTCCATGCATCTACGAGTGAGGGGAACATGACACCTCAAGATGACCGCAAGATTGAATAAGAGTCACTTATTGAAACTACAATTGAAGAGCATGAAGAACAGGTGGAGGTATCCTTAGAGTTGTCTTGTGAAACCAGTGACACCATCACATTTGATGGACATATGGATGTACAAGAATATAGCACATGTGATGTAGCTTACCGATTAGCCAAAATTGAGGATTCAACATTTCACCTCAATAGTGATTCTTATGAGGATCTGGGTGTGTTAGCACCTAGATATGATGAAGATAGGACGTTGGGTGATTTGATTTTGGATGTTGAGCCAACATCTAGGTATTTGTGCATATATGACATTAAAGAGGAAGTGGAGGAGCTCACCTATGATCCTATGGTTACTAGACATTCCTTGAAAACCACTTAAATGGATTTTTAAGAATCTGAGATGCATGAGAACAGGCGGTGTGGTGAATAGGAGTTAGTACACTCTTCATAATCTACAACAAGAGTCTAGGAATCTATGATAGGTGATATACATGAGGAGGAAACTAGTACTTGTGATGTGATGAAGGACCCTTATTTAGATTTACTGGTACGAGAGGAGAGGCATGACTCGGAGAAGGTTGGATCTATACATGCTAGGCAGCGTAAAGGTTGTGAGTCACCTCGTGTGGAGGGGCCATTAATGGATTTGGTTGTAGTTTCAAATATGTTGATGGGATACATACTCCAAGGACCAACCGATAGTGACATGGACACATCCCTTGTTTTTTGGGATGGGTATAGTACAATTGTGTGGGATCTTGATTCAGATGAAACTAGTAGAGTGAGTGTACAAGAGAATATGACTTCACACATAGGATAGAGGATAGTTGTGAGACATGAGGGCATGAGTGACACTCATGGTTTGAGGTGAGAGCCTCCAATGATGATTACGCACAAGAGAACTCATAGTTTCAATTGATTAAGGAGATATTTGACACTAAGGGGTTGGTTCAGGACATATGGGATTGGATCACGAGGATTATTCCTAATTTAAATTCCCACCTTTTGGTGGAATATTCCAAGGATTGCTTCTTCTATGAGTTTATGGATGGGTGCATCTAGGATGACTAGTACTGGGTAGTGCATGGAATCATCTACTATAGAGACACCATATACCTCAACTCAGAGTCTAGACTTAGGACCAAGATCTTGGGGACTATACATGAGACACCTATAAATGGACACCTCGGGAACTGTCAACAAATTAGAGAGATATTCTCCTCAAAGGTTCTTGAGTTTGATGTGATGAGACATAGGAGGGAGTGTATATCTTGTTAGCCACACAACTTAGAGTATGTTTATCTAGTAGGATTATGGAATCCTTCCCTCGTCTCAAGACAAATTCGAGAGGATGTGTCAACACCTCGTAGCATAGGCTCATTGGAGATGTATGTTAGGATCAACATTTCAAACATGATATCAATTTGGGTTAGCGTGGAGGTTGCATCATATGAGATACTACCAAGTAGTGATGAGGATGAGGTACAAGGAAGTAAGCACAACATTGTTGATAGTGGGAAGTTGCACATGGAGGTTAGGGAGAGTTTATACAAGTGTCAGATAGAGCATACTTCAGAGATGGATGGTTGAATGGTGTTGCAGATGATGACCATGTGTTCAACTTAAAGGATGTATGGTCACAACAGGATACCACAAACGTTAATAAAGTACAAGCATATATAAATACATCCATCGGTGCTAAAGAGATCCCAAATCATAGTCAGCGAAATAATGTTGATTTTATTAAAGAAGTAATTCTAGCAATGAAAGAGAAGACCAAGATACTGTGGGAAAAAATATTACAATGAGATGTTGAGATTACTGTTCTTCAAGTTGTATATGTCAATTCAACTAGAAATATTTGCAGTATTGAATAGCAGTTAGATTCCATGATGGGGCAACAAAAAAAACATACTCTTAAATTTTAGAGAAGTCATCTTTAGGAGTACATAGAGAAGTCTTGTAGTACCTTGAGTTCACATTTGTATAGTGGATAGGATGTTTGGTATGAGGGAGAAGGAACGAAATGTTCCAGATGGTTTTTAAAGGTTGGATAGGATTGAGAGATAGGGTGACATTATATGAGCATTCCAGTTGAAACAAGAAGGGAACAATGTCATCCTGGTGGTATTATTCCTTGTGATAGTGGTTATGCACAAGGTGCTTTTCATGGGTTGGATTGGAGAGAGATTAAGAGTTGGTGTCCTATTGAGTGGCCAATTTGTGAGATTATTCCTTGTGATAGTGCTTATGCACAAGGTCCTTTTCATGGGTTGTATTGGAGAGATATTAAGAGTTGGTGGTTTATTGAGTGGGTAATTCATGGGAAGACATTCCTAGCTAAGAGTATAGTACAACAAGAGCTCTTGGATATTTGGGATGAAAGATGCATTGGTTGGCATTGGGGATCCAAGTGGGACATTTTAGCATACAATAGAGATTGAAATTTTTTTGAATCACACCATGGGGGAAGAGGAAATCATTGGTATGAATCAAGGACGGACATTGAATGGTGACAATGTTCTTCCATTGGTGTACTTGGTACTAACTAAGAAGAAGAATAGAGGTGATATATTCATATTCATATGGGATCTTGGTACTTATGAATGCATACAGGTGCATATGGAATATGGTTTATTATACAAGCATGGATGGCAGATGATTGATAGTATGCAGGCTGACAATGGATGCAATAGGTACTCTGTAGTTATCAGATTGATTTGGGATACCAGAATTACAGTGAATGGAAGTATAGTGGTGCCAATGGGTAATAGAGGTGAGAGGACCAATGCTTATTTCTGGGCATAGGGAATTGGGAGATTAGTAGAGTGATTCTATGAGGGGTTGATTGAGTTTACACCCTGGTTGGTTACTCTACTTATAAGACGCTTCTATGAGATCCCTTGTGATGGTACCTTGCACTGTAATGATTTGAACAAAGGGTACTATAGATCTCCTAGGATGATTTGGGAGCCTGGGATCATCCATGGATTCAATTGGTTCAGTTTGATTGATTGTGAATTTGAATTGGAATTTCTTGAGGAAAAGCAATCTTTGACAAGGGAGGGCATGTAATGTCCCTTTTTTTACAGGATGGAAAATTAATTAATGAATGATATCACTTTGGATAAAAAAAATACTAGTAGTGCTGATATTAAGTCATCAGTGAAAATGGGGGTCATTAAGTGATATGCGTACTTAAAATGGCATGCGTGCGTAGTTAAAGTGGCATGTGTAATTAAAAGACGAAAAAAGGTCAATAGGCCATTTAATTAATTAATTAACAGAGAAAAAGTTGAAAAGGTGAATATAAGAGGAAAGCAAACCATAAAAGCTCAATATGGATTATCATTTTTCAATTTGATATTAGAGAGCTCTCTTATTTTTTTATTTGGCATTGAGGACAACAACCCTCAACGAACATTAGATTCGATGATGAAATCTATCCATCCTAGAAAATTTTGAGGATAGATCATTTGGGTTTATCATTGTCTACTTCATTGAGAAAGAGTTCATTTATTTTTAGGGAAAATATTGATTTACTTCACAACAACGTGAATCTTCATCATTGTGGTTGTTATCGATAGAGTTTCCTTGCTAAGATATGGAGTGGGTCTCATGGAAGACTAAGTACAAGAGGGTGTATCCATAGGAGATATGATTTGTTGATTGAAAAGGGGCACATCCATCAATAGTCGTAGCCATGATTTCCTTCTCAACTGCTACAAGGTTTTATATTGAAGTCATGGGATCTATTAGTATCTACCTCCCAACACAAAAAGACAATGATATATTGTTAAAGTGTCCTCCCACTCACCTTGGCAGCGTTTTATCATTGGAGCATATATTTCCCTCTTAGCTACTACGTATTCATTCATTGAGGGTGTTGATCTAAGTGAAAAGATAAATACCAAGGAAAGAAGGAAGTGATCTTTGATCTAGCGAAACATTCCACTCCTAAAGGTTGCAACTCATCATCCTAGTAGCGATCCAATGATGTAGAGGCTAGATCCATAATTGAATAAGGTGTGACACCAAGTGAGGGTTGTATTTCATTGAAGGGACCATGATCTCACTCCTAGAGGTTGTTGGGAGCAAGAAATAATTTGTATTACCATTTCTCAGGGTTGCATGCTTTGAAAAAGGATGTGGTATGTTCATTGGAGCCTAGAGTCTCATTGTTGGGAGTTTATTACTATCTCAATTGTCTCCATACAAATCCCAATAGTTCATTACAGCTGCTACGGCCATATTCCTTTAATAGTATTAATTGGTATAGGTAAAAATTATACCATCTCTGAGATCTTATTGTTATTATTAATTATGACGGATATTCATTTTCAAAATTGGATAATTCAATACTAGTGTGTTTCTCAGGGTATTTTCAATATAGATCTTATTTCAATTTATGATGTTATATGAATTAAATGTGGCATTAAATTAATCCTTGGATGAATAAACCCTCATACAAACATAGAAAACCATCAACCAATCAAACAAAATAGCATCTATAGGAAACAAATCCATGCAAAAAACGAAAATTATGTGGTTTAGCATATTACATGCACATCTTAATTGGTAAGGGCTAGGATGATCATGAAATTCTAATCCAAACTTACTTACAAGGTCTTATGCTATGATATCGGCATATGAATCAAAATAAAATAAAGCATATACCTTTCTTTTTGCCCTAAATCTTGAAGTGCAAGAGTTTCGTCATCTCATTCTTTTCCTTGGGATGAAGGCTACTCATATTCACCTCCTTCTACACTATTGTGCATACGATATTATTATTTACATCTGAGCTAGTCTTTACTTGGTTGCCTAAATCCATGGCCAAAGTGTTCTTATTTTTAGTGTCCTTCTTGTTGTTATTTTGGGTTAGCTCTAAATGTAGCTTCCAACACTTTTCTTCTGTATAACCATCAATGTTGTGATGATTACAATAGTTTATTTGGATCTTTGCACTAATGTTTTGTGCTTGTGATCTTCCTATATTTTCCTTTCTCCTTCTTCTTCCCATCCTTGGAAGCATCGAAGTGTTCTTTCTACTTGGAACTACTTGTCTTCCATTTCTTCATGTCCATATTCTATAGATATCGTGCTTGCACACATGCCTCATCAAACAACTCTAGGATTGAAGAGCATCACTTTCCTCCTTACATGATTATGGAGACCACCCAAATACTTGACAATTGAATTCAAGTTCTTGGGAGATATACCCATAATAATAGCCTCTGTTCTAAACTCGGTGGTATACTATTGCACACTTTTCGATTGCCTTTGTTAGAAGTAATTCCAACAAATCCATTAGTCATCTTCATACCCAATAGGGTAAAACTGAGATTTATTAGGGTTTTAAAGTCCTCCCACTTGGTTATTGGGGGATCACCATCCATCCTAAGTTTATCCATGTGTATTTCCCACCAATTTAGGGCATGTACCTTAAACTTTAGTTGAGCACACAAGCCTAATCAACAGTTCTAGGCTTGAAGAGCATCACTTTCCTCCTTAAATCTATGGAGACCACCCAAATACTTGAGAAGTACTTTCAAGTTCTTGTGAGATATACCCAACATAATAACCATTTTCTAAAATTAGTGGATTTATCTTGAACTCTTTTCCCTTGCATTTTTCAGAGGTAATGCCAACGAATCCATTAGTCCTATTCATACCAAATAGGGTAAAAATAAGATTTGTGGGGGTTTTAAAGTCCTCCCACTTAGTTACTAGGGAAGAACCCTCCAACTTAACTATATCCATGTGGATTTCCCACCAAGTTAGGGATTTCTCCTCAAAATTAAATCGATCAAACATGCCTCATCAACAGCTCTAGGCTTTAAGATCATCACTTGCCTCCTTAATTGATAGTGGAGACCACCCAGATACTTTAGAAGTACATTCAAGTTTGTTAAGCCCTTATTGATGACACATTACACCATATAGTGTGGCACATTACCCCCTATGTTGTGGTGCATTACATATTATTTATGTAGGCTTGGGTCTAATATTGGGTTTATTAGTTGTTATTGTACACCATTATCTCCTATATATAGGAAGGAGATATTCTCATTTGAATCATCATATCATCTTGTATTGTCTTGTACATTGTGTAAGGAGGTTCCTCCCTCGAAGAGGAATGATATTTATCTCTAATATTCATATTTTAGGCATGTATTACTCTCTAATTTTCTATTTCTGCTCTTTTTATGCTATATCTAGGATTTGGTTGCATAACATTTGGTATCAGAGCTGTCTCCTCGGGACTAGCTTTTGCAAAATGAGTCATCGTGTCACTTTTCCTTCAATTTTTTTTATACAAGGAATAAGAGATAGTGGTTAAAAACCCACTTCCAAAACATGTGAAAATATCTCCACTAAAAAAATAAGATCCTGATCCATTACACTTTAGGAGATAATTGCAGAGGAATATAGGGTTTTTACTAGTCCTACAGCTAGTCTAAAACAGGTGCTCTTGGGAAAAAGGTCATATATGAGGAATATGAGATCCAAACGGAGTGAGAATGGTTAAATATAAAGTAATATGGACTAGGGAATCTGTGGTATAATTTTCAGATACAGAAACAAAATAGTAGACACGTGGAATACATTACAAGTTGACTCTTATGGATAGGCCAAAAATAAGAGGTTTTGGTATATTTGCAATAAATTTTTGTTGGATCATCCAAATTAGGTATTACCTATGGCAGTGGAAATATTAGAGATCAAGGTACTACAAGATGAAGTTTCAGCCTAAGAGGAGTTGCAATTCAAATTTTACCTCAGTTAAAAGTCGGCCCTAAAATAGCCTCCCAATCAATGATTGAAAAAGGTACACCATTTTGCATTTGAATAGCTTTTAGTAGAAGGATATATTTGTGGTAAACCATAGGGTTTGGAAACAATCATACTCCACTCAAACTCCCAGAGGGTTCATCCACGACCTATGAGGAAATGGAAGACATTTCTTTTAGAGTGTCCAAGTTGGAAGATATGATTAAAGAAAATGTGAAAATTAATGAATTTGCTAAATTAGAAAAGAAGATGGCTACTAAAGAGGGTTTCAAAGGTATGGTTAGTAACGAAGATCTCAAAGGGATGGCTAGTAAATAATATCTCCAAGACTCGAAGGAGTTTAACAAGGATATCAAACATAAGTTTGTTTCTCAATTATCTACTCAAGGAGAGGATAAGGAGGAACACGATGACTTATTCTAGTCACATCTAGAGAAAATTGAAAAACAATTGGAGAGTAGGAATTTGGAGTCATAAAAAGTTGAGGATTCACTACAACATCATAGGTTCAATGCAGGTCTAAGAAACTACTTTATCCCCAATATTGACATGTGAAAGTTTGATGGCAAGGATCAAATCACGTGGATTTTTCAGATGGAGCAATTCTTTGATCTACACCAGGTTCCCACAATGAAAAAGGTAACTATTGCATCCTTGTATTTAGAACTTGATCAATTTGTATGGTACCAATGGCTTTGTGACCGTAAAAATGAGTCTATTATCTCTTAGTCTATATTCACCGAAGAATTGTTTGCACATTATGGGGATATAAATAGTAACACCTTCTTCAGTCAACTGGTAAATCTCAAGAAAAAAGGTTCAGTTACAGATCACATCAAGCAATTTCAGTAGCTAAGTCTTAGAGTGAAGAATTATCAGAAGATAATTTGTTAGATCTCTTTATTGTAACCTTGAAAGATAACATTCAACATGATGTGTGTCTCTTTGAACCATCATCGCTAGAGAAGGCTTTCATGATGGCAAGGAAGGTTGAAAATAAAAATATGGCAATGAATACTAGAAAGGCCTTATCCAACACATATAGAGAAAATAATGTTGCCTCTCCTAAACCACCACAAATGTTCACACCCCAACAACTAGATGAAATAAGAGAAAAAGGATTATGCTATAATTGTGACAGCAAGTATATTAAGGGACATAAGTGCACTAATAATAAATTATTCTACACAGATTATGAAGAGGCGACTTCAGAAGAAATAGAAGAGGATACTTCAGAAGAAATTACTCCCACCATATCTTGTCATGTATTGGCTGGAATTAGCACTCCTCAAACTCTCAAGATAGAAGGATACATAAAAAAGAAGAAGGTAATTAGTGACAAACTACTAGTTCAAATGATGTTACCAGAACTTGATGAGGAAGGAAAAATAATCTTGGAGCCTGAAGAAATAACTGAAATACGAACTAGACAACTTCGAAATTGATCAATTTTAGAGTATCTCATTAAATGAAATAACTTACCCACAAAATATTCTACATGGGAATATGAATCCTTTATACAGCAGCATCCATAACTACTTCAGCGTTGAGGACAACACTTTTGAATGGGAGGGGCATTTTAAGCCCTTATTGATGACACATTACACCATATAGTGTGGCACATTACCCCCTATATTGTGGTGCATTACATATTATTTATGTAGGCTTGGGTCTAATAGTGGGTTTATTAGTTGTTATTGTACACCATTATTTCCAATATATAGGAAGGAGATATTCTCATTTGAATCATCATATCATCTTGTATTGTCTTGTAAATTGTGTGAGGAGGTTCCTCCCTCGAAGAGGATTGATATTTATCTCTGCTATTAATCTTTTAGGTGTGTATTAATCTCTTATTGTCTATTTCTTCTCTTTTTATGCTATATCTGGGATTTGGTTGCATAACAAAGTTCTTGGAAGATATACCCAAGATAATAGCCATTTTTCTAAGTTGAATGGTGTATTGTTGCACATTTTGCATGTAGGCGACTGCACGCATGCACACACGCACACGCTCACTCATGCACGCATGCACACACTCACTCATGCATGCATGCACATGCATGTGTGTGTGCATGTGTATGCATGCTTGGGGTTTTTGCTCACCAAATATATGATAAGAAGTGGGGTTTTCCCTCTATTGTTAGGATCATTTGTTTCTAACATGGAAATAATTATATGGTACTTACATAATACTCCATCTCTATAACAATGACTATTTAATGACAGCTTGTCTGTATAATCACAACACCTTATTCTACTCAAAGAAATTGTCAATTTTCCAAATGTATGGTTGTAGGTGTTTTCTTCATTTGTTGTCATGGGTTTCCAAGGAACCCCCCAAGGTCATGGACCTCTATGCACCAATCTCTAACTCCTCTCCAACGAGGGAATTTTTACTTGTAATATGGAAGGAAACAATTGATTCGGGATTTCCTTTGATGTTGACACCAACCTATTGTCCTCGTTGATGACACTAACATCTGGTGCTTCTATAACTCCATGGATAACTTATGCTCCTTGGGCTAGAAAAGCAATGATCTCTTCCTCTACTTTAGGATTCATTCTCCATACTCTTCTTTTCACGATGTGATTTTTGGTGTGAATATCTAGATGAAGGATACAACACTTTGCTTCACAATTTCCATGTGAATTCGAGTCTGATGTTTCCTTAGGGAAGTCTACTTATCATTATTCCTATGAAAACACTTTGGCTTGCAGCACGTGGTTTATTTCTCTCCTTAAGGGGCCTTACAATGGTATTTTTTCCCACACAATGAACACGCCTTAGAATGCTATGGCATTCTTCTTGTAGCAGTGACAAACAAAGGATGTCTTACTTGTTGCATACCTCTTGGTCTTCTTTTTGTTTCAATTGATTGTTTTTCCTATTTCTTCTAAGTGTCAGTGTTGGTTGAGTCTCTAAAATTGTTCTCATCACTATTGTTCTACAATATGCCACATGAAGGATGAAGTGGTAGTGTGTTTCCATCCTCATTCACTATTTTTCTCTCTTATTATGAGTATGCCAAATATACCATGTATTTTTTCTTCACAAATGTGATATTTGTGGTCATGGAATTTTCCTATGTTCTATATATACCTTGGCCTACATGCTTTACTCTATGTTTAGTTGCAATGGGATTATTTTTCCTTGACTTACCTTGCCTAGTCCTTGTCCATAGTAGCCCATTTTCCTTAGTATATTGGAACCAATGCCTCTAGTGTGATTTTCAAAAGCACCAAAATTTTCTTGAGAAAGGTCCAAGGAAAATGAACTTATTGTGCTTGTCTCAATCATGGTGTTCTATTCTACATTAGAAATGGAATATCGCTTTCCTTCCTTTGCTTCTTGGACATATTTCCAATGACACCTCCTTCTCTGCCAACTCTTAGTGCACTTGAGTCATCAAAGAGTGGACATTCCCTCCTACCAACTATCTAACTAAATTAATTTCTACCCCAAATGCACAGGTTGAACTATGCTCTTGTCATTGCAAGAAGGAAGTTATGAGATTCAACGAAGTGATTCTTGAGCAATAATAAAAATTTTGTAGAGGTCTAAAGGTATTTTTCTAATGCTACTATCCTATAGTCAAACTTTGTACCTTATCCTTCAAGTGCCTATTCTCTTCTTGCATTTTCACCTTGATGGACTTTAGGTCATCCAAACTTTCTCTCTTTTGTGCTTTACCAACTATCCAACTGAATTAACTTCTACCCCAAATGAGCAGGTTGAACTATGCTCTTGTCATGTAAGGAGGGAGTTATGACATTCAACAAAGTGATTCTTGAGAAATAACAACAATTTTGTAGAGTTCTAAAGGTTATTCTCCAATGCTACTATCCTACAGTCAAAATTTTCTACCTTTTCCTTCAAGTTCCTATTCTCTTCTTGAAATTGCACCTTGATAGCCTTTAGGTCATCCAAAATTTCTCTCTTATGTGCTTTACCCATATGGATCCTACTCTCTCAACGAAGTTCTGGTAGTTGCATCACAGTGAAGGATTCAACTGCTCTAATATAATACTAGTATGATTTGTAAACAAGGGACTTAAAGCCCGTTTTCTTCACCAGCATAAATATTCTACATAAATGTAATATTTTCTTCATAATCTTTTCTCACAATTGATTATATGGCCCATTTCTTTATTTCACCTATGTGAGAAAACCATCAACTATATAGTGCAACCTTGGGGGCAAGTTTAGATTGGGTGCCATTGTCATCTCAACACTTAACCTTCATGTTTAGGCTAATTCCCAAACAAAACCAAGGGAGACTATCCTAAGAAAATGAAAATGAGTAATATTAATGAAGGGAGTTAATCTATTAATACAAGTGTTTAAGATAATATGAGATGTAAACTAAGCACATTCACTGAAAACAAATTCAAGATAGTAAATATAGCAATGCATAGACAATTTGGATCTGCAAAGTATGATAATGCTTTAAAGGATGTCTAGAAGTAAATAACAAAGCATCAACAAAAGATGAAGTGAATTAAATAAATATCATTGCCTTAGTAGTTAGGGAAGAGTGGTGAAAACCACTTTTAATTGATTGATCTAACTAAAGTTAAAAATAATTGTTACAAGACTACTTTAGATTAGACTATAAATAACAAAGCATCAACAAAAGATGAAGTGAATTAAATAAATATCACTGCCTTAGTAGTTAGGGAAGAGTGGTGAAAACCACTTTTAATTGATTGATCTAACTAAAGTTAAAAATAATTGTTACAAGACTACTTTAGATTAGACTATCTAAGTTAGATAAAAGTGGTAAATACTATTATTGATTGTAAATTAAACAAGATAAGAAAATGAAATAGCGGTTATAAAATTGCTTTAGATTACAGGTTAGTCTTAACTATGTTAGGGATTAGTGATAAAAACCACAATTGATTGTAAGTTAATCTAGCCATGTTAGGGAGTAGTGGTAAAGCACACTACTAATTGTAAGTTAATCTAACTATGAAAAAAAAGAAACAAAGACAAAATAACTAACTATGCCAAGTTGTAGAAGATTTAATCCTTGACTTAGTAACCAAAATGAACCATTTGAAGTCTACCAAAAGAGAAGAGGCAAAATTGGGAAGGAGAGTAGTAAGAATCACTGATAGATCCGAGAATTAATGAACCTTTGGAATTGTTGTAAAATAAGGTAAAACAACTATATGAAAGAGTGGTTATGACCATTGTCTCGTTTCTAAGAGATAGCTGTATTGAATGTTGTTTTAGGACCGATCTAAATCTTCGAGTAAGTAAATGTTGACAAAAGCATATATACCAAATTTTAAAGTATAAAGGACTATTTGACAAGAAAAATAGTTTGTATTCAACTTTCTATACTGATCATGCCTAAATCTGCATCTTATAAATGTTTATTAGTTGAATTGTAAGGTAGTTTTAGACTTATGTTGAGAGAAATCAGAACTTTACATGATGCTTGGATGTATGAAGAACCTCAAATTTATGTATCTAGATCAAATTATTTTTATTTGATGCAAAATAAATTAATGTATCTAAGGGATGAAGCATAGTTGTGTTTTTCATTGATGTTATAGATTCCATTTGGAAACGAAAGGAAAACATGATTCTTTATAGGATTGGATGGTTGAGAGAGAGACTAATGTGAAAAAGTTTGGGCAATGGAGCCAATAAAGACTCACCAAGAAGGCCTTGATTATAACAATCACAGAGAGGAAAGTTTCTCTAGGATAACCTTGATCTTCTCCATGTGATGGACTCAGACTACACAAGATAACAAAGGGAGAGAGACTATATCTCCTTCCTTTACCTTGAATGTGGATTATACAAGGAGAACATTGGTATTGCATAATCATATTAAGGTAAGGACGTAAAAAATGATCATCCTCCTAACTGAATAAAAAAAATATTATATGCATTAACTTACTATATTTCTCGTACAATGGTGGAATAATACCCTTTTAATGGCCAAGCATAAGAAAAAAATTGACAATGCAATAGTATAGGTTACCTCCACATTAAGAACATGAAATGAGAGACAAGCCACAGATAGAAAGATGGAGCTTGAGATGAGCTCCAAACCCTTATACTTGATATTCCAATGAAACTCTTCAAACAAGAGAATGATTACAAAGGACAATGCTCAAAGCAACAACTAACAACCAACAACTAAATGAGGGAGGGAACACTCCTTATATAGCTCTAAGAGAAAAAGGGGCACCTATCCAAGTGTTAACGGTCATGCATGAGAGAGGGAATTTCCTCTAAGAGTAGATGGCCAAGTGTTGAGTTCATGTAAGGGAGAATGTGGCACCTTTGAGAGAAGGTGTAATAAACCCAATTTTTTTACTTGAAATATAATAAATCAAATTATGTAAATGATGAAAATATGCTAGTATGGATTACTAGTGCAGAGCTCAAGTCCAAGTTCTGACTAGTAAATGACTTTGCATGCATAATGTAAACATATATATGGATCATGTGGTTAGATTGTCTTGCTAACTTGAAACTATGTAAATATCATATTAAAAATCAATAAAAGTGGTCAAATATGGTTGTGTACAGAGAAATGGAGGGGATTTGATTCCACTAGAAAGGAAGAGGAAAGGGGGGGGGGCTATAGGAAATTAAGTTATTTAGAGTCGAGTGGCAACCTTAGAACTCATTATTGTGCCATGTTCCTTAAATGATCCCATTTTATTTCTTTATACATGATTAATTCCAATCATTGAATGCATGTGTGAGCTTGGTGTCTTCTCATGTAGTTATGGAAGCATGGGATGAATATAATTCTAGGGATGTTGTAAGAATCATTTATTCTCTAATAATAATTTATGTCGGTTGTCTTTTCACCGTCCTCTTATCTCCTTTGGATTCTATCATACCTTTTTCTCATGCAGATTTTGTAATACCCCCATTTTGACCCTTATAATGCATTGGTTTTATATGTAAATATTGTGTATATATGATGTATGATTACTAGTGTGGAGCTCAAGGCCAAGGCCCCACTAGTGAATTCTTGTATTTTATAAAAATAAAAGTATTCTATATTTTATTAGCCATGTGTTATCTCCCAAGCAATTTTTAAGTTTCAGTAGATCAAACTCAAACAATTTATTTTTTTTAGGAAGTGAAGATTTCAAGGTTTATTATAGATCTTTTGATGATTACCAAATTTGGAATGCATGGTGTGCTGTTTGTTCAAATTATTGAAAGTTTTAGCTTTCGTTGGCTTAGGCAAAGGTTCCAGCGGTTCATTAGCCACTGAAGAGCCAGCTTTCGGCAGCTAACAGTTTCGTCCCAGGACCATGTTAACCACCGAAAGCATGTTGATCACATTTTTGAAAAGGGACTTTCGGTGGCTTATTCGAGCTTTCAAACAGCTCATTAGCCATCGAAAATCCTCGGTTTCAGTATCTTAGCAAGTGTTTTCTGGAATAAATTAACCACCAAAAGAAAATGAAATATGTTTTTGGAAAGGGAAACTTTTGGTGGCCTAGGAGAACATACCAATGGTTCATTAGCCATCGAAATCCCCGCTTTCGATAGTTAACAAATTAAACCCTAAGTGCTCTTAACCGCTAAAAGGGCCGAAAAGGGAAAACGGTTATCTTCCCATCAAAATCAGATTCATCAGCATGAGGCATGGCATAATTTAGCATGATTAACCAACGAAAAGACAGGGGAACTACAATGAATCATCAAACTGTTGGTTAAGAGGTCATTATTATTTTGACATGACTGATGGAAATCTAAATCCCTAGACTACCCTCCATCTATCTCACAACTGTAATGAACCTCCACGAAATGGCAGGTTCAAACTTAAAAATGATTACTAGGTTGTCTGTCTCGTTGATATCACTAGAACCTATCATCATCTCACTTGAGCACCTATCAAGTGGTTAACCCCTCAGAATTAGTGCTATAACTTCAGTACACTCTACATTTGTTGCATGCATCCTTACTGCTCGAAGACATCTATGAAAACCAACCTGCTAACCTCTTCCATAGAATTTGAATTTTGATTTTTGTAGGTACTTAGAAGCACAATTTAGGGATGAAGAAATGAGGACCTAATCTCAGGAAAGAACTAGGAGATATCAGCTATCTAGAATCACATCCAGAAGTCTGCTAGTTCTTCAAAGATGCAGGCTGTTACAGATTTTGTGAGAAAATCAAAGGTTCACACCAGCAGGTTGCAAAAGCATTTGCCCTTTCTTTTGATGGCTCCAAGGAGATGATAGGAAATGAAGAATTCTTAGTGGATGAAACCCTAATTGTAGAGGTGACAAAACTCCTAAGAACTAGGGAGAAGTGGTTTAATACCACCATTATTAAAGATGTGGAGTTCAGATCATATTTAAAACTTGAACATAGAGATATTTTATGGAAGAAGAGTGTTCCATCCACCTGGCTAGAGGAGAGGTGGTAGTAATTACTGAAAGAAATTTTGGTGTACATTACCTGTGAAGGTAGGTACAACATGGCCATGATATATCACTTCAAGCTGATGAAGCATTTTACAAGAAGGAGCCCCTTAAACCTACCCTTCTACCTCCATAAGAGCTTGACAAAGATGGCACACCAAGTGAAAGCCCAACCCACCAAAATTGCAGGAACACTATCTCACCATGGCCTAGTATAAATTATTGTCCAAGAATTGTTGCAAAGGAAAAATATAGCCTGGACATATTTTCTATTTTGGAATGAATTTGAAGCAGGCCTACAACGAGAAGATAAAGGAAATTCCCCTTCCAAGAAATCCACCACCCCCAGGAGTGGAAAAAGGAAAAGGAGGGCTATCTCACCTATAATAGTGGATTAGCCTTCTCCCACTGCTAAAGCCAACCAAGCGAAAAGAACCCTAGACTTCAGTGGAAAAGAGAAGGAGGTCACAACACAAAGTGAAAACATTTTGATCTTACCCTACTTAGACTTAGAAGAAGAAATGGAGGAAGGGGTTGACCTAACAGAGCAGTTGACAGTAGAACAAGAAGAGTTTCCTTCACCAACACCAAGGAAAGGGTAGGATGAATAAATAGTAGAGACCTCCTCAAGAAAACCTAGGTGTCAGAGAGTAAACAAACTACTAGAGAAAATACATGAACTAGAGTTTTTGGACACAGAGATAAAGAGGAATAATGCCATATTGACCAAGAGAAATAAGGAGTTACACAATTTTGTCCTGGAGATGAGAGGGATGTATGTCCTATTAAAAAGAAGGAATCTGAGGGTGATGAAGGACAACACCATACTTTATAGAATGATCATATTGATGAGGTTACAGAAGAAAAATGCAAACCCTAGCCCTCAAACTCAGCTTGCACTAGAAACCTTAGCTGAAGCAGCAGTAAGCCTTCAGAATTTAGAAGCAACCCAGGATGCTGCTGATTTTCCAAACATTGGGAAAGCTAAAGAAATGCCAGAAGATCAAAAGCAAAGCTGAAAGGGGATGCTTGGGAAGCTAATTACAATTTTGCAGTTCATTAGCCACTGAAAGGAGAGCTTTAAATAGCTAACAGACCTGATATTTTGATTCCTTAACCATTGAAAGAAAAAAGAGACGCAGAAAGATATTTTGGCACAAAAGACTTGTTTTGGAAAATACAACTATCTTAGGGATGAAGTGTAAAGCTAAAAGCTGCTGAAGAACACCATCAAAGAAGGTCTGTTCCAGTTTTGAAGATACATCAAGGAGGAAAGGGTCACAAACCCTACCTATTTTAACCAACAGTGGCTCATCTATCAGATGACAGGTTACAACTCTGCTTCAGTACTCACTGTAGTCATCAAAGAGTTCAATGAGTGAACAAGAGTTAGCATTAGATAGACTAGTACTTAAACTAGGGTTTTTGACCTAATTTTGCAAAAAACATTTATTTTATCTACTTTTAGTAAAACAGATCCAACTTTTTAGGATCTGAATATTTTTGAAATGGCTATAAAGCCTAAAAATTATTTGAAACAAGTGTTCGACTTTGGGAACCTTTAGACCATTATTATTATCAAGTTTCTCATATTATTCATGACCTAATATAAGATCTTTTGATATCATGTGTTCAACTTCCATATCTTTTCTACTCTGTGCTTGTGCTTGAATGTTTGATTCAGGTTTATTCATGTTATCTAATGTCTGATAGCTGTCATCGTATCTGTATGTTGATGAGTTGAATTGCAAGTACTTTTCTTGTTATGATTAGCCATTTATATGTAATTTTTTTTTTATATATGAATCTTCCAGCATAATAAGTTCTTGATATTTCCACCCTATTAGCAAATGTTTGAATAGTGGTAGTTAGAAGCCTTATCGTTGATTGAGTTTTATGCATGCTTTGAGAGTGTGAGGTCCTTTAGGTCATATGGCTTGATCCATTTAAGAAAACCAAAAAACGGTTAAGTTACCAGGAATCCTCAAGCTACAACCTAGAGGAGTTTCCTGGAGTGATAAAAAATTGGCACCATTGCCTGGGAGAGAAGATTTAAGCTCAACTTCCCTAGGAGACGACATAGATCCTACTTTGATGCTAGACTAAGTTTGGACAATATTCTGGTTGTAATCATCTATCTGGTGACTCCATTGAAATAAGGTGGCTTCAAGAAGACCAAGTACCAGATCAAACCCTCAAGGGTCACCATGATCATTTGTTTCAGATCCAGAAGAGATCCTAAGAAGATCTAGGGCTTCACTAAGGAAGACCTCTAGAGCTGCAAAGGAAGCTACATCAGGTATTTCAAGAGATATTTCTGTTCTTATTTCTTCTGCTGAAACATTCAATTCTCATGAATTTATAAATACATTAGAAAATTTTAGGGTTGAGGGGTCTTCAAGCACTGCTTCTTGTGAATATCCAATCCTTGGCGACTCCATTGAGATAAATCCCTCACACATACCCTCTTAGCCGCTACTCACACCAGCAGTAGCTCCTTCGGCCCTTTCCACACCCATACCCAACATGGCTGCCCCTCTGACCAAAATGGAAAGGATCCTGGTAGCTAGGTATTCCCCTCTGAATTTACCTAACCCCCTCTTTGCCATGCCTACTGGAGACTATCTCAAATACATGCCTAAATTTAATAGAGAGGGAGATTTCATAGTTGAAGAACACCTAGAAGCATATTACAATTATGCTAAGAACGTAAACATAGAACAAGAAGATGTGTGAACTAGGATTTTTTTGCAAATCCTAGATGGTAAGGTTAGGAAGTGGTTCAAAGAATTGCCTGCTGGATCAATATTAGGCATTGAAGCCCTAGATGACATATTTTTGAAGCACCGTGGGGGGGGGAGAGAAAATACCACCTTTATTATATCACTGATTTTAGCAATCTGAAGAGGGAAAATGGTGAGTATGTTTCTAACTTTACCAAAATATTTAACAAGATGTTCAGCAAGATCCCTGCTAAGATCAAGCCCACTGACACCTTAGCCAAAATCACCTATGCCAATGCCTTTGATTATGAGTTTTTCCTTCTACTCAGAGAAAGAAGATCTGCTTCCCTGTCACTCATGTAGGATGCTTCCCTAGAGGTAGAATCCAACATATTTGCATCTTAGAAGGTCAAGGGAAATATAGATAGGAAGAAGCAGCCCACAGATCCTCTTGGGGCTTCTTCATCAGAGAACAAGATTAACCAAATGGAAATTTTTTTGGATAGTTTGACTACTGAAATGTCTAGGCTAAAAGACTGAGGGAAATACCTGTGAGGGGTAAAGGGCCAAATGAATTTGCCTCTAGAAACCCTAATTTTGTCCCTTACAGAAGAAACAACCTCCCAGCTCAGATCCTTTAAAGGGATAGGAATTAGGCTGAGGATCAGAGAATCAGAGCTCCCTTTCAGAATGCAGTACTAGAAGAAGAACCAAAGTTCACTCAAGAAGAAGGATAGGCAGAAGAAAAAATAAACTACATGGAGGATGAATTTGATTAGTCTTTCTTGACATAAGCAGAATATGAGGAAGCCCTAATGAATTAGAATATCATTGAAGAATCATTGTATCAGAAAGATGATCAAGGAGGTTACAATATGAGGTCTAGGCTTGTTGCTCCCCCTAAGAAGAATGATATTCCTGCAAAGCAGCCTGCTACTCCAGCTAAAAGGATCACTGTTCCACCAAAGAAGATGGATACCCCTCCAAAATAGCTGCAAAGGCCATTATAGTCATCAGCCCCGAATCCTGTCCAACTCAAAGATCCATCACAAGAGGTAATAAGGGTTTCTGACAAGCTGTACTATTCCTTCAATCTTGAGTCAGAAATTCAAAAATTGAAAATCCCTTTCCCATTAGTAGAGTTAATGAAGAATGATTCCTTCAAATCATCTATATTGAAATCCCTTCAACCGAAGTTCCCCATAGATACTGACTTTGTCAATCTGCAAGATGATAAACCCATGGTAACCCTATGCCCTATGATTGAAGAGTTAGATGAGTCCTGTCCACCGTTCTACATATCCCTGAATATACATGACAAGATACTTCACAACTACTTGCTTGAATCAAGAGAATCCCATAACCTAATGCCAAAAGCAATAATGGATAAGCTTGGCCTCAGCATTACAAAACCCTACCACGACCTGTTCTCTTTTGAATCTAGGAAGGTCAAATGCTTGGGCCTCATCAAAGACCTGGTTGTAAACCTATCCCAGCTACCCTAAAAAGTCCTAGTGATGGACATAGTAGTGGCTGACATCTCTCCTAAGTTTGGTTTCTTACTGTCTTGCTCATGGAGTAAAAGGCTGGGTGGTACCCTTCAGATGGACCTTACATATGCTATAATCCCAATGTTTTGGGGGAATACCAAGAGGCTTTACAGAGAGAATCATATTGCCTACATCATAAGCAATGAAAAGAATTATGTGAACCATCCCATCTATGCAGTGGACACATATTTTGGGTCATGTATTCTGTAGATAGATGATTCCCAGCAAATACCAATCCAACTTACAAAGCCCATCTATCAACAATTTGAAGAAGTAACCACCTCAGTTTGGAGCATGTATTTTGATGGGTCCAGTACTCAAGCCTCAGCAGGTGTTGGTGTAGTGCTGATTTCTCCATCAAAAGAGACTATTCATCTATCTTATAAGCTTGATTTTAAGACTACTAACAACATAGCAGAATCTGAAGCATTGTTGTTAGGTGTGAAGGTTGCCAAGGAAATGGGGATCATGTGCCTGAAGATCTTTGGAGATGAAAATCTTATCATACAACAGGTCAACAACACTTTTCAAGCAAAGAATGTCAGTCTGAAGGCTTACAGAGATGAGGTATGGAAAGTTACGAATTCCTTCATGTTTTTTGAACTCTCATATATACCTAGGGATATAAATCACCTGGATGATTCCCTTGCTGTCTCTGCAAGTCTGTTTGTTCCCCCTTTACCTCCTAAGCTGAGCTATGATATCTAAGTCAAGTATAGGCCATACCTACCTGATAATGTTAAATTTTAGAAGGTCTTTGAGAATGATGATGATCTTAGCAAATTCCTCAAGGTAGTAGATGAATTTTGCGATATGCACATTGATAAAAAAAACCTAAATATGGAAGAATATCAGAGGCTCAAGTTAAAATATAAAGTAGGTGATCAGAACATTGTTCAGCTACCTAGTAATTATATAACCTGAGGTCTGGTACCCCTGGAGGAACTATTTGATCATAATGATGTCCCTTTCAAACTTTCCAAAAAGGAGAAAGATCTTTCTGTCCAAGAGAAAAGAATAGGTATCCATAGTTACCCAAAATTCATAAACATGTCCACTGAATTGACTGTTGATCAGAGGTCCAAATTTTGTAGCCTAATGAAAGATTTTGCTGATATCTTTTCCTGAGAATACAGTGACCTGAAAAGCTATGACACTAGTATCATCCAACACAGGATTCCCTTGAAGAAGGACACCATCCCTTTCAAACAGAAGCTCAGATCTATCAGTCCTCTCCTCCTTCCTATGATTGAAAAAGAAATCCAAAAGCTCCTTAAATCCAAACTCATAATTCCCCTCAGGTATTCCAGATGGATTGCAAATCTAGTGGTGGTAAGGAAGAAGAATGGGGAAATTAGGTTATGTGTGGATTTCAAAAACCTGAACAAATGCTCCAAGAAAGACAACTATTCACTACCCAAGATGGAACACCTATTGCAAAGAGTCTCAGGGGCTAGTGTCATGTCATTCCTGGATGGTTTCTCTAGATACAACTATTAGAGGAATTTTGAGGTAAAAAATGGGCCTCCAAACAAAAAATGTACTATTAAAATTCATTTTAAAAGAACCAGTCACATTTTGGAGGATGACATCATCTATAATAGTTGAGGTGGCATTGGTTGAGTTAAGGATGTTTATTTGTCAAATTGTAAATGGTGAGTGAAAACCCATAGTTAACTATATCAATGTTGTAAGTAAAGAACTCATTATGAAAATAGTACTTATAGATTATTTTTAAATATAATATAAATATACTAAAGTACTCTTAAAGCACTTAGAAAACAAAGTACTCTTTATATTTCAATACAAAATAAATTACAAATATTAAAAAAGTAAATGTTTTATTTAAATGTAATTACTTTTTTATATTTCAATATAAAATAAATTACAAATAAAAAAAGTGCTCTATTCAAAACTAAAGTTATGTAATTATTTTTTCAATATTTAAAATATATATATTCAATCTTTATTTATAATCAAAATCACTTAACATCATATAATAAAAACAATTTGATGATTAATAGTTTTTGTTTTTTAAATACTTACAATAAATAATAATCTATTATAATTATTATTTAAATATAAAATATATATTTATTTATTTTATAACAATAAAATTTTGAATTATAATAAATTACTATATATATTCTCATCTCGTTGAATTTTAATATTAATATATATATATTTTTAAATTTAGGTATTATTCAAGGTTCATATTTTACTATCACCTTTTAACCATTGAAATACGTACATCTATACCAACATAAATTAGACATGTACATTAAAGTTACAAAACCAAATACATGCATAAATTCTTAATGTAGCAATTTGAATGAACTATTATATCATAATAAGATATTGTATTATTATAATTTTTATTACATATAATAATAATGTTTATTACATATAATCTCATTTGCTTAATATTAACTCAATCTTTTCGTGGTAAAAAAATATGTACTATTCCTTCATCCCAATATTAACATTGCTTTTTAAAATTTATTTAATGATGTTATTAATTATTGCATTACAAATGATATATCATATACATAATATATATCACAAGAAACCATTAAAAATGAGCTTACACGTGATTTTGAAGGTGTATTAAAAAGATAAAAAATAA